>JABVZX010000001.1:11658823-11684006 GCA_020883565.1 Drosophila pachea
CGGATCTGGGGGGCCACAAGGTAATAGCACGGCGGAAGTAGCTGAAAAGATACAGCCGCCGGAACAGTCCGAGCAGCCGGACCAAACGGTGGCCGTGTCCGGCGGCAGCGCAGTCACGTCCACCACAAGCGGCAGCCACTCGCCGCCGGTGGTTAGCAGCAGTACGACGGCAGCGCCGCCAGCCGCCGAGGCTGAGGTGTCCACGAGTGCCACGCCCCTTGCCGAAGGTTCCAGCTGAGCCTACTTAAGCGCGGCGCGCGCGCGATCGAAACTAGTTAACATCTACCTTCAAAATAGCCGTTAATCCAAATGTCAATATTTATAATCGAGTGTACAATAATTTGTAACGTATCGCATCATCATCCTCATCGCGTAGGCCGAGTGACACGGGATCATACTACTATATATATATATAGAAATCTAACATAATTATTACACTATTTTTATTATCTAATCTAAATATGATTTATAATTTCTTATTATTTAATTGTCAAATCTGTTTGCTCTAGAATTGCCCAAATAAAAGCATTATGTTTATGATTCTCCTGATTTCTTATTTTTTTTTTCTCGATTATTTGCTTTTCCCTATAATTTTCTTAATGGTGGAAATATTACCTAATTTTCTTTCGTTTCCTTCTCTAACGCTCTCGTCTCTCTCGGCTTCTGTTCCAGAGGACAACAAGTCGGCGCTGCAGGCTCTGGGCCGCAGCACGTCCGTTGAGGAGGCAACCGCCTTATGACACCAGCTCTTCAGCGGCTCCAACAACTAACTAATGAAAAACTTTGGCGATATCGGGATGTATCTATTGTCGGAACGGGCGCTCCATCAGCAACGCAAGCGGATGCTCGACGAGTTTCTAAAGCTCTAGGGAGTCGCGCGTATCTCCCTCTCTCTCTCTCTCTATATATATATACAAGCATATATAGGGCCGATTATCGCCACCATATAAGCGTACCATCGTATGCGCATACCATAGCGGATATCATCACAGAAGTTTGTTTGTTCTCGGTGTTACAGTCTAATTATTATCGAAAGGTCAAAGACGCTGGCTTCGGAGCTGGCGCAAAGGTCAACTACAATTGCATGAAATGTAAAGTTTTCGCTGTATAAATATATATATATAAATATGCATATAAATATAATTATACATAACAAGAAATATAGATATTGTAACTTTGTCTAATTCAAAGAACTCTGAATGTATGGAAACTCCTCGCCCTCTAAGCAGAATAGTTGTAAAATCTAGCATAAAAAAATGTCGTAAGAAATTTATATATACAAATGGAAAGAAAAAAAAATGATGAAAAAAAATGCATTCACACTGAATAGTTATATTTTATTCTTAAATTGCTAATAATTGTGATTTGGAGAGTACGAAAAGGAAAAGGAAATGAAAATCGATGAAAATGTATGATTATGTAAATTGAACACAAATACAAGGTGGATAAAAAGGAACTGAACTTTAGGTAAAACACAAAACACAAAAAAAAAGAAAAAATGAGAAAAACAAATCAAAATCGGAGTATCTGGAATGGATTAGGAAAATCGCGAAAAGGCTTAGATTATTTTTCGAAATTTTCAAATTTTTGTACAATTAACGTGAGCAACTTTTTGGCCCTTAGAAAAGTGTTTCGTCTATTTATAAGTTCATCTTCGGTTTTTATACAAACGGTTTTATAGCATTGCCATCAAAGCTCTTCGCATTTGGCGTATTATTAATACAGATGCAGATTAACCATTAATCTCTTGGCCATTATGAAAAGGCTAAGACCGCCCCAAACACATACACATACACATACACATACCCACACACTGTATTCATTATCATTCACAAATCATTCTCAGCCAATTAAGTAGTTAATATTTGATATGCGAGCAAATAATAAAATTCAGTTAGTTCTTACGAATCGCGCCCAAGACACATATTTATCTTTGAGATTGCCTAAAATACAGATTTCATTTATTTTTTATGCATAAAAAATCTCGAGCAATCTGTGATATTAAAAAAAAAATATATGAAAAGAGGAAAACTGAAAAACTGAAAAACATAATGAAAACTTGAAAAAAATATAGCCAACTATTTGGATCGCTACAAAAAATCTACAAATCAAATAGAACACTACGAGTCTATGCGTAACTTTTTCCGAACACATTTCCATGCCCATTCAGAGATATGTTTTCCTTATCGGACAAAGCTAAAGAGCACTTAGTTATGGGTATGAAGGCATCAGTTTAACTGAAAGTGAATATATATTTCTACTAAAATACACTAGCCTACAAGACTTTGGGGTCTGCACAATCGGATAATTGATGCGCATGTAAGACTGCAAACGATCTGGGTATCGATAATTCTATTGAAGCAGGATTATTTGTCGAAGCTCGTAGATTAGTGGCACTTACCATACAACAGACGATAGATGTGACATAAAACAATAAGATCTATTCCCATCCGCATTGCAAGGTAGATAACTATCTTGCATCTTCTTCGCACTGTTTGATTTATTCCTTTAAGACCAGCGGAGAAAGATACTCAATTCAATTTGCATAGACTTCCTTAACTCTCACGCGAGAGAGCGGGATAGCCACTGTCAAACTTGAAGCATTAAGTTACAACTCTTTCACTCCACTTCTCTCTCTTATTTATTCAATGGAACTGAAACATCTATGCCTGCAGAAATGCACTCTTCAGCTTTTCAGCTTTTCAGCTCTTCAATTCGTACACAAAGAGCACTGGAATTTAGTTTGTGGGCTCTCTCTCAATGAGAGATTTTGCGAACGAATTTCTCTTTTAATGCGCAATAAAACGTGCAACAACAGTTCAGTGTTCATTTTCAGGGCGAAAAGATATGTGGTGGGAGTGTCTTAGATGTCCCATTTATGGGTTGTGTGGCCAGTGCTAAAGTTAATCAAAATAGTTCTTGGATAAAACAATGCATGCATGGATACTACGGATCTGAAGTGGTGCGAATAAATATACATACATGTAAAACTTAATCCACGAGATGCGAAATCAAATGAACATAAATATTGCATAATAGTTTCAAATACAAAACCTTAAACAAAATACATAAATTAAACATATTTCTCCCTCAATCTTTGTTGTGTGTGTAATAAAAAAATGAAAAAAAATGCAGAATACAAAGTGTAAAACATAATTTTTAAGCTAACCAAACAAATCCAAATAGAGTTCATTCAGCAGCAGATTTTGAACAACAACAGTTTACCGTTACCGTAAGCGTTGAAGCCACAGTTATAACAATAATGTGCAACAGCCCCCACACACATAAACACGAATACACACACACACAAATGCAACAACTACAAACGATTAATAACAATCTTGTGCAACTTTACTTAAGGCATTTATGATTTTATTAAATAAACTGTACGTAAGAGATTAACACGTGTTCATTCCATTGGCAAAAGGGAAGAGCGAGGCAATAAGAACCTAGTGGGCGCGAAAGGGACAGAAACGTGTGTAAATAGGATCTTCGATTATGAACAATTTTTCAATGGAAATGCAGAAGTTCATCTCTTTTTCCAAAGCCTGGAATCTACATTGGAACAGGTAAGCAGAGTTTGAAAACATTATTTTCGAGACTTTGGTAAAATTGCTTATATTCAAATCAGTTTTATAAACATATATACAATAACATCTACATTGGCGCTGTGCGCAAGGCATCCGACTTTTTGACATGCTTCAAGAGCCGCAGTATTGTGGATGGCGTAACTCCCTGGATGCGGCTAGCCGCGGCGATCGTTTGCGGCTGAATGAGTGTGAGCTTTTGGCGCTCTTCGTTGGACAGGCTAAGAGATTTGGAGAAATAATCGATGTCAGCTGGAATGCATAGGCTCTCCTCCCGCCTCACATCGTCCACCTGCCGTTGCTGTTCTTCCACAAAGAATGAATAGAGAGCCTCGATCTTAAGTCTGCTGGCCAAGTTCTCACCCTCGACATCGCGCAACCAACTGAGCTCACTTGGACATAGATCGATTAGCTGATTCACCGTAATATTATCCGCCGGCACCGCAAGCATGTCGAAGGCAGACTTCTGTATGGATGCCTTAGCATAAGGCAGGCCCAGAGCCTGGCGCCAGAATGTGCTGTGCTTCTGCAATCCTTTCAGAGCTTCAATGCCTTCCCTGAGCTTACGCTCGGTCTGCTGGAAGTGCTGATAACGGCGCTCACTGACCAGCCCGAATTCGTAGCCCTTCCGAGTGAGGCGCATGTCGGCGTTATCTGGTCGCAGGGAGAGTCGGAACTCTGCTCGACTGGTGAACATGCGGTATGGTTCGTTGGTGCCCAGCGAGGTGAGATCGTCAATGAGAACACCGATGTAGCCTTCAGTGCGGCTTATATTCAGCTGGCGGTTATCCTGGTGTACTGCTCTACCCGCCGCATTCGCACCAGCCACGATTCCTTGGGCGGCAGCCTCTTCATATCCCGTCGTGCCATTCAACTGACCGGCGAAGAAAAGTCCCGTCACCCGCTTGGTCTCCAGTGTGGGATACAGTTCACGTGGATCGATGTAGTCATACTCCACGCCGTAGCCTGGCTGCACCACCTCAGCCTTCTCGAGGCCCTTGATGGCACGCACCAGTTCAATCTGCTGAGGGTGCGGGAGAGTACAGGATATACCCTGAGGATAACAAAGCGGACTGTCGAAGCCTTCGGGCTCAAGCCAAACTTGATGGACTTTGGCACCAAATCGCAGGATCTTTGATTCAATCGATGGACAGTACCGCGGCCCCGTCACTTCTTCCGTGACGTGCCGGTTCACGTGTAAATTGTCTCGCACAATCTCATTCACTCGCGGAGTCGTATAAGTCAGATAACAAGGCAGTTGCTCCGACGCGGGCAGCCAAACATCACGATTCATGAAAGAGAACGGAACAGGTGGATCATCAGCTTCGTGTCTCTCTAGTCGTGCGAAGTCTACGCTACTCCTGGCTATGCGTGGCGGTGTTCCGGTCTTCAGGCGTCCCATTCGAAAGCCCAATCTGTTCAGAGCTTCGCCAAGTGCTTTGGCTGGCTTGTCGCCGATACGCCCAGCCGGTCTCACCTCCAATCCGATGTTGATGTGCGCGCGCAGAAAAGTGCCTGTGGTGAGCACCACCGATCGACTGCGCACCAGCTCTCCATTGTCCAATAGCACTCCGTTGCAACGGGTGCCATTTGGAACGGTTTCATCTACATCGATTTGAAGATTATCGACAGCCGCTGCACGGATCTCCAGATTAGGCGTGCTAAACAGTTCCTTCTGAACCGCTCGTTTATAAAGCTGACGATCAATTTGTGCTCTTGGTCCCCACACAGCGGGACCGCGACGCTTGTTGAGCACTTTATAGTGCACACCTGATACATCGCAGCAGCGGCCACACACACCGTCCAGAGCATCCACTTCACGCATAAGATGACCCTTTCCGATGCCCCCAAATGACGGATTGCACGACATCTCGCCAATAGTGTCCAGCTTATGGGTGAGTAATAGTGTCCGAGCACCCATACGGGCAGCAGCCGCACAAGCTTCTGTTCCGGCATGCCCGCCTCCAATCACAACCACATCATAGATATCTCCTGCACATTGTGTTGAGTAAAAGTTCCTTATGGGTAATCCCCGAGTAAGACAATAACGCAGCTGCTGCATTATTGACGTTGGAGAGAACAAGTGTTGCATAATGACAAAAGGTACATGTGCGAGTTTGTGGAACGAGTTCTTTTGGTTGGTTTACGATTCCAGCGACTCGATAAGTAGCCGGCAACCAGCGGAACTAAAACGGGGAACATGAAATGCTTATGTTAGAGATGGACTGTAATCGGTGGCCTACAATCGATATTTGAAAAGTTTATATTTACTCGAATGTCTCCACCCAAAAACTTTTATTTCAAGATTGAAAACTATTAGATTTCTAGGATGTACGACGAATTCTAGGATGTACAGGATAAGTCATATTCTTCGAAAAAAAATCGATGAGATTTTCTTGAATGATAAGAAATGATTATTGCACTTTTTTTTGAACTGTGCCGCCAAGTAAAGAATTTTAGTTGTGAGTATCGATAAGTGCTAGCAAAGTACTCTTTTATCAAATGCTAAATATGGGAAACGTGTGTTGAAAACGTATTTTTTAGAACAATGTGGATAGTTTACGCATTGTTGGTGCATATACTATTGCTGGGTTCAATATTTGTGATTTACTTTCGGTCTCCCGTCATTGAAGGACTCCAGCCTCAGACAACGTTTGAAAACGAGCCGCCAGCCGATCGTTTGGTTCTGATAGTCACAGATGGATTGCGGGCGGAATCATTTTTTGCTGATAGATGTAATCATGTGCCTCATCTACGTGAAATTTTTTTAAGAAAGGGAATAGTTGGTGTTTCACACACCCGTGTACCCACAGAGTCACGTCCAGGACATATAGCGTTGATAGCTGGCCTTTACGAAGATCCCTCGGCCGTGACGCGTGGGTGGAAAGAAAATCCCATAGAATTTGATACAGTGTTCAATCGGAGTGATCAAACGTACGCCTGGGGTGCCCACGATGTGCTCCACATATTTGAGAAGCTGGCCGATAGTGGTCGACCCATGCATTTCGATGCATATAACCACGATCTGGACTTCTCGGGCCAGCAAAAGACCTACAAGCAAGATGAATGGGTGTTCGACAGAGTGCGTCTGCTACTGGAACGGAAGAAAGAGGAGTTACGTAAGTCCAAAAGGCTTGTATTCTTTCTACATTTGTTGGGTCTAGATACTGCTGGCCATGTCCACAAGCCGGGCACTCCGCTCTTTCTCGAAAATCTCAAGTTTACAGAACGCGGTATATGGAACACTTACAAACAGTTCGAAGAAACTTTTCCTGATCAGCGCACGGCCTACTTGCTTACATCAGATCATGGGATGACCGATTCAGGTGAGTATTTATATATATATATATTTCTTTATATGGTGTTGAACAGGTTTGATCTTCCCTTGCAGGTGCTCATGGTGCTGGTGCCCAATATGAAACAGAAACTCCGTTCATGCTCTGGGGAGCTGGTGTGGCTAACAGTGTTTATACGGGTATTACGTTTGAAGCCAACGACGAAGGTCTACAATTGCCGTTACGCGAAGTTGAGCAGGCACAGCTAACACCGTTAATGTCCGCCCTAATTGGCCTTCCGCCTCCCATGAATAATTTCGGCACATTGCCCGTTGGTATTCTGAATGCTGGTGGTGAATACGAAGCTCTGGCGGCTCTCAGCAACGCGAAGCAGCTATTAGCTCAATACATTCGTCTGCAGGAGCAGCATAGACGAGGCCTCTTTGCTCCATTATTGAACAGCTACGACAAGTTGACATCCGCATCGATCACGATGTACACGGGATATATTACTGATGCCCTGGAAAAAGGCGACTTTGAGGAATCATTGGACAATAGTGAACATCTTATGAAATTGGCCCTAGAAGGCATTGACTACTATCAAGGATATTATTCCAACGCCCTCCTGATATGCACCACAGCAACCTTCCTTGGGTGGATCTTTTATTTATATCGCCTTCTAACGCAGGATGCAATGGCTAGAAAGGTTGACTCCCCCGTGCAAAATCACACATCGAAGGTCATCGTTAGCCTGTGGTTAATAGTTGGATTGCTCATCTTCTTCGTGGTGGTGCAACAAGTACCGCTCTCTATTAGCTTTTATTTACTGCTGCCGTTGCCCGTCTGGATGTTGGCGCTGCGACAACCCCACAGTAGTGACACCGCCGTCGACCCTCGAGTCTATAACCAACCTTCGCTTGATGATCGACGCCAGGTCTCTCCAACGCAGGTGCTTTTAATTATTACGTGCGCCGAATTGTTGGTATTCACCTTTTTCGAGCGTCGCCTTATTTCGCTTTGCTTCCTCGCGTTCGCCTGCTATAACAGCTGGCGGAGCTTTAAGAGAAGGCGTTCGTTTTATCTGTGGCTCCTTTTGGTCACGGCACTTTCCTGCTTTCCACTATTGCCGCCCTCGGTAGGCTACCAGAATAATTATCTGTTGCTGAGCGGCATTATGCTCCTACTGCTCCGTGCATTCCTGGACAACGAGAGGAGGAGCTACACCTGGCACACGAAGTGGTGCAATGGCATTGTGCTGGCAAACACAGGCGTTTGCGTGTACCTCCATAGCCATCAGTTGGCAGTACCGCTGCCGCTCAAGATTCTCAGTTGGCTGTACCTCGTATATGCATTCGCGTCCATCCAGCTCAGCAGGGAGAAGACGTTGGAGTTACGTCTGGCGCATATCTGCTACAATCTGGGTGTGCTACACACACTCATGTGTACCTCGTACGAATCCCTGTTTGTGCAGCTGATGACGGTCGAGTTGTCAATGGCATTGGTCGAGCAGCGCAGTCACGGGGATCCGTTGCACTTTCAACGGAAGAGCCTACAGTCATCATTGCGCACAGCTTTCACTGTCATCCTCTACACGTTCTTCGCGCTCTTTGGAAGCGGCAACATAGCTTCGATCAGCTCCTTTGATCCAAACATAGCGCGTTGCTTCCTCAGCCACTTTGCGCCGTTTGTGATCATGTCATTGGTCCTGCTCAAGCTGGTGTTGCCCATCATAGTGAATCTATCCGTGCTTTACACCCACTGCGAGTACGCCCGTCTGCAGGAGCGAGAAGTTTTCATATGCCTGCTCCTCATCTGCGATATTATGGGAATGAATTTCCTGTTCTTCGTACGCAATACAGGCTCCTGGTTGGAAATAGGCTCGTCCATATCGCATTTTGTTATCATGGAGGTGACCACGCTGGTGCTGCTTGTGCTAGCCTACGCCTCCAAATTGCTGCTCCGCCTGGCCGACTGCGATCGCGCCATCTCTAAGCTCAACTAACTCCAAGCCAAAGCCTGCATGCAAGATAAATATTGACAATTGTTCCGATCCATATGTACATATTATATAGAGTAAATTGCTATGAGTTAATTTAATATTAAGTTTTCGATCTAAGTCTGACATATTTAATAATGGTTTAGTGGTATATACAAACTTAAAAGTCCATTTCAGATTTGCGTTTCCGCTTCTTGAGCTTCTGCTTCATATCGGGTGCCTTGCCCCGGACCACGGCTGTCTTCAGTCGCTTGGCCGCCTTTTTCCGCTCCTGCATGCCAGCTTTACGCTTGGCCGCTCGCAGCGGATCGTGTATCTTCTCCTGGGCCACAGCCTTTCGACGCTCGGCACGTCGCACCATCAGCTTATTCTGCACCACGTTACGCAGCTTGTCGTACGTTTCAGCTCCAATACGCTTGCGCAGACGGCTGCCCACTCGCAATGCCAGCTGGCGCAGCTCTGCGTCTACGTTTTGATCCTCTTCGGACATTTCGCGCACCAGTGCTTGTAGCAAAGCCGGAGCCAGGCGGGTGATTGCCTCGACGCTGAGCAAAGTGGATAGACCTTCTATGAGCGTGAATAGAGCCGTTCGCTGGAAGAAAGTTTCAATGTTTGTGAGATTCTAGTGAAGCCACAAGAGCTTACGGATTCGAGCTTACAATTCTGGTATCATGTGGAGCCTTTGAGACCTCCTTGTTGATCAGGATGCGTATGTTGCGCACCAGCCAACTGAGAGTGATTTTATTTGCAGGGGTCGCTTGATCGTTCGGCTCCTCTGTCACCTCCTGTTTTATGCTGAACGGAACATCCCTCAGCATGTGCGCGACAAAGAGCAGCACCTTGGCCAGCTCGTCAATCATTTCCTGTGCAGTCTCACCCGGAATCACTTGAGCACACAGATCGAGCACTAAACTCTTAAGATCCTGTGCTGGCTGGGCGTATATGAACTCCATTGCCTTAACATTCGCAGTTTGCTCCGGCTTAATACCCAGCAGTTGCTGGCCCACATACGCATAATCGTAATGTCCCAGGATCTGCGTCAGCAGCTTTGCTGCATTGCAACGTATCCAATTGTGGTCGTGCGCAAGCAACCTCTGGCTGGAATACGCCAGGTCGTCCACAGTGGGCGCTAATTCCTGATTGCTCAGCAACGCCTCGCCACAATGCTCGAAGATCTTGAGCAAGCAATACTGCAACTGTATCATCTGATGATCTATATTTCGTTGCTGTTCTTCCATGAGCGCTTCTGTGTCCAGGCCGTCGTGTAGTGTGTCTTCATATCCAGATTTATGCGAATGCTAAATAGATTCCCCAGTAAGTTAACTGTAATTTAGCTACAGCATAAAGTAATCTACTCACTTTTCGTTGGCGTTTGTGTCGCTGCTTCGGCATAGTCACGGCCAATGGCTCGTAGCCGGGAGCACGAACAAATTTACCACCAGCGTCTGCATCGCCCAGAGTTAGGACAGACACTAGCGTGGGCAGCACCTGCCCCAAGCGTTCAGCGAAGCCTGCCCGCTCTGCTTCCACGAATCTAGAGAGCAGCGCGGCGGCCATTTCCCGCACTCCTGGCTTCTGGCTGGACCGGGGCGAGGTGAAAAACAGCATGGTCAGGTCCAGCAACGGCTCTCGCTGCAATTTGTTAAGCCTGCCAAGCAGCGCCTCGAGAGCTGCAGCCACAGCGCGCCGGCATGAGGCGTCCTCATCGTTGACCAAACGCGTGCCCAGTGTCAGGTATAGGAACTCCGAGTTCTTGGCCAGCAATTCCAGCGGGAACTTGTTGATGATCGAGTGCATGAATCGAATGGCCGACTGACGCCCAGCCGACTGGCTATAGCCCAGTTGGACGGACATGAATTTGAGCAGTTGGTCAACGCGCTTCTGCAAGGGGTACTCCATGATATATGTTATGAGAATAGTTCGCGACTCGTCTCGCACGTGATCCGATTGAGAGATGATGGACAAGTCGGCCAGACGCTTCATGAGATTATGCAGCGAACGTGTGTCCACTTTGCGTCCTACCAGAGCTTTGAGCAACGTGAAGCACATCGTCTGGCTGCTGCACTCTCCTTCCTGCAGCTCCTGCTCTATTTGGAGCAGCAGCTGCTCGATCTGCTCGTCACTCAGTTCGTAGTCATTGCGCTTGCGCAGCAGCGCCACCACCGCCTTAAAGGTGGCGCGCACCAGCTGTGCGTTCTCCTCCTGTCGAGTGGCCCCAAAGCTGGAGAAGTTTTTGAGAATCTCAAACATGCGAGCCACGACAGGATTAAGCTGCTCCGTGCTCAGCTCCGACAGCTGATAGTCTCCCATCCATATGGCTGTGTAGCACTTGAGGGCATAGGTGGTGGTCCTGGCATGATTGCTGCTCAACGCGTCTCGCAGCAGAGGCAGCAATGGGTGCAGGAAGGGCTGATAGTCGAAATCTGTAATCTTCTTCCGTTTCAGCACAAAATGCAGCAGCTCCAGGCCAAACTCGATGAGAATGTGGGCATTCGCTTGGGCATTCGACTTCACCTGCTTATTGCCGGTCGCCACGCTACGTCGTCCTGGCGTCGGCTGCAAGATGAGGCAATCGGGACGTGCACGACGCATCAGCGCCTGCTGCTTCGCGCTGAGCTGCCGCTTCTGTGTGCCTGGCAACAGATCCGTGATGCTCTCCGACATGGTGCCGTATATAAAGATGAGAAGACTCTCGCGAGCAATATGTGTATTCTCCACAAGGCCGGCGACAATCTTGGCAAAGCATTCCTGAATCTTTTGGGTCACCTTGCGTGAATGCGTTCGCGCCAAGTGCTCCTTGAATGGCAACAGCAAGTCCAGCAGGCAATTGTCTCGAATGAAACGCGCCGCAATATTCAGCGTCAAGTAGCTCTTTGCGCTGGGCTTCGCCTCAGGCGTGTGGGCCACAATCTTATCCACCTCCTTCTCGGCGTTTACATCGCCGAAGATGTCGTTCAGCGCCACCTCGAGCAGATTTTGCAAGCAGAGCTCAATGTGCGCCGGCTGCAATTGATCTCGCAATGCATCCAGCACACCATGCAGGGTCACCGACAGCACGTGCACCTGGAAGCCACGCGTTAGCAGTGACTGCAGCTGCTCCAGCAGCAGACCCAGCCGGCTGCCGCCAAGGGTCAGCATAATCTTCTTCAGAATGTCACGGGTGAGCATGCGGACCGATTTCAGAGGGGAGCGCAGGAACGTGCACACTTTCATGAAAATGCCTGAAAAGAGGGGAAGAAATGGATTTACAGAAATGTTATAGGAGGGATTCTCGTATCCATTCCATACCTGGCAGACTGTTCTCGAGCAGCTCCTGTGGCAGCTTCTGCAGCAACTTGACCATGGCCAAGGCAATGGGCACGCGCTGTATTTCCTCCTCTTCACGTTCATAGCTCAAGCGACGGCGGTTGACCTTATGCTTGGAATCGTAGTTGGTCTTCTCAGTGATAGCTCGATTGAGTGTGGGCAACAGCACATTGGTAATGGTTGCCATCACCCGCTTGGCCGCATTGGGCGCCAGAGGCTGAGAGGATTGTGGCTTCACTGGCTCCTCGTCCTCCACCTTTTCTTCATCTTCATCTTTGTCTCCATCGAAATCTATATGCGAGTCATCCGCAGGCAGCTCCTCCTCCTTGACAGATGTCTCTTCCATCTCTTCAGCGTTGTCCTCTTCTTTTATTTGCTCGGCCTCGTCAGCTGGCGTCTCGGCCAGCTTCTGTTTGAGTTGGGCCAAAAGGGACACATCTGTGTTGGCGTGAGTTAGATCGAAATGGAAGGCGTCCAGAATTCGCACAACCAGGCGAACACATTGCTTCTGCTGGCCATGGGCTAGCCGCAATCGCTGCAGATAATGCCGAAGTACGGCATGATAATGCTGCCAAGGAAGCAGTTCGCACATAACGCCCACGGCTTCGATGGCCGCATCAACGAGCGTGTGCTTGCCACCGTGTTTCTCACTGAGCAGATATCGTGTGGCTAGCGGGAGCAGAAACTGTGTGAGAGTACGGGCACAGGGTGGCGTCTGTCGCCACGTAGAACCTCCAGCAATATTGACCAGACGCTGCAGGGCGCGTCCATGACGCTGGGTCTGCAAATGCAGCATATTCTCGAAGAAGTCAATCTCCGTATCGTGGGATTCGGTCAATGGCGCCAGATCTCGCAGAACTTCATGCGCGTCCGGGCACTGCCGCGCCAGTTCACCCAGCAGCCCAATCGCCTCGGCCCGGGCATGCTCGTGGTGTTCGTCGCGTAGCGAACGCTGCAACAGTGGCAACAGGCACTCGTCCAGCCAGTAACGCAGCTCATCCTTACGCGGCAGCTGCTGCAGCTGACGGGTGAGCTCCGGCAGCAACATCTTGAGCAACTCCCCTATGTTGACACGCATGCCCAGGTCGGAGTCGTGGCGCAGCATATAGAAACAGTTGTAGGTGACTAACAGGCCCAACTCCAGATCGATGGTAGTCTTCTGGTCCTGGCCATCCTTGGACTCCACGAGCTGTTTAAGTTCCGTCAGTGCCTGCAGCCGTCTGTCGTAGTCGGGCTGCTCCAGCCAGCGCTTGTCCCATGCATTCAGCTGCAGCACAAAGCGAGCCCATTCGCGTACTCTTGTGGAGGCGCCACCCAGCTCGACGTGCTTTTTGGCCTGACTGCTTAGGCGCTTCGCCATATCGGCGATCATTTCGCAAATCAATTTGCGAGCGGGCAGCCCGTGGACGAGTTCGAAGAGCGGCGCCAACTGTCGGACATAGTTATCTGGGGCGGGCACGCGCTGGCTGAGGTTCGACAGGGTTGTGATGAATTGATGGATTGTTTCTGCACTAGCGCTGCTCGCCTGCTTAGTGAAAATGGGTAGCAACAACTGCAGCAGCATCTCACACGTCTCTGGCTCCTGCACATGGACAGTCAGGAGGCTCAATATGTTGAGCTCCCTCTTGTCCAGCGTCTGCTTGCCGGTTCGCTTTTGCCGCCAGCTGGCCTGCATTAGCTGCAGCACATCTGGTATATATGGTTCTAGTATGGCCAGAGCTTTTGGACCATATTCCTCCGTATTCGCGGTCTCCAACAGTTGCTCCACCAACTGCAGCAGGGCACGTCGCACCACAGGCTTAGCCTTCTCGTTCTGAAGCAGTGCCATCAGGTAATGCATGATAGATGGCGACTCGGCCGATGAACTTCGTTGTAGCCACTCCTGGTAGATCGGTTCGCTGCCCCACAGCAACAGTAGTTTCAGCAGTGGGGTGGGGGTGTGTATAGAGTCTTGGGGCAGGCGCTTCAATCCCGGATAAACGAACACTTCGCAGATAGCCTGCAGCTGCTCGGTGCTCCACAGATCCGACATGTCCAGCAGCTGCCCAAAGTAGTTGACCAGCGTTTGCAGGGCTGCATGCCGCACATTCCTGTACGCTGACACGAGCTTAGCGGCCGCAGCACCTGGCCTGTCGATCACCTCTAGCGAAACACTGCCAACTAGAAGCAGTAGCTTGAGCACGTACAATTGAAAGGCTGCACTCAAACTGCCCGCGAACTCCTTCCGTATGAGCTCCAGCAAGTTGACAATCTTCTGCAGTTGGCGTGCTGCAATCACGGCCGTTGGCACATAATTCAGCCGAACATGCGCAGTGAGCTGATCGATGGGTTTGCTGGTGTACTCTTCGAAGCGGCCAAAGGCCATTTTGAGAAAGGTAAGTATCTCCTGCTCTTCCAGCTGGCCCAGAAAGCGCAGAATCAACGTCTTCCGCTGCTGTGCACTCAGCTGCCGTTGACCGCCTTTGACCAGATGCCCATACAGAATGCGCAGTATGAAGGGCATCAGCTCATTTCGTTGCTGTACTGTCAAACTGTCCAGTTCCAAGCCGGTTAACGTTCCCTTGAACTTTGCATCGTCGATCAGTCCATTCAACTGCTGCTTCTGCTGCACCAACGCGGCGGGCTGCTTGTAGGCGGCCAAGCAATCCAATGCTAGCTGCTGCAGCTGGGCATTAGGGCCAGCGAGCAGTTCCAGATAGAATTCTCGCATCTCAGACTCCCGGTGCAGTGCCTTCGGATTGGGCTGGGCCACGAAACAAGCTAACTTAAGTTGTAGCGTTTGCAGAATAAATTTTGCTTGGGTATTGCGCATCTTTCGCTTGTGTCTTTCAGCTGAGTTTCGAGATCCACTTGACTTCTCTGTGTTGTCGTTGTCCCCCTCCTCCAGCTCGATGTCATAAGCTGCAGTGGACAGAAGATATAAGTGTATTCTTTGAGATATCCTCAGCTCGTTGCCTACCTGTTGACTCTTCCAGATTCCATGTGTGTTCCATGCGTTCCAACTGAGCGCGATATTCGGTCTCGACGAACTGCAGGAAGAGGCGCACGATATCCGCATTCTTCACCTCGGCCAAGTTGCCCAGTTTCGGTATGCATTGCCAAAGCAGTTGGCGATAGTTTAGCGCATGCTGCAGCGTCAGTTGAAGTTGTGCCTCGTCCAGAGGCAGTAGCATACTAAGCGCCTGGGAGCAATAGCCGGGTTGAGGTGCTTGCGGCAGGAGAGTCGCCTCCACGTTGTAATCTATTTGCGAGACTGTCTGTTGCAGTTTTTCTTTGAATAAAGACCAGAACTCCTCATTGCGCATTTCCTTAACATATTCCGCTAGGAGCTGCTGAACGGGCGCCCATACAAGTTTGAAATTGATATAGAGCAAGCCGAGCAACAGCCTGACGACATGCTCCTTGTAATGCGGCATCTGGGAGTAAAGTTTAAACTGTGCTGCCGCTGGCTCCAGATGCTGCAGCTGCAGTAGCAGCTCTCGGTAGTTGTGCACGGTGGGCTCAATGCGGCAGGCAGCAGTAAAGTAGCCATATGGACTACTCTTGCTCTGCATGCCACCGATAAGTTCCAAGCAGTGTGCTGCGATCCGACGCCGCAACGCCATCGGCTCACTGAGTAACTTAGATACAGCGTTGGAAGTATTCTCAATCGTTGCTGGAGTCAAATCCTGCTTCGTTGCGCTGAGCAAGATCAGCTGCAGGCACGCCAAGGCTCTCATATCGCATTCCACAAGGGGCAACAGAAACTGCTGCAAATCCGAAAGCAGTTGTTTGGACAATTTGAACTTGAGCAGGGAATGAGTTTGTAGCAACAGCAGCAATACCGTGCACTCGGAAGTCTTGGAGTTCAGCTGATCTTGGATGGCACATTGCAGGCTCTCTTCGAGTGGCTGCTTGTGGAACCCGCGCAGATGTGGCAACAGCAGCAGTAATAGCAACTGGCTCTCCTCGGTCACATCAATGCGCTGAATTCTTTGCTCCAAATATGCGAAAGTTGGCTGTTGCTTCAGATGCATAGGATATGCTGTCCAATTCGTCAAACTCGATGCGTCGAGGACCAGTGGACGCTTATGCAGAACGATGCGTGCCAAGAGCTCCAGGGCTGGCGTATCTTTGTATTCCTCGTAGTTGGCAACAACATGCGGCAGCACCATGAACTCGAACATCTTATAGTCCAGCATCTGGAGAATGAAGTCCGCATACACAGTTCGTGATACTCGACTAATATTGAGCTGTTTTTGTAGAATACGACTGGCGTCCAGTTGGTCCAGCTGCGCGTGTGGAGCCTGTAACAAGCTGCTGACCAACATGCTCAGTTGCTGCGTCGGTTCGGCATCCGACGAGGCGTGACGATCGAGCAACTTGAGTGTCGTGGCCACCAGCATTGGCTGCTCAGATACAAAACGGCCATCCTTGTGCGTGACAAGCGGTAACATAAGATCCAGCAAGTGCACGATGGCCCCATTGGAAAGCCCCTCCTGGGATATAGCAGCACAGAGTTGCTGCCAGAGCACAGCACTTTGGTCGGGGCGTATGAAATGAAGCAGCAGGCCGAAGCAGTGTTGCACAATATCTGCCAGCAGTGTCGTCTGGTCACCTGTGTGGCTTCCATCTAAATTAAGCAGTAACTGGAGCGTGTGTGCTAGGAGATCGGCAGCGGAGGTATGTAATTGACCATTAACGCCTCGCAGCATTTCATAGAGCAGACGGCCACAGCCATGGACGCTTTCCACCTGCTCGCGCAATACCGTTTTCAGGACGTAGGCCAAAAAACGCGGAAAGTCGCGAACATCTCGCGCTATATAGGCGAAGCACTCGACGGCAAAGTTGGTCACATGCTCCGCGTAGTGCTGCTCGTCCAGCAGCGGGAGGATGGCATTAAAGACGACTCCAATATTCCGTTTCAAGTACGACTTGAGCGTTTTGAACAGATGCGCCAGACAGATGAGTGTCCATTCTAGCTGCTCGGCATCCTGTGTGTTTAGTAGGCATATGAGCCGGTCGAGCACCCGTTGGAAGTAAGGGTAGAATTCCTCCCGTAAATCACGTGCTAATACATAAAGCAGCTCCAGCAGTGGCTGCTGCGACAAATTTGTTGCTGTAGCCAGGCACTCGAGCAGCAGATCTATGACAAAATCCTTTTGATGCAGTAGTTGCGGCAGGGTAACAATTTTCCGGCATTGCTTGCTGAAGTTGTTGTACTCCTCGGTAAGATTTAGCACATTCCATTTCTGTAGAGTTTGTTGAAAGTATGTCTCATTTTCAGCTTCATCCAGCTGCTCGTTTTTGTGGCCAATGTAGTAGAGTGCCAGATGCCGCAAGTCTATCCCGTTTACCCTATCTGTAAACGACTTGAACTGCGAAAGAATTAGCGAATTGCTTTTTCAATGGTAAACAACTTGATACGTACTCGAAAAGTGTTAGTATTTTTGGACTTTTCCGTTATTTCTGCCATTATGCAATGCAATATGTTTAAGAATTAGGGGAAACAAAACACTTTGGATCACTAAATTGTATTATTTTCTAATTATTATTTTTTGAAGTGCGTGCAACACGTGCACGTTGTTGACAACATTTCTTGCAATGAAACTGTTGTTTAACAGTGCTGTTAACTTCGCCGCATATTAACAGATGCGGGTTATAACATAAGCAGCTGATTAAGAACTACACACTCTTATCGATACTTTGCTAGCTTTATATTATATTAACAGCTGTTTATAAAGAAAACAAATTCCCCTTTAAGTATCGATACTTTTAGTACGGTTAGTACGATTTAAATTAAAACGATTACCCGGCAAATGTTTTTTTGTATTAATTTTCCGTTAACGATTGGTTTTATTATGAAAGAAAAACAAAATGAATTGCACAATTATGCTGACTCCTGGTTCTGACGATAGTCGTGGACTGTTCCGCGTTCAACAAACCTTTGAACATTTTCCACGTTATTTCTTGCTGTGGCTTTAGCGGAGTCGTCCTTCCATCCATACCCACCACCACCGGGAGTTTTCATTGCAAAGGTATCCTTAAAGAGCAACAAATTAGAGTTGAATTCTAAAGTTTACCCTGCTCGACTTACCCCAGCCTCAACATCGATACAAGTCTTTCCAGCCAGGGCAATAACTCGTCCATCGTGCTTAACGATCAGATTACGTCCACTTTTACCGGGCTCACCACCAGCCATTCCATATGGCTGCAGTGTTCGACGTTCGGTCAGAACGGATAGCGTGACCGGCTTGCGGAAAAGCAAGTCGCGCTCGACTCCCTCACCACCAACATATTGCCCACGTCCACCAGACTGATCCGTGCGCAAACAAAAACGCTTCAGTATCATAGGATAGCGCAATTCCAATATCTCCGGATCAGTAATGCGAGTATTGGTCATATGAGTGTGCACACCACCAGCACCATGCCAACCGGGACCTGCACCGGCTCCGCCGGCCACAGTCTCGTAGTATCCCCACTGCTCGTCACCAATGGTTATGTTATTCATGCAGCCCTGCGAGGCCGCGCATACCCTGAAGGCCTTCAGAACAGTGTCAACAATGCGTTGTGAAGTCTGCACATTGCCACCAACTACAGCCGCCCCCTCCGAAGGATCTAATATGGAGTTCTTGGGTATAATAACTTGAATCGGCGCCAAGCATCCCTGATTAAGCGGTACATCATGCCCGACCATGCAGCGCAGGCAGTAGATGAGAGCTGACAACGTGATGGCACGTGGCGCATTGCAATTGCCCCAGACCTCTTCACCAGATCCAGTGAAGTCGCATAGAGCCGAGCCATGCTCGGGATCGATAGTGACGCGCAGCTTGATGGGTGAGCCGTCATCCATAAACTCTTCAGCCCACAGTTCCGTTGAGCCCGTCCGCTCCAAGGTATCACGTCCAATCTGACGCAACATATCACGGACTGCGAGCTCCGCGTTTTTCTGTATGTGATGCATATAAGCTTGTACGACATTGAGGCTATAGCTGTTGATTAGCTCCGACACCAAGTGTATGCCCTTGTGGTTAGCCGCGATCTGTGCCTTCAAGTCCGACAGATTATCGCTAAGGTTGCGTGTGCCTACGGCGCCTTTAGCTCCGCTTGGAGTTGTCAGCCGATCTATGATTTTCTGCTCTTGGAATACCCCATTCTCTACAATGAGGAACGATTTGAAAGCTGCGCCCTCCTGCGCCAGCGATGTTGAATGAGGGGGCATTGAACCGGGCGTGATTCCACCAATGTCCGCATGATGTCCACGCGACGCAACAAAGAAAACAGGACGTGGTTCTTTCCTGCAATGAAAGACATTTTTAGAAAGTGTCTACCATAGCATCGATAGTAATAGTATAGTAGTAATTAGTAATTACTCAAAGAAGACTGGAGTGATGACAGTCAGATCTGGCAGATGGGAGCCTCCGGCCTGTGGGTGGTTTGCCAAAATGACGTCGCCGTTCTTCAGGGAATCACCACGCACTCGTAGCTGGTACTGAACCGTCTCTTGCATGGCGCCCAAGTGAACGGGAATATGTGGTGCATTACTGACCAGACCACCGTCCGGGCCAAACAATGCACAAGAGAAGTCCAGGCGCTCCTTGATGTTAGTCGATATGGAAGTACGCTGCAGTACCCTGAAATCAATGGAATTGGAAGTGCGGATCAGCTCATTGAAGTGACGCTATTACCTGCCCATTTGCTCCGCAATGCTCATGAATCGATGGCTGAAAATGCTGAGATGAACCGGATCGAGATCAGCGTTAATGCCATGCTTGCCACTAGTCTGCACATCCATGATAAGGTCGCCGTAGGAGGTAACGCTAACGGCGCATTCCGGCTCCACAATGATCGTAGACAGTTGATCGATGAGTACGGCGGGTCCAGCGATATGATGACCACCCAGCAAATGTTTCGTCAAATAAATGGGCGTTTGGAAAGCACCTTGGTCGAAATGCACCTGAGTGTATCCCGTGGCCGTGGGATTGGCTTCTTGGGCTCGTTCTATCTCCAGCTCGGGCGGAGTTTCATTTTTTCCCAGACCCCGTATACGTATGTCATCCACGATTATACGTCGGTTCTGTAGCACAAACCCGAACTCTGTGCGATAACGTTGCAAGAATGTGGCGTGAAAGTCACCGTAGGCCTTCTGCAAGGGATCCGATGGTTGTTCACTGGGGGCTGGCATACACATTAAGGCGCCATCGGTGGCCTCGTAGCGAAGGTGTAGGAATGGCTGCAGTTCGATTTGCCTAAATCCCTGTTCGGACAAATGATTCCGACATTTTTCTGACAATGCATCCAAACGATCCTTTAACAGCTGTGCGTTTCCCTCGCTGAATTCCACGCCACTTGGCTCCTGCACCTCCTGGACAACATCTGCTAAAGCCATACCATATGCCGAGAGTACTCCAGCATATTTATGTACTGCCACCTGTAAGCAATGGCCTTAGAGCCGATCTTCCACTTAGCTAATCTACTCACTTTGGAGATGCCCAGATTTCGGGCTATAGAGCAGGCATGTTGTCCGCCAGCGCCACCAAAGCAGGAGAGCACATGATTGGCGGTATCTAGGCCGCGAGATTGCGTTAAGGCCCGTATTGGCCGACACATTGTTTCGTTGGCCACCCGAATGAAACCCAATGCCACTTGTTCGATGGTCAGTACTCTGGAGTCACCGCTAGCCTTCAGATGCGCATTTATTTCCGACTGAAGTTCGATGAACTTGCTCTTGGTAACTTCATAATCCAGAGGCTCATCCTCGTTTGGTCCGAAGATCTTAGGGAAGTATTCTGGCAGAATGCGGCCGAGGATCAGATTTGCATCTGTAACGGTCAGAGGTCCCCCCTTCTTGTAGCAAGCTGGTCCCGGATGGGAGCCTGCAGATTCAGGCCCCACAACAAATATGCCCGACCGGAAAAAGAGACGCGAGCCACCACCCGCTGCCACAGTATTGATGTCTAATTGTGGCGCCTGTATTGTCACGCCCGCCGTGGTACTCTCAATCACGTGCTCATAGTTGCCAGCATATCGGGACACATCTGTGGAAGTGCCGCCCATGTCGAAGCCAATTAATGGCAGATCCGTTTCACGCGATGCCGTTAAAGCGTATCCCACAACGCCTCCAGCAGGACCCGAAAGAATAGCTCGGGCGCCACGGAAATTCTCCATATTGGTTAAACCGCCATCGGATTGCATAAAAAGGACATCTACATCAGCCAACTGATTATCGAAACCCGACTTAAAGCTGTAGAAGTAAGGAAGATATCATTAATATGAGAGAATAATTTCCACAATAACGAATGAAGGCAAATTAATACAGTCATGTCCGAATTCATTGGACTACAGTTATCTTATCGTTTTGATGAGGTAATTTTCACCTTTGTACCAAATTTTATGGCTGAAATTTTTTTCTGTGGTACTAAAGCCACCTCAGAGGTATGCCTAATTTTTCAGACACTACTGTTGTGCTCTTAACGCGTAAACAGTTGTTGCATTTCGAGAGTATAAGTTTACAGTTTGTTTGTTATGAATTAGTATTATCTTTATGGTGCCGACTTGGTTAGAATGCTCGAATTTTGGGACGAAAAGAGTAATCTCATGGTCTGATTTATAAGCGAGATTTGTGCGAACGACTATGCTCACTCAACTCACCTGGACAAGTAGCGGTCCACATGCGGTGTAAGATAGGCCTCCGCACAAGCTGTATACCCACGAGCCACTACCCGGCACATGGGCATGGCCTTGTGCGAAAGCGTAACATGACTGAATCCGAGCTCCGTGGCAATGGCTCCAATACGTAACTCATGATCGGGGCAGGCATAGCTGTGAGCTAGCACCACGGCCACAGAATTGATGCCCTGAGCACGGGCAGCGGCTAAAGAGGACCGTACAGTTTGCTCGTCCACGGGCTGCACCTCCAAGTATTTACATCCGGTTATGCCCTGCAGTTGCTTCCACTGATGATCTTTAATAAGCTTGCTATAAAAACTAGAAGAATGTGTGAAATTGTGGCCACTCACTTAGCTGACAGCGATCGGCCAGCTCCGGTACAATTCGGCAGGTCACCTCAATGACAGTCTGGTACAGGTTCGCAGGCTTACGTATGTTCAGATCGAAAATCTTAGGACGCGCTTGGTTGCCGATGTAAAGCAGATCCCGAAAGCCACTGTTAACCACTAGTACGACCGGATCACCCTTGCGCTCGAGCAGGGCGTTTGTAGCCACAGTGGTGCCCATACGAACCCAGCCAATCTTCGATGTGTCGACTAGCCCGTCTGCAGTTAAATCCGCTCCTGTTTCCTTCAATATTAGCACAATTAATCTATATTGTTATCTTCTAAGCTCCGCGACGCACCTCTTTGAGTATACGCCGTATTCCCTCGCGAGGAGCGTCACTATAACGTTCGGGATCCTCGGAAAGTAACTTCATGGTGCGTACTCGGCCGCCTGGGCAAATGCATATCACATCGGTGAAGGTGCCTCCACGATCGATGGCAAAGCAATATTTGTCACTAGCACGAACTGAAGAAGCCATTTTCCCGAGCCCCACACAACCTCTCGCGGCGAGCGAACGCTGAGAACTAACTGAGTGCTGCAAAAGAAATCCATATATATACTCACCTTTACAGTCGTCTACGCGCTCTTTTGCTCTCAGTGCGCCTCTCTGAGTTGCAGTCGGTTCGTTTGTTTTGTGCTGGCATTCTATTGCTGCTCTACGAAGGCGACCGAGTCGGCATGATCTCCCGAACAGTATTCTCTGGCACGCGCACTCTCTTCGTTCCTACGTGCACACATACATATTTACAGATATGTTAATGTATGCGTGTATGAAAGTTAGCTTTAATTTAAAACAGCTTGCGATTGTAGACACATATTAAATTATAGCAAGTTTCATATTTTCAGTGATAAACTAATACAGTTTAACTAGACTAATAGGTGCAGACTTGTGCTTTTTCAGTCGAAGATCTGTTTGCGCGTTAACTAAATATCTTATCAGAAGCTAATTAGATCTAGTCGAACGGGAACTATTCTGCTATACGCAATTAACCATCCACAAAGAACATATTTTGGTTGAAGTGCATACCTATAGTAATGGAAATTATTGCATGTAGAATAATCCCAATTGGAAAGCCTGACGAGTGGTAATTACCGCAATTGAGTTCCCATTTGTTAGCCGTTAAATCTTTTTTAATCGTCGATTATTTCCAGAAATAGAACAAGCTCAAAGATCCTTTCACCTTTCGACCGCACAGTCCACCTTGGGCCAGAGTTTTGAATGAATTATTTTAATGTTCGAAAGAAAAAGAACAGCTGGGATGATTTGATTTCTGGGTTTTATATATCAGCAGAGCAGTTGAAATTGGCATAGACATATGCCAAGAAATGCAAAACGGAGGGACTTATCGTTGACTAGACTACTAGAAGATCATGTTCCAGCTATTATATTTCTTTGGAATTCTTACTACGTTTAATATTACGATTTATTGTAAACTAGGAAATTGCTAAACAGTATAATTGTGTATATAATTAGATAACAGATGTGTAAAATTCTATTCAATTTTGGGACCCATACCATGAAATTAGGACTCAAGCGATTCGAAGAGCTTTAGCAACAGATCTTTTAAATTTACAGCAAATGGAATCTTTTGGAAGTGTTGTAGACATTCCCTTTCCATAGTCTCCAGCTGTTCCAAGAGTATGGTCAAATCCTTCATTAGTTTGGTGCCACGCAGCATGGCCCTGCGCTTGGCAGTGAAGCCAAACAGCTTCCACAGGCAGAGCACCATCAAACTATGTTCCTCATACGAATTGAGATAAGACGCGTCGCCGCCACCAGTGCCGCTTTTCACCGGCTGTTTCACGATCAGCCATAGAACTTCCGCGAAGCTCGTATTATTGATCATCTCGGTATGATTAAGAGTTCTAAAGCACATATTGCGAATTATACGAAGGCATCGAACTCGTATCTTGCTGAGCGGCGGTGATCGGCGAATGAGATTGAGCAGGGCCTGGAAGTGGCATATATTATTGCCCAACTCGTATCTGGAGAAAATTTCCCAGAAACCAATCCAAGAGAGAATCACATCCGGATTAATTTTGGACGTGCTGTTGTTGGTAGCTGGCAAAATTGTGTCAAACATGTCGAGCACCCTCATCTTGCTCAAACTTAGACGTCCTTCGGCACAACTGCAGCAGTTGATCATGACTCGAAGTGAGGCCTCTATAATCGAATCCGAGCTGCATTTGGAGAATTCAGACTTATCTCCAGATACGGTCTTCTTAGTGGTCTCGTGATCCGCCACCCGGACCATTAACTGCAGCAGCGAGTGGGACTGGCCCGTCAGCATCTGCGAGGTCTGTTTGCACATCTCAAAGGAGTATTCCGTAAACAGCGTAGTCAGCCGAATTGTCATATGCTTAAGCACGGTCGAATGTGATAGCCAGGGCCACATTCGAACCAGCACACTCACAATCCTAGCGGCCAAAACTTTATCTGTGACGACCGCGTTGGGCGAACTCTGCCAGTGCATCAACATGTTAAGTAACATTATCAGATTGTTAATGATGTCGCGCAACTTGTGGGGGCCCACACGACGGACATAGACGCCGGCATTAACCACATTACCATCGTCAAGGAATGATTCCAGTATCTGGAAAATGCGATCCAACAGGTTGAAATTACGGGCAGCACACGCTGCCCATGCCGACTGCTTTAGCAAATTGCCCAGCACTTCGCAGATTTGTACATGGCTCCTGGTCGGTGTTTGGAGGAAGCTATACGTCTTGCCTGGATAGTGCAGTTCGAAGAGCTGGTCGAGACTGTGGTAAAGCAGAACAGCAGCCTTTGTATATTCCTTCGGTGGTGTCATAGTGCCAAACGATCTAAACGATTTTTCTTTGTGCATTTCTATCGGCTTTAGACTCAATATTTTGAACTGTGTTTTTAGGGTGTTCAACTTATTTTCCTTTTCGTCCTTGTCAGAGTCGGTGTTATCGGAGTCCTCGTCGTCATCACATATGTGCGATTCTTCTACATACGT
>JABVZX010000001.1:11684062-11707691 GCA_020883565.1 Drosophila pachea
GCAGAGAGAGCGCCATCAGTGTGTAGCGTTGTAATCCGCGGTGGATAAGCACCGGGTTTAGTCCATATAAGATCATATCGAAGAGCATTTCCGGATGCTTCTTAAAACGTTCGCACAGAAAATCATAGGAATTGGCATCCTTACAGAATACCATTAGCATTTTTAAAATTTGAATGAGTTGCGACTCCGGCACCACTTTCTGACCGAGCACATCGTTGATCAATGTGAAGTAGCTATCCAGGAGAACAGGATCCCGACAGATACTGCGCTGTAGAACATTAAAATTGTCCTTATAGCAGAGCCCATACAGATTACATATTTGTCCAGCGCACAGTTCCAGGTAAGCGGCGCTGTGAGGCTTCTCAGGCTTCGCCATCTTCATCAGATCACTTAAAGCATTGAAGAACGCATGATTGCAGAGATTTTTACACCATTCAGGGTCTAGCACGATGAGGTGGTTGCAAATGCTAACACAGCAGGTAATTATTTCGATTGAACAGGTCGGTTTGGCTCCCTCACTCTTATCCGGCGATGGGAGAAGTGAAAGAGCTGCGGTGTGTGCCTGCTGAAGGAACTTGTGATACATCAACAGTTCACTACATGCAGCTGCTCCAATGTGTGGAATAAGCAATTCAAAAACTCGTCCAGACAGTTCACGCACCAGCAGCCCCTCATTTGGGTCCATCATTGTGCAAAAGCAACATGCAGCTAGACCGCCTGGCAGAAAATCATTGAAATCGAGCAAGACGCTGGTCATGTCAGATCCGATGGATTTAACACAATTCGCCATAGTCACCCAGGACAGAGTGCGCACCTCCGTATCTGCATGGCTACACAGACCCAATAAATACCGCATCACCTTGCTTTCACCGGCCAATTTACATTGAGAGCCAGGATGCAAGCACTTAGCCTGAACATGCAGTTGGCAGATGATTAACAGACAATCGCGTTGCCACTGGGCGCCCGTCTGTGTAGTCGTGCGCAGCTTGCTCGACAGTTGAATGAAATGCTGGATATTGTCCTGTGTAGGAGAATATTAGATATAATTAAAATGTAATTGTGAATATAATCTTGCTCTTGATAACTGCTCACCGTTATTTTATTCAATTCTAAGTGCAGATTTCGTTCGGTCAGGTGTCGCAGTACGGCCAACGCACAGCGTACATTTTGTAGCTTGCGTTCCTCAAAGTACTTGCCTGTCAGTCTGCTCATCTCATCGAATAGCTTGCCGTAACATTCGTTAATTTGGTAGTTTTGCCAACGCAAAAACTCCACCAGGCAGTCCGTGACCAGGTGCAGTAGATTCAGCGACGCTTCGCCATCGCGTAGAATCTCCACGAAGCTGTGATGTGGATCGCTTTGCAGAGCATTGTGAAGGCCAGACAGAACTTCTGGCAACCGATGGCGGAGGCATGTTAGGCACAGTTCAGCCAATGCTATGTATAATTTCAGATCCGCTTCGTTACCAGGCATTAAACGTAAATACTTGTTCATCAGCTGCCACAGATTACAGCCTTGTGCAGGTAGTACATCGTTGCGTAGCATCACCAGGAATAGCTGAATACTATAAACAATTTCTAGCATGGCTTCGTGGCAGGTGCAATTGTTCGCGGCGTCCAATTGCTTCTGCAATTGCTCATGCACTAGTGTAGCCTTGAGCAGTCCCAGATCTGAGGGTGTTAGTTTCACGGATTCCGATATGTCCATCTCATGGATTGCGGGCAGTGTCACTTTCTCCGATGAGCCGCAGATCGTGTGTGCAATAAAAAGACGCCAATATTGTGCCCCAATGGCTTCATTTTTTTCGAAGTGCTTTTCCAGCAAAAGCTGTTGCACTGCAATACCCTCAGTGACAGCTGTTAGAGGGTTGCTGATGTCTATTTCATAAGTAACCGGCACTTCCAACGGGGAGAGATCAACGTCCAGAGTAAGGGCGGTACTCGTGGCTACTATGTGCTCGTGAAAGAGCAGGTTGAATATGCAAATGAAGACGTCGGTGCGCAATCGTGCGTCTTGTGGCAGCAGGAAAATACAGCGCAGCAGACAATCTAGAATCTCGGCGTTGTCCTTGAACTCGTGTCGGAAACGTTCGCTGTGAAACAGTACCTTCAGCAAAATATCCACCGCCGGCAGCAGAGACTCTGTATCCGCAGTTCCTCCGAATTTCTCACGCAACAGCGGTTCATGGAGCGCTTTCAAGCAGAGCACATATGCGCCAGTGTAGGAGGTCAACGATTCGACGGCTTCCCAATTTTGCAGCAAGACATTTAATTGGATGAGCGTAGACTTGCGGATGTGTGGTTTCAGGTCGGGTGTCTCTAGCAGACGCAGCAGAGCGTGTAGGCTACGCGTGAAGGACATTTGCGAGCGATCGCAAAATATACTAAAATACTCAATCGGCGGCTGAATTACACATAAATCATGGGCAATGAGATCCAAGCATATCTTTTCCATGGCCGGTCGGTATTTATTCTGATCATCGATACAGATTAGAAGATATGCTATACGACCAATGGCTTCCTCGCGAATCTTTGCATCGGGATGAAACATAAAGCAGACATTGCCACGCAGAACCTGCGTCGGTGCCAGATATTCGGAGTCCGGATCCAGCAGCTCCCACAGCATATTGTGTAGATGGGGATATTTAATGGCCCGAGAGACAAGCAACGGTAACACCGGCAATACGACCTTAAATATCTCAATGAAGTCCGCGGAGGGTACTAACTTGGCCAGTCCCACCAGCATTATGAATAAGTCAATACACCACTGTTGCAGTTTTGCGGCATGCTCTGATCGCCAGGCTTGAGTGAGCAGATAGCGCAGCAGCTCCGAGCTCAAAGGTAACCCAAAAATATGATGTTTTGCCAAATCTATGTTGTTGCAACCGGTCATGTAGGTGGTAGAGTCCATAAATGCATGGTAAAGGTCAACAACGGGTTGTTTTAGCTGGCCCAAGGCAGAATCCAGCATTGCTGGGGAGGGTAGATCCAACAGTGATTTTATGAGACACTCAGCTTCTTGCCGCAATTCCGGCTTCGTTATGTAGAATTTGGTGCATTTGATTATTGCCTGAATGAGCTGCTTCATTAGGGTTTCGCTGCCCAGCAATGCGAGAATAAGACAAAGCTTACGCTGCTCCTTCAACAGTTCCATGGGCTGAAGCTTAATATTGCCTTTTAACTGGTCCAGCCCTATGTTATAGGCCTGCTTCAGCCGACACATTTGCATTTCCTCGGCCGTAGCATGCTTGCAAATCGCTCCACATAGATAATAAAGGTCGCTCATGCGCATTTCAACACAGGACAAGTAACAGCTGTCAACTTTTATCGGCTGTACCAGCTGTCGAGCGGTAGCTCCATCAACAGTTCCATTGGGGGTCATGCTCAGCTTCATGACATCCATGAGCAATCCATTAAATATCATTGACTCCAGTCTTGGTATCATAAGCTTTTCCACCAGCTTGGGAACGGCGCTGACGTCGTCTACAATAAATTTGGTACAGTATCTGAACAGCTCGCGCACAATCGTGCCAAATCGCTCAACAATATCAAGTGGTATGGGGGATCCTAGTTGGCCAAAAGTCTTGATCACCTCAATACTTAGTTCGATCAAGTGCCAATTGTGGCTGCAGTGTATTAGCAACGGTGGACCGAGAAGCTCCAAGCAGCCATTTAAGATTAGGCGCAAGACAACACTCGCCCGTAGCTGTTGTGGCACCGCTTCCTTTCCCTTAACTGTCAAAGCGGGTTCACCAGTTTTATTCCGCACGCGCAGGCGTCGCTGCAGCTGTTTCACGAATGCGAGGAGCGCACGATCAACGTGCAACAATACTGTGTTCGCCTGAAGATGTTGTACGTGCAGCAATTGCAGAACTAAATGCGGAGGTTGGCATAGCTGTTCAGCTGGGTAGTCGCATAGCTTGACTTGCACGTTCGTCAGATTCTCCTCCAGCTGCATATCGTTGCCAATTGTTAACGAATCTAACATGCTCTTCATGGTGGCAACATCCTCTACGGTACCACATGACCAAGCTGGCTCAAAGTCTTCGGGCTTGATGTTAAAATTCTCCATTACAAACATTTGCATTTCTCCATTGCAGCTCTGAGTATCACCTGAAATTATATATATAGTGACGATAGCCAGAACCACTAGGTAAGTACAAAAATTGATTCTAGGACTTCCTACTTACTCGAACACTCGTCGGTAGAAGCGTCTTCTTTATGGAGCTGAACTATCACGCTATTCAAATCATCCAGGAGTTTGATCCCACGTGCTGACTTCATAGATCGGATTATTTTCCGGATCTTAATCAGCTCAGCTTCCAGACGAGGTGCCGGTATCTTGCGCATAACTACCTCACTGTATTTAGAACGCATAAGTTCGAGCATCAGAGATAAAACACGTTCGACAGCTGCGGGTGGCGTCATGCCAAACCAACGGATCAGCTGCTTCATCAGCATCACCGGTCTTATGTTGATTTTCGCGCCATGCTGCAGACTGCGCATGAATCGCGTTTCCACTTGCTCCAGTGCGCGCATTCGTATTTCCAGGGAATCATTTGTCAATTTGGTAAGTTGCTGTTCTCCAAGTGAGAGGGTCAGTTTAGATGAAGATGTAGCCATTGTGATATTGCATTAATACAAATTTAATTTTTTGACATATTAAAACAATTTTTCTCGCTTGTCATTCAAGGAATTGGAACTGTTGACAAAACTGACTTTTCAAGAAGCGCCAGCTAGCGCGCTCACAGGGAAGCCGTCAATTATTATTTTTTAACGCCGATCTCGTTTTGAGTATAACGCAATTTAGATTTACAGAGCATTTTGCGTTCTGCACATCGCGCAAATTTTTGAAGGTATTCTATATATTGAAGATGTATAGAAAATATAAATACAAATATGGATTGAAGATATATTAAAAGTTGTCGAATATCATAGGCTAAGCGACGGAATTGAGTTTTGATATAAAATCTTTCATAAAGAAAGTTCTAACACTATATCGAGTTTTTCATACTTATGTTAAATATCGATTATACTGTTAGCAACTATCGAAACACCCGTAATGTAAATTAAGAGCTATCGCTTAAGGCTTCGACTCTTTTCTTCTTAGGTGCAATTTCCTGCCGGCGGAACATTTTTTTTTAGATAATATGCTATATATGAGCAAAAATAATCAGCTTCCATAATGTAAACGTGTTAAGTTTTCAAGTATGCCAAAGAGCACATAGTTAGGATGCATTGGATTAGCTAAGGAACTTTAGAAATCCTCTGCAGATCGTCAGCCATGCCAGCCAGCCAATGAAGCAAGGAAGCAAAAATAAAGCAATTTGTTTATTGCTCTTTGAGAATTTTGTATAAAATTGCGTCAATATTTTGAACTACCCAATCAAAAAAAAAAAAAAACTGACTCAAGGTATTGAGCTTTCAACACAAAAAAAAGGTCCTAAAATATGAGTTCTGTAAGCAATGCAAAGGAGAACTTAATACGTAAACAGGAAGCAATCGCTGGTAATCTATTGCCATCCCAATTGGTTTCCTCACGAAAATCTTTAAGTAAAATAGAATCTGAATAAAATATAAACTATTTGGCTTATTGTGAATTTTCTTTTAATAGTTTATACAATTGCTTTTGAATGTATTTTGTGCACCGTTCGAACTTGGCTTAGCATACATTGTTTCTATGTATATTCTACAGTAAATCAATTTTTACATTGTTTATTTTATAGTTTGGCCTTCAACTGAGCAATAAAGTATTATACAGGATATCAGTTTTGTTTGATCGCTTTCAAAAGTAAAAAACTAAAATAATAACATTATATATAATATTTATGCATATGTATCTGTGCATTTGAAGACTCAGACATTTGAAAATGTTTCTTAAACTATTTAGACTACGCAATTTGTTCGTTTCTCTTTCTGGCATTTGTCTGTTCTGTTCTTTTCCTCGTTTCTGTTTTTCTAGTTGTTTTGTGCGTTAAATAGCTTTCCTTTGTGCTCAGTAAATTAATTTAAATGCACCTTATATAGTGATTATGTTCATTTAAAAACATCAATTGATTGCTAATTCTTTTAGTTTTACTTTTTGGTATTTTTATATTAATATTTTTCACTAATTGGCAAAAATTGAGTTTACTTTAGTTCTGGTTTTAAATGTTAACTAGGCTGCCATTGGGCGTTAATTTTTTGTTTTTGTTTTTAATAAAATATTTACAAAAATTGAGCTTTCTCTTTTTGCACGTGAACTTTAAATAAGTCTACGAATTACAAAATTTACAAATGCACAAATGTTTCATAAAATGAAATCAATGCATTATAGAAAAGGCGAAATTCACGATGATTGGAAAAGGGCTTATACTAATTAAAGAGTCAGAATATTAAAAACAATTTTGTGTATATAGGAAGTCAGGATACGCGACAGTTCAAAATATAAATGAGAGCTCTTTGGATGGGCAGCATTCCCAAATTCCCCACCATTAACCTTCCCAGTTCCCAACCACTGCTCCCACCAACAAATAAACAGAAAACAAAATGTATAAAAAAAAACGTTTACAAAATTCGTAATATGGCTACGCTATCAGTCCATTGTTCGTATTCAAGTCGGTTTCTATTTGGATTTGGAAGTGTGCTTGAGAGTGCATTTGAGTATGTAATATCTTGAGCCTGTGCTTAGCATAGCTCGCGATCATAGCTGACTCGGCTCAATCATCAAAGTATATCCGGCGTATGCGTCTCGTCATGCGTGTGCTGCAGCAGAACTTTCCTCTCATCCGTGCCGCTGCTGTGCACGATTTCTGCAATTACTGGCTCCGCAATGGCATCTGCATACATGGATTCATAAACAGGATTGGCAAAGTTGCCCTGCAAATAGATTCATTTTAAACCATTTCCATTTATCTAAATCACAAAAGCTTTGCCTCTTACCTTGTCATCTTCATGGACGAAAGGCGGCGCTTCGTCGGCATCGCCGCGGTACATGGGATTGGTTAGCATGATCTCCACATTATCCGTAAGACGAGCATGCGAGAATGGCTGCGCAATACGATGTTTTCTGCAACCAGATATATGAATTAGTTCCTCGAATTATAATAAGATGCTACCTGTAACTTACTTGAGGAAATAGAAGACGCCGCCAAATAGAGTTAACAGCGTCACCACCACCAGAATAACAGCCAGCACAGAGATGACACTGCTCGCATCTGTGTGCTCTTGTTGTTCACTAAGAGCCACAGCGCTCTCGGCGAGGCAGGGCACAACTCGTTTATTATCGCACAAGCACTCATTAATAGAGCTGCCGGTTCGACAGACGCTACACTCGCCGACACAGTGCGGCGGCAGCTCGCAGAAATCGCCCTGCCACTCGCCGATGCATGTGCAGTGGGGCAACGTATATTCGTTGAGATGGCAGACACCACCATTGGCACAATAACGCACGCAGGGATTATCTTCGCCCACGGGTATCGTACAAAACTCTCCGTTCCAGTGATCCGTGCAGTTGCACGTGGCGACGCCCTTGATGACTTGGCAGGTGCCTGAATTTTGGCAAATGATTCCAGTGCAAGGATTGCGTGACGGCAGCAGAGAGGTATCACAGAAGTGCGGCGGTATTGAGGATACACACAGATCCGACTCACAGCGTTCGCCAAAGTAACGCGCTGGACACGTGCAGCTCAGCCGATGGCCACGATCTGTACAGGTGCCGCCGTTCTGGCAATAGTCTCGACACGAGTTCGATTCACATTGCTCGCCATAGTAGCCGCTGGGACAACTACATTGGCGCTGTCCTTTGCCACCAATGCTGCAGGTTCCACCGTTCTTGCAGAAGTTGGCACACTCGTTGACCTCACAACGCTTGCCCGTATAGCCATCTGGGCACTCACATTGCGGTGCTCCCGTCAGCGTTTCGCGGCAGATTCCTCCATTTTCACATGTCAGATTGAGGCAGTGCTCACACTGCTCACCAACATACATGTCTGGGCAGCTGCACTTCATGCCCTCGGACTCGGTCACCAGACATGAGCCGCCATTGTGACAGCGGCTCTGGCAGTCTGAGACCGAGACCTCGCAACGAGGTCCTGACCAGTTAGGCGGGCAGGTACACTTGAGTGGCGGTGGCTCCTGCAAGCCCGGCAGCTGGGGTGCCACCGTGCAGAGACCGAAATTGTAACAGTAGCCGGAGCAGCGGTAATGTTCGCAAAGCTCGCCCTCATATTGCGGCTGACAAATGCATTTCGGCACATGATCCACCAGCTGGCAAGTGCCCAAATTACAGAGTAGCGGACAGTAGTTGGGAATATCCGAGTGTGCCTTGCAGATGCCTTCCTCGGTCATTACATAGTCATTGGGGCATTTACAACTGTAGCCGCTGGCAGATTCAGTCGAGAGTATGCATAGTGCTCGAAGAGCTTTGCATGGTTCCTTAGCGCACGGATTGCTTACTGCAAAATGATTCCATAGATAGATCATCAGGGTTTATTCCCTTACTCAGGAGTAGTTCATTACTTACTGTTTCGATTTTGCTTCATGGGATGCAGTATGCCAATGTCGGAGGATCGATAACCCTTCAACAAATAGGTACCGTTGTCATTGCCAAACTTGTTCATCTTAATGATGCTCTGATCGTACAGCTTGATGTACAGAGAGTCCTCGAACACATCAATCTTTTGCGGTTTCTCGCGATTACCAAAACGTCGAACCACGTTGCGCTCCTTGCCATTCAGACGGCACGTCTCAATGGTGCCTTTGCGGTAGTCAGCCCAATATAGACGGCCAGTGGGATAGTCTATGGAGAGACTGATGGGCCAGCCGACATCACGTTCCACTAGACTTTTCTTGTTGGTGCCATCCAGCGAGGCCACCAGTATGCCATTCTCCAGCGTGGACCAAATCATAACGCGCGACTCGGGCTCCAGCACAATGTCCGTCGGATTCATGCCCGTAGATACTAGGGAGATGTACTTCTTGCCGTCAATGTCAGTCGCTATGATTTGATTGTGGCGTGAATCAATAATATAGACCATTTGTGTAATCCAATCCACAGCCAAGGACTTGGGATCATCCAGTTCGGGTATCTAAACAAAATGTATACACCATGAGTATAAACTTCTTACCCTTCCCTCTCGACTTACATTGAATTCCGTTAGTTCTTTGAGGTCACGACGAGCTCGAACGCCTGTTCCCTCTACGTATGGCGTTGCGATTTTCATAGTGTGGACCTTGCCATGATGTGAGTCAATCCAGAAGAGCAGAGTATCCTTGGGTCTGATCAGAATGTCGAACACGTCAATCTTTAGGCTGTCGGTTAGGAAAAAGCCGACAAGAGTGGTGCCTTCTTGCTTGGCGGGCAGTATGAAGCGGAACTCTTGCTCAGACGCTAACAACAGTATCTGATCCGGTCCAGATGCCAGGCACGTGGCATTCTTCGCCACGCCCTTATGATAACCCGCGGTGCATTTGCAATTGTAGTGTCCCGCCTTCTTCTCTATGCAAATCTGTGAGCATGTACCAAATCCACAGACTGGTGGCCGGCAGTTCATCTCATCCGAGCCGTCAATGCAATTGTATTGACCATCACAGCGGAAGTTCTTCGAGATACAGTCATCGTTCTCACACTGGAACTGATCGTGCCGACACTTGGGCAATGCGGCACACACCTGATCTGACTCATCCTCATTGTTGCCGCAATCATTGACGCCATCGCAAAGCGCTGACTTGCGTATGCACAGGTGATTGGCGCACTTAAATGCGTTGTAGTGGCAATGGACATGGGCGCAGGTGGCATAGTTTTCGTCAGTGCCATCCAAACAATCGTCCCAGCCATCGCACTTCCAGCGTGACATAATGCACTTGCCATTGCCACAGGTGAAGTGATCCGGCGGACAGGTGCAGTTGACCTCGTCCGAACCATCCGGGCAGTCGTCATCGCCATCGCATTGATATTGCCTTAAACCGAAAGAGAAACTTAGCTAAAGGACTCACGGTAGCTTTGCCAATTTACTAACTTGTTAATGCAGGTGTTAAATGCAGCGCATTTGAACTGATTCGACTTGCATGTGATGTTGCAGTTGATCTCGTCGCTGCTGTCATCGCAGTGGATCTCGCCGTCACAGCGGAAATCATGCTTAATGCACTTCCCGGTGCCGCAGTGGAATTCGCTCTCAGAGCAGTTGCGCATCTGGCAGTTCAGCTCATCGCTGCCATCGCCGCAATCGTTCTCATAGTCGCACCGCCAGCGTCCGGGTATGCACTTGGAGTTGTTGCACTTGAAGTAAGTGGGATCACAGGTGGTTTTTGAGGTGTGACAGCTGGGTGGTTCGTCCTCGCCATTGGGGCAGTCGACCTCGTCGTCGCAGCGCCAAGTGAGCGGAATGCAGCGTCCCGAGCTGCATCTGTCAGTGTTCAGGGGTGAAATGTTATAAATGAATGCATAGAATTCAAATTTATTTATGAACTCACTGGAAATCATTTGGCTCGCAGGAAACATGCTCGCAATTTGCCTCATCGGATTTGTCGGCACAATCGATGTCGCCATCGCAGACCCAGACATTAGGAATGCAGCGATTGTTGCCGCATTGGAACTGATCCTTTTTGCAGACAAGCGGCGTGCAGCCAGCCTCGTCCTCGCGGCCCGGACAATCGGTGACGCCATCGCAACGTTTCACACTATCCACACAGAATGCAGAGCTGTTGGCCGTCGCCTCGCACTTCAGATGATTCTCGAAGCAGGTAAATTTATCACAGTTAAGCTCGTCCGAGCTGTCGCCACACTGATTGACGCCATCACAAATGGCCGACGGGTGTATGCATTTATTATTGTTGCACTGATACTGACCCGGTTCGCAATGGAATGGTGGGCATGTCTCCGGCTCATCGCTGCCATCACCGCAATCATCTTGCGTGTCGCAGCGCCAATAGAAGGGTATACATTTGTAAGTATTCGCGCACTCAAAGTGAGCCGCCGTGCAGTTGGCGCGACAGGTGCGTCCATCCTCGGCGAGCACAAAGTTGTTGGGGCAAGCGCATTTGTAGTATGGCGCTTCAGGCGATAGTAAACAGAGCGTGGAGCAGTTGGCATGCAGGCAAGGATTCCCACTTATTGGCTGTTGCTGGCGATACGGATGGAAGACACGCAGATCCATGGGCCGGTGTATGGTCGTGATTAGCGTGGAGCAGTTCTGCCCGTCATACTTGTTGCAGTACTCAATAGACTTTGTCTCCCAGTCGGACCAATAGATACGATCCTCCCAGACGGCAATGGCAAATATGTGATGCAAATTAAGATTCGGATTGATGCTGCGCGCCAGCAACAGACGTGTATGATTGCCATCCAAGTCACTGACCGAAATCGTATCCTCTCTGGCATCACCCCAAAAGAGTTGTTGTGTCTCGAAGCTAATGGTCAGAGCATTTGGCCAGCCCAGATTTTCCCGTATAATCATGCGCGGCTTTGAGCCATCCATGCCCGCCTTGCCAATATGCGGATTCTCACCCCAATCGGACCAGTAGATGTGACGCTGATAGGGATCCAAAGCAATACCGCGCGGCTCACGCAGTTGCTCATTGATGAGCACACGCCTGTACTTGCCGTCCAGCTTGGACACCTCAATAGTATCCAAGCCCTTGTCGCACCAATACAAGTTCTTCGCCACCCAATCCACGGCGAGGCCGTCGGGGTTCTTAAGCATGGCCTGGTGCACGGTTTGCGTTTTATTCTGTACAGGACAGTAGCGCTTGATGGTGCCCACAGTGCTGGTTACATCTGACCAATACAGGCACTGACTATCCCAGTCAAAGTCCAAGGCCACCGCATTTGCTAGCGAATGTATCAGAATGGAACCATTGCCTGTTTGATTTACCTGCCGGATGTAGTAGCGATTTGAGAAGATCAACTTCATGGTCACATTGCTGGTGGCCTTGCAGGTGCGATGATCGCGCAGCTCGTATCCCTTGGCGCACAGGCACTTGTACGAGCCGTACGTATTGATGCAGGTCTGAGAGCACGGCTGTTGCTCGTCGCACTCATTAATGTCCGTGCAGAGATGCGGACTCTTTGGCAGCACCTTATAGCCGGGCCGGCAACGGCACTCATAGCCGACTACCTTATCCACGCACTCATGTTCGCATATATCCGGATTGAGGCACTCGTTCTCATTGCACAGTTCCTCGTCCGAGAAGTCGCCGCAATCGTTGCGTCTGTCGCACAGCAAATCGGAGCTGATGCAGGCCCCATTTTTACAACGAAAATCATCCTTGCCGTTACAAGCACGTGTGTGCGTGCAGAGCGAAGGCAACTCGTCGGAGCCGTCCCCGCAGTCAGGCTTGCCATCACAGGTCTGATTCTTATAGATGCACATACCATCCTGGCACTGATGTCGAAGCGAGCCACCCGGGCATGCATGCGGAGGCACGATCGGCACACAACCGTCGTATTCATCATCTCCGCCAGGACAGTCCTCGTCGCCGTCGCACACGTAGTGGGAATCTATGCACAGGCCTGTTCAATCGCGAGACATTAATATAGTGCTACCTTCAATCAAAATATTTTGTCATTTACTCACCGCTGGCGCAGAGGAAAGCAGGTGGCTGGCAATCGGGTATATGAGCAACGCCACCACAGTGCGGTCCCTCGTCCTCAGAGCCCTCGTCGCCGTTGCCGGGACAATCCTTCTCACCGTCGCACACCCATTTCTGTGGTATGCAGCGCCCAGAGCTCTTGCACTGGAACAAGTGGGCGCGGCACGGCCGAATCGGGCACTGCGGACCCTCATCGGTGCCGTCCTCGCAATCGACTTTGCCATCGCATTGCCAGCTGCTGGGTATACAGCCATTGTCACAGCTAAACTGATTCACCTGACAGCTGATCCGACAGTTCAGCTCATCACTGCCCTTCTCGCCAACGTTATCCATGCAATCGTTCTCGCCATCACATCGCCAGCCGGCTGAAATGCAGCGTCCATTCGCGCAACGGAACTGACCCAGCTCCTCACAATTGGAGCGTGTCACATTCGCGCAGCCCTGCTCATCCGTGCCATCGGGACAGTCCGGTTCGCCGTCACAGCGCCAGCTGGGCATAATACAGAATGTACTATTCTCGCAGTGCTCAAACAGAGCATCGCCCTGCTCGCAAGTTCTCTGGGGGCAATGTTTCTCGTCGCTGAAATCTCGACAGTCTCGCATATTGTCGCAAAGGAAACTGCGGGAGATGCACTCGCCGCTGCCGCAACGGAACTGCTCCGGTGTGCACTTGCATAGTAGGGCGGTCTCATCGCTGCCATCGCCGCATTGCTGCAGTCCGTCGCAGGTCTGGTCCTGCGCAATGCATCGATGATTCTGGCACATGAAATAGTTATCAGGACATTTTCGTATCACGCAATAATTTCGCAGCTCATCGGAGCCGTCCAGACAGTGGGTCACATTGTCGCAGGTCAACTCGAGAGGAATACATTCACCGGAATGGCAGTTGTATTGCGACTTGCCGCAATTCGTATTTATGGGAGCAATGCAGCGACGTCCATCTGGCGCTAGCACGCCTTGGGTGCAGTGGCAGCTGGCCAATCCGGTCTTGCTCAGAATGCACACATCTTCGCACAGACCATTCAGTATTTTGCACTGATTCGCATCGCAGTTTATACTGCTATTGTGCACCGCTATAATGCCCATGGGCTGAGAGACCTTCTCGCGCAGGAAGAGCACATCAGTTCCGGTGTATTTGTTCGCCCGGACAACAGCGTGCAGCACCCAATCGGTCCAGAACAATAGGTCTCCATAAACAGCCATGGCAAAGGGATGCTTCGGAGTCGTATGTGCCAGCACCACCCGATTTGTTCCATCGTAGTTGGCACGCTCAATCTTATCAAGACGCGCATCGGCCCAGTATAGTTGTTGCTGTTCCAAGTCTAGCGCAAGAGCATTGGGCATCTTGATGTCTGTTCTTATAATGCGCTCCACGCCATAGCCCGTCAGATAGGCGCGTTGTATGCTGGGCGACTGTTTGTTCCAATTGGTCCAGTATATCATGCCCAGACAAGGTTCCACTGAAATACCACGTGGCTTATCGTTGCTCTGCAAGCTCAGCACGTTCCGCACATGCTGCTGATTGAGTTCGGGCTGCGCGGACAAATACTGAAGTTCCAGGCTGCGAATGGCGGCATCATTATTAGAGGTCCAAAATAGTTGCTCGTTGACTATATCGTAAGCCAGGCCCTCGACACGTCCCTGTTGCGTGATCAGTGTACGCTGACCGCTGCCATTGAAGTGCACCTGGTTGATGGTGCTCAGCTGGACGTCGGAATAGTAAACCAGCTGTTCCTCATAGTTGTAGCTGATCGCCACTACGTTACGCATGAGCGTCTCATTCGAGATGAGCTGCACGGGCCAGTTCTTATTAGCGTGCTCCGTTATGTGAATACTCTCAATGTTGCTGCGATAGCTGAACAATAGGAAACTGTCGTAGGGCTCACAGCTCATTCCATCCGCAGCGAGGCGACTGTGCGCGCAGGCGCAAATGGCGTTGGTGCCATTAAATAGACATAGCTGCTCGCAGCCGCCATTGTTTTGAGCACAGAGATTGGTGCCAAACTGCACACGTTTCGAGTATATTTTCAGATCCCTGATTGCGTCCAATTCGTTTTTGACTATTTCTTGTGAGTCCGACAGATTGGATACTGGGGCCACTCTAATAGTTCCCTTCTCGTATGAGTTACCGGTCCAATAGAGATAATTTCCAAGCTTTGTCAGCGCCACAATCTCGTAGGCCGTGTCATTCAGAAGTTGGTAACGCGAATTACCATCGTAGTCCACCTTCATAATCGAATTCCGGGAGCACCAGTACACTTTGGTGGCATTAATGTCCAGAGCAATGCTCTTCACTGGCCAATTGTTTTGGGTCTGATTGACCAAAATAAACAGCTGACTACCATCCAGACCGGTGCGTGCAATGAAATGGTCAGTGGCGAAGAATAGCATGCCCTCTATAGGATCGACTGCAATTGCAGTAGGTCGTTCCACGTTCGAAACAACAACGTAGCGATGACTGCCATCCAGATGGGATACCTCAATAACATTACGTTTCATATCACTCCAGTAAATATTGCCCGCCACCCAGTCAATCGCGATGCCGCCTAAACAATCCTGATACTTAAAGTCAGCCAAGTTGATGGGTTCCAGTACAGTCTCCCGATGAGTGCCATCTCGACGCACCCGCGAGATGCTTCCCAATTCACTGTCACCCCAGTAAAGCATATTCGTAGCAGCATGATACTCGATAAAACTGGCCGTGCTAATCCGGCTGATTGGTACGAGAGCCTACAAAGGAAGATTGTAAATACAGCGAATGAGCGAATCCAAGCATGTTCGTTCCTTACAGATTTCGGGGTCTCAAACTGTTCGCTGGGATCAACCATTTCTACGCCCTGCAGCACATCTATCGAGTAGAAGACGAACTCGGCACGTGGTATGCAACGTGTTGGATTATTCGGCTCCACATCGTAGCCCAAGGCGCAGCGACACACATGATCCGTAGCAGATACAGCTAGGCAGAGATGCTCGCAACCGCCACGCAGAGGACCAGCGCAGGTATTGGTGCCCGTCTGTGCATCCGCATAGAACATTTTCATGCTCTGAATGCTCTCTGATGAATATCAAAAGAAATGCAGCTTATTAAAAGTTGCTTAGCAAAAAGGGTTTTTCTTCATACTTGTATTGACGCGCAAGAAGGACATGTTCATGCAATGCTCCTTCTCGCAGTGCATGATCACGCTCTGAATGTTCTCGGGAAAGTACAGCGTGCCATTATAAACAGTCAGGGAATTAATTGATGTAATCGCACTAGCTAGCAACACCTTTTGGGTCTCATTCCTGGCTATGTCATAATATGCGATGCCCGAGTTATCGTAGGCATAGTACAAACGCTGCGAATCGAAGTCCATGGTCAAGCTTTGCATGCTGTTGTTGTGCTCGTAGATCACCAGTCGATCTGAGCCATCAAGATTCGATTGCTCCAATTGCCACAGAGTTGAGTCCTGCGTGGAATGTATCCAATACATTTTGCCACTACAAAAAGAAATTTCCATATTAATCTCGACTCTTGAAGTAGTTTGATAATGTATTTTTTACTTAGCTGGATCCAAGGCAATACTGTCCACCATGTTGAGATTCTCATGTATATGCGTGGTATACTCCCCCTGCAAGTTGCTGGCGAGGATTGTGCCAACCGTTAGACCCGAGGAGAAATACATGTTCTTAGCTATCCAATCAATGGCAAACCCATAGGGTTTATCTATGTTCGTGTTGATAATGGGCCCTATGAGTCCACTGGATATCCCCGCCTTGGCGATCTCATTCTGCTGTGTATCCGACCAATAGATGTGGCTGTCCTCCACCAGAAAGTCAATACGATGCGGCGCGACAAGCTGAAGTCGAAACATTTAAATATTTTCGTCAAACCATTCTAAATATTACTTACCCTGGGAGATTGCCGTATGGTGGGTATGGTATGATGATTCGGTTGCTGTAAGTCAATGCCGCGTATTTCTTCGCCCATGACAAAGAGCAGTATCTGTTCATTGGGAACACAGTTGCGCTCATCAGCTGGATCCAGCCGCATAACATGCGGGCATTCGCATTTGTAGGAGCCTCGACCGCTCAGCAGGCACAAATGTGAACAGCCGCCATTGTTATCTCCGCACGGATTGCGATCCCAGGGTTGGCGACTGGAATGCAACACCTGTATACCAAATGGTTGAGTGTGTGTGCGTTGCAGCACCTGTACATTGCTGCCATTCCATTTGTTAGCTCGTATGACCGACGTTGTTCGCCAGTCCGTCCAGTAAACATAGTTCTCGAACACAGAGATGGCAAATGGATGCGCCAGCACCTCTTTGCTACGGAGCACCACATAATGCTCGGAGCCATCGTATTTGGTGCTGCATATTGAGTCAGATTTCGCATCCACCCAGTAGACTCGTTTCTGTGTATAGTCCAGTGTCAGGCCGTTGGGCCAGCCTGCGCTCAGCTGCCAGTTCGTTGAAATTATTCGTCTACCCTCACCGGCCATGCTGCAACGTTCGATGCGTGGCGAATTGTCATCCCAGTCAGTCCAGAAGAGTAAGCCTTCACGTGGATCCAACGCAATAGCACGTGGACTTTCCATGCTACCGGCAATCAAGGTTCGTCTGAAGCTGCCATTCAGTTTGGACACTTCAATTTGATCCATATTTGAGTCGATCCAATAGAGATTTTTCCCAATCCAGTCAACAGCCAAACCCTCAGTGGTCGATAATCCCGAATGCAGAACGGCCTCCACATTGCGTATGCTTTCACCAACCAATTGGCCACGATAAATCTTGTCATCGATCACATCTGTCCAGAAAATCTCCAAGCTGGACTCGTTGCTGTAGAGAAAGTCCAGTGCAATAATGTTACGCACGGCATTGTAGAAGCTGGTGGAACTCAGTGTCTTCAGATTAATGCCGCGTATGTCCTGGCGGTCGGTAAATATCACATATGGCTCATCCGGGGCCGTGCTCTTGCACGTAAACTTGTCGTACGCCAACTCGTAGCCCTCGAGACATTGGCAGGCATACGCTTTGCCGTTGCTCTCGCACACCTGGGAGCAGGTGTCCCAGTGCTCGCAGGCGTGCTGCATGCTACAGCGCTTGCCGTTGGGCTGCAAGTACAAGTGCGGCGGGCAGGAGCAGATATAACCCTCGGGTGTATTGTGACAGTTGTGCGAGCATTCGTGCCCGTGATTACACAGCTCATCAGCGCACAGGAAACCCTCGTCTGTTGTGTCCTCACAGTCGTTGTGGCCATCACAGAGCTGGCTCACCGAAATGCACTTGTTGCTGAAGCCACACAACCGATCCGGATGCTCGCAGATCACCGTCTCGTTCATGTCAAACTTGGTCGGCTGAATTTTCGTGCAGTTTACCTCATCCGTCTTGTCGAAACAGTGATTGATTCCATCGCAACGCAGGAACTGTGGTATACACTCGAAAGGATCGGCGCAGGCGAACTCAAAGGGCCCACACTCGCCTAGCTCCTTCCAGCCGGTTAGCGGATGATTGTCGCTCTTTGTTTTGTTGCAATTCGCCTCATCGCTGTAGTCTAAACAATCATAGATTCCATCGCACATATGCATATCGCCGTAACAGCCAATCGGACGACAGTAGCGCTCTCCAAGTCCGCACTCCTGCTCGCAGGAAGCCTCATCCGCATTATTGCTGTACAAAGGGAGAAACGTATTGAGTTTCAAACTTTTTCTAACATACAAAAAAGATGTGGATATATTACCCGCAATTATCCACACCATCGCAGACATCGGCGAACTGCCGGCAGTGACCGTTGCCGCAGTCAAACTCAGAGCATGTGCCGTTGAAGAATATGCCGAATGTCTCGTCGGAGGAATCATCGGGACCACAATCGATGACGCCATCGTTAACCCAGGAGAGCTGGATGCAGCGTCCACTCTTCTCGCAGGCGAACTCATTGCTGTTACAAGTGCTGTGGTCACAGTTCCGCTGATCTAATCCGTCCGAGCAGTAGGCTATGGAGCTGCATAGCAAAGCACGCTGATAGCAGCGTGTGTTGCACACAAAGTGGAGCTTCTTGTCGCATGTGTCGGGGTTGCAGGGTCCATCCTTGTCATTGCTCTCGTCACTCCCATCGTCGCAATCCTCGAAGCCATCGCACAGATCCTTGCCGTCCACACACTGCCCGGAGCTGCGACACTGATGCCCGGACGTGCAATTGGAACGAGCGGGCGCTGTCACAGTCGACGGTGTCAGCTGCGGCAAACAATGGGTGCCCGTGCCATTCAAAGTATATCCATCTGGACAGCGACAGATATAGCCTTTTGGCGTGTTCAGGCATAAGCCAGGACACTTTGATAGCATACAGGAGCTTGGCATTGTCGGTATTGGCTGAGCGGCTACATCAAAGATGCGTAAGTCGACGGCATTCCCGCTGGGTTGAAGGTGCACCGTAGAGCTGAAGGTACTGGACAAATTCGCATGATGCACATGAAACCGCAAAATTGTCGAATTCAAATTATCCACCCAGTACACAACACCATTATGTTGCACCACAGCGAATGGATGGAACTGCTCAGACTTGAAGAGTAGCTCGCGTCCAGTGCCATCCAGCTTCATTCGTTCGATGGTGCCCAGCTTGAAGTCGCACCAATAGATACGTTTCGCTCGTTTGTCCACATCCAAGCTGCGCGGCCAATGCATCGGCAGCTCCTCCGATGATTTAGCCAGCAGCTCTTTGTGCGTGCCATCCATCCAGGCGCTGTAGATACCCGCTTCGCACGATTCAAACGACCATTGCGACCAGTACAGAAGTCCCGTGTCGGGATCGAGTTCGAGTGACCTGTTCGATTCCAGTATGCTTTAATAGTATTCTCGACTATACGCTGGATCTACTTACATGGGTATGCAATCCAGACTGAATGTGAGAACTTTGCTCATATTACGCAGCGGAGCGACATGCAGCTTCTGATATACTGTCCAGTACAGGTGCTCGTTGACCCAATCGTAGGCTATGGCACGCACCTTCCGCCAGCCCGTGGATAGCGTAAGCGAGACGCTGCCATTCAGCGACTGGCTCTTAATGGTGTACAGGGTCTCTGCAGAGCTGTGCGTTAGCTCTGGATCGGGCATGGCATATAAAATGGATTTGCCACGCACATTTACATCGATGGCCTTGGGGGTTACATTGTAAATGGGCACCATTACGTCGGGCTCTTCGCCCAGCTGCTCCAGCTGCTGTACCTGTTCGGTGCCCAAAGGCACGCCAGTGATGCGTAGCAATCGCTTGTCGGTGTACACCAAAAATTTATCGTGCACCGAAAGCAAACAGGTCGTCTGATTGTGCAATTTATAGCCGGCTGTGCACAGGCACTTGGCGCTTGCAAATCCTCGCGTCCAAAGCGGCACACAAATCTGGTTGCAATTGCCGTTGTTCTCCCGGCACGGATGGGCCACCTCCGGCTGCTTTTGGCGATGGAATATGCGAAAATGTGTGCCGCGTGTCACATTCGCCAGAAGCACGCGCGCCTTCAGCGTAAATTTGTCCAGACCAACGATAGTCTTGTCCGTCCAGGCAGCCAAATAAATTGTGTTCTCGAATACCTCCACAGCCTGGATGGTCTTCAAAGGGTACGGCGACTGTAAATAACGGAAATTGCGTTTAGCAAAACAATAGCAAAGGACGATGCTTCAGTTCAGCACAAGAAAAGGAGTTCAACAGAATGTAAACTGGGTCGAAGCAAAGCAAGCCCTGATACATCCAAGATTGGCTGAAAATACATTAATATCAGCTCTATGGAGCAACACTCACATCTTCCGTCTTCTGCAATGCCCAACGCTGCAGGCCCTCATAGTTGACGCGCTCAATGACATCCTTGTAGACGTCTATCCAATAGACATGCTCGCTGGCCAGATCCAATGTCACGCTGCTCAGATGATATACCTCGGAGTTGACAAGCGTGGTGCGATTACTTCCGTCTAGCAGAGCACGCGACAAGCTGGGCGACCAGTCTGTGTAGAAGAGATAGCCCTTGGTTGGGTCGAGCACCAGCGATGACGGCTGCTCCACCTGCTTAAGTATGAGGCGACAAAAGCTGATCGTATTGGTGCACAGATAGACCATGCCGTCTTCTTCGCTCAGAAAATACCAATTGCCCGAGAGCCAGTCCAATCGCAGCTCCACATAAACTACAAACAGAACAGAATCAGCAAGAGTACCAACCAAATGCCCAAATTATATCCTGGACTCACTTTGATGCGGCGAGTTAAAGGCCGAGACGGGCAGGGTCCAATTCACATTGGCATCGTCAATACGCTGGCAGTACATAACCAGCTCGGGCATCTTCTGCAGCATGCAGAGCGTCCTATTGCGGTGCCACACCTCGTACGCGAGAGTATACAAGGCCGGCTGCGTGGACAGTAGCTGTGCCCCGCTGTCGCTGCCGTTAACGGTAGTAGTGCTGATGCGTTGCAGCGTGCCCACTGACAATAGCGACAGGGTCGTCGGCTCCGATGGAGGCGCTGTCAAAAGAAATGGCGTGTGTGTTTAATGTCGCACACGATGAGGGACATGATTTGCGGCGCCTACCATTTATGGCCAGGCAGCGGCTGCCCTGTTTGGCGTATCCCGAAATGCAGCTGCACTCGTAGGAGCCGGGCGTGTTGCGGCACAGCTGATCGCAAGTACCCGGCACACTGCACTCGTCGTAGTCTATGCAGCGTGTTGAATTGAGCGTCTCCGGCACCTGGCCGCTGGGGCAGTAGCAGCGTGCGCCCTGCGGCGTCAGCTTGCAGTTGTAGCTGCAGTTGAGGGCAGCGCAGGCGACATTTTGTTTATCTAGCCAAAATTGGTATTTATGAGCATTGCAAGGCGGTTCCATCGGAATGGGTTGGGTTGTCTGCGCACTTACCACATTGCAGCTCATCGTTATCACAGTCCCAGTTGCCATCGCAGAAGCGCGACAGTTCCAAGCAGGCGCCGTTGTGGCACTCGGCTTCAAATATGCGACACTTGGGCGCACGGCTATCGGGACCTGGCAAAGGATAATAGATTAAAAGGGTACTGACTAAGGGGCATGGCATACATAAGAGTCGCATTTTGGCTACTTACAGATCGCCTCGTCCGATATGTCCCCCTTGCCGCAGTCATATTCACCATCGCACACCCATTTGCCGGGTATGCATTTCAAGCTCTGGCCGCAGCGAAATTGTCCCTCGTTGCATTTGGTCGACTTGGCTGCAAGGAGCACAAACAGAGACCACAATAACAATAACGTAAATGAAGATTTATGAACGGTTTGTTCGCTATTCGCTAGTCGCTCGCTGGTTCGGGCCGGGCCCAACGTGGGCTGCGGGGCGTGGCACTGAATGCACTGAATTATTTTGCGCAAAACTCAAAATACACAAAACAAAAACTTCAACCGTCGAGTGCGTCGAATGGAATGAGCTAAATTCGCAAGAATTTGTTGCACGATAAACTTTCAAGTGCTTTTCCAAACAATAGTTAAAGTAGAGAAAATTTCGCAAGCATTTCGCAATCGAAATCCCATTGAAAATTATTTATTTTATAAATATTTCATTTAGAAAAACTTTCGATTAGCTTGATTTGCCCGGACTTTGCTGCATACTTCCGAGTGGCCTGAAGCCGAGCATTCCCTCACATTGAGGCTCCACTGTAAAGTATGCAACGACTTGGCCGGCTCGCAGCCCATTTTTAACACACTTTGTTTCATTTTACGGACAATATTAAAAAAATGCAAATTGTCACGCGAAAATACTTGGCGAAAAAGAAATAAAAAAATAAAAAGAATTCAAATAACGTTCTGCGCCCAAGCCGGTTGTCAAAATCAAAGACAGCCACGGCAGCCACGCGCGGCTATAACCATAAAAGCCACGTTGGCGACACATGGGACAGCCGAAAAAATGTTTTCGGACTGCCAAGAGGTTAAACTCCAGAGACAGAAGGACCGTTCACAGCTGCAGCCACAGTCACAGTCAGAGTCACAGTCACAGCCACACAACCGCGTGCCAATTTGCATGTCCGTGAGCGGGGCGTGGCCAGTGGGCGGCCATTGTTTTGGCCCAACTGGTGCTCTGGCCGTATAATATTTAATAAGCCCAAGGGCATGCAGATGCTTTGTATACATTTAAATTCCTTTTCTCTCCGCCCCCCACCCAAACCCCTCTCCCACACCCCTTCTCATTTTATTTCCTTCGATGGAGGCGGGACTACTGGCGCCGCAAAGTGACAAAACGACAAATCCCATTCAGAAGTCGCGGCCGGCGAGTGAGTACATTGAACCAGCTGACACGTGAACGAGATGGAGGCATTCATTTCATCAGCTTGCCACCGGGAGACTGGTTCAAAAGCATATTATAAGGCAATTGTTAAGCATTATTCGGCTCCCAAGGGTGCTGTAAATGGACAGCTCGTATTATATGAAGGCCCAATGGCAGAAAGAGTATAAAAACGAATTTGAATTGTAAAAATTGTGTGAAAGTCGAAAGAGAGTTTCAGAAATTAACCTAAATTTTAATTGCGCTGGGCATTAGCTCCACTGTTCCCTTTACTAATTACTATGCAATGACTAATATCATATATTATATAACAAAATTAATTTATAATGCATATTTGCATAAATTATTATCCTGCAAAAATGAATTGAATGGAATGGAAGAGAAAACAATAGCATGATTACTTTATAAATAGCCTGATATATTCCTCTTCAGCATAGATCAGAAGGGACGCAAAGCTGGCTCTCTACGCGCTCTATGCTCATCAGAATTACAATCATTCAATTGGCATCCTTCGAAGGCCAACTCTTAGTAATTCAATTTGTTCTAAATTTATATAAAACGAAATTCGTTTTGGGGTCAACAGTATTTGTTTGCCAGTTAATGCTTTTATAAATTGCCAAATTTATTTTAGTTGAGTTATGGTTATTAGAAGCGAGCTTTTAGTTTATCTGTGAGAATCGAATAGTTATGCTCATAAATTTAATAAAGTTTTATTTTCAGCGTAAATGCCGTGCAGAACTTTTCAACTTGGCTGGCAGTTTAAATGCGATATATCAAGAGGCTTACTCCATATAAAAACCTACACGA
>JABVZX010000001.1:11742594-11753611 GCA_020883565.1 Drosophila pachea
ACTCGTAAAAATAAGACGAAAACAATACGCGCACACTCACACGCACACTCACTCGCACACACGTGAAGCAACTATTGCTTAAAATGTACTTTGTTTTGTTTATATGTTCAGCATATTTGTGCCGCAAATTGTGGCAGCGATATTTTTTGTTTACGTTGTACCCGTTTACTTTGTGTCTTATTTTGCCGCGCGAATAACAAATATGCACGCGTAGAGACTAATACACTATTAAACACTTAACACAAACACACGCAAACTGCGAATTAGGCACAAGGCTCAAGCAAATTGTAAACACCGCGTTGCCTGTACATACATTTACAAATTTATATTCTACATCATTTTCATATATTTTGCCTTATGTATGTATATATATTTATATACTTTTGCGTCGGCGTATAAAACGAAGCGTATAAAGCGCTGCTTCAGAACCACACGCACCGAAACCCGTTAGAAGACTGAGGAAAAAACAGAGCGATTCAAGTGCTATGCATTGCTGAAGGTTCACTCCGCTCTCATTTCTACTGAGAGAGTTAAAACTCAGTTTGTGTGACGTCACACACATGCAAATTCCACTAGTGCAAAGAATTTTTGGCAAAACATTCATGCTTGATATTAATATTGTTAATTACTAATTTAATATTGAAAAATAGTACATAAAATTTACGATTTAATCATACTTTTATTCACAAATAACAAATACGCAATACAACACGTTTACTCTTTGACCATACCTAGGAGATATTCATTGAGTGCATTGTAGTGTTGCCCTGGTATTTGAGAAGCAAAGTAGCCCTGTTATATTCTGTTTCAAAATTAAAGTAGGCGGGTAGAAACAAATTAATAGGGCTGCACTACTCATATTTCCTCATCTTATAGAGTAGCCCTGGTATTTTAGAAGCAAAGTAGCCCTGTTATATTCTGTTTCAAAATTAAAGCAGGCGGGCAGAAACATATAAATACCGCTGCACAAATCATATTTTCTCATTCCGTCTTGAATGGTGTAGCTATAAGCAGTAAAAATCTAAATTTCTAGTCTTTTTGGTTTTGTAAAAGTGTGAAAATTTTATATTTGGTTAAAATGTTATCCCTGTTGGTAGTAAGTGAATCAATTGCATTACGGTTGCATAATTTGCATCTAATTTTTTTCGCGTTTTATTTTTGGCAATAGCAACGTCATTCCATGTTCCGTCTTATTGCGCCTTGCCAGCTTTATTTCAGCTCTGAATCAACTCCACCTAATGATGTTATTATAGACATGGAAGGTCCCGATTTGCCATTGCCCGTTTATCCAAAACGTCCCGACGAGCCGTTAAACATGCGCAAGCAGCGGTAAGTATATTATAAGTATAAGTACCATAATCCAAAGTATTATCACGTTTGGGTCATTAGTTTACTGTATCAATCCCGAAAACGTGGTATGCTAGAAAACGATTTGCTTTTGAGCACATTCGCTCACAAATATCTGAAGGACTTCAATGCCAAACAGACTGCGCTCTACGATGATCTTATTAATGGCGTCACAAACGATTGGGACATCTATTATTGGGCAACGGGTGTCAAGGATACACCCGAGCAATACGATACCGAGATCATGAAATTGCTGAAGTTGCATGTTATGAATACGGAACGGGTGGCGCGTTTCAAGCAGCCGGATATAACATATTACATGCAGTAACTATTACTTTTATAGTGTACTGTTGTTTAGGGAAAACGTTCTCAAGGCGGTGCCCCAGTGGAGATCGATCTTAAGAATAGTTTCCCCTATCGGAATACCATTCGGTCACTCCCTCCAGGTTCCTTTTTATAAAGCTAACACAAGTTGAACACAAGTAACTTGCTGCAGAATAATATATGGACACAAAATACACTTCTCCACCGAAACACATCCATACAAGTAGAGGAATCCAAAGGCACACCCTATTGGTTCAAGGTAATGCGCATACACACATACGTAGACACACACGCACATTATAGGAAACGCGTATGATAAATTATATGTGGGGCCTACACACACACAAACGAAAAGTGAAGATTTCAACAGTCGTACGTCTACTCAGTCATATTATATCTTGTCGTCTTAAATGTAGATTAATACCACCTAGAATCTCGTTAACTGTAGTTTAACACCACCTAATTCTCTTAGAAGCGGAGATGATAACAGGGCTGGTTGTGCCTGTTTTTAGAATTAAGTTGTTTTGTTGTTAATTAAAGAAAAGGTTAAAACAATGTAAATTAAAATCACAATTCATGCATTTTACTTTTCCTAGTTTCCTAGCAGCGTTCAAACACTTTGTACAGGGTGGGTAAGCTAGTTAGCTCGTAGAGATGTTTTCGGAGTAGGGCGGGAGGCAGGAGGAATTTCTTGAAACCCGGAAAGAGTACGTGCTCCATGTACCAATGCTGGCCTCGCATGTCACCGTCATCCTGCCAGTCCAGTTGGGCGTAATACCGCGCCGTTTCCCGGCAGAATGTCTCGAAGCACTGCACCTCTTGGGCCCAGTCCACTTCGGTGGCCAGGCGTAGTAGATAGATGGGCAATTGGGCGCGACTGGGCACATGTTGGGCCAACAAGGCTGGCAGAGATTCCAGATAGCCCTGATCGGAGATACGCAGCGCGAAATACTCTCGCATGAGAGGGGCCATCTCCTGCAGTATGGCCACCGCATTGGTTGCCAACTCTGTTTTGTCGCCGTCTTCGGGCACCCAGCCAGCCTCTTGGCTGTCCAGTGCGATGAGCAACAGCTCCTGCAGCGGCAACGGCGGCATCACCCTTATCTCCGTACAATTCTGGAACTCGTAGACTAATCGCTGGTAATATAGCTCTTCGCTGAAGGCATATGTGTTGCACATATAGAGCCGCGTTTCATGCTGGAAGAGTGCATGCCGTTCATCCACACAGCCCACGTAGACAAGTTGCTTCATTATACCTCGGAGTGCCACCTGGCATTCACGCTCCACGCGCTGTTGCATATTCAGGATGCTGGTGAGGCGCACTTCTTTGGATTTCCTTGCGGCCGTCACACGGAAGCTTTCGTCTTGCGAAGGCGTCGGTGTTTCACTGCCAGAGTTCGAAGAAAGGCCCGAGTCGCTCTTCTCAAGCGTTTTGAAAAACTTCTCCAGCTTTTGCTCCGTCGAATCTGTGCGCACCATTTCCTTTTCATAGATGCGTTGTGTTTTCTCCAGAGGTTGGGTAGTTTCCAGGTCAACCGTGCCCGGCAGCTTGAGCTGTTTATAGAAGCTTCTAGTGGAATTGCTGCCTAGCAGCTTGGCTTCAACTTGTTGCCTGATGCGCTCAATGATCTCATCCTGGTACAGAAAGTGAACCTCGTGCTTCGTGGGATGCACATTGACGTCCAAGTTTTGGGGAGGCAGCATAAGACTCATGTATACAAAAGGATGTTGACCACGCGGTAAATACGTTGCATACACAGTATCCAGGGCCGCTTTAAGGGCTGCAAGCACGAGAGAATTAGTAAGTTAAGGAGCTCTGTATATCAACCTACCGGCCGATTCAACCAATCGATGATTGATAAAGAGCAGTAGAGTGAACTTCTTTGCAGCATAATTCACCTGAGTGAGCTGGCACTCTAATTCGAACCGGAATGTGTCATCTTTATGGCTAAACTCCATCAGCTCCTTGGCAACTGCTGCTCCATAAATCGCGCGTATATTTTCTACACGCGTACTAGAAGCTTGCGTCTTCAGTGTCGGCTGCTCGCCCTGCTTGCGTAGCACGAAACCCACCTGGGGATTGTGCACAGCATACTTGGCCAAGACATCGGATATCTTTTGAAATTCCTCTGCTGGGGATTTCAGTGCTTGTCGTCGTTGTGGCATTGTGTAAAACAAATCCTCGATGGTTATAATAGTGCCCTGATTGCCGGCACACGGTTTTGGTGGTGCGAGCAACTTGCCATCTGAGTAGGTGGCCTTGTAGCCGCATCGTTCGCTTGCCGTCTTGGTTTGTATGCTCAGATGAGCTACATGGCTGATACTAGCAAGCGCCTCGCCACGGAATCCGAACGTAGCGATTTCTGTTAGGTCCTCGAATTTACTCAACTTTGACGTAGTAAAGCGCTCGCAAACAATGGCCAAATCATCTTTACGAATACCAGTTCCATTGTCCTGAATTTGAAGAAGCTTGAGGCCGCCGGCTTTAACATTTACTTGTATGTAAGTAGATTTGGCATCCAAACTGTTCTCCAATAACTCTTTCAATGCGTTCGCTGGTCGTTGTATAATTTCACCAGCTGCAATACGATTGACAACCACCTCGTCTAGTTTTCTGATAATACCCGGCTCTTCCATGGCGCCAAAACTAAGAAATCCGCCTAAGAAAGCAATGTAAACAAACTAGTGATGACACAACTTAAATAATTAATTTATCGAACACTTGTCAGTATTTTCCTTTTTTTATAGTATTTTTTATTTAATCTTAACAAAAAAAAAGAAACTTTTTAATATTTTCATTAAACATAAACTTCAAATAACAATTCATAAAGCATTAGTAACTACATCTAATATTTTTTTCGAGTTTTTTCGAAATTCTTAGTATGTGATTATTTGTACTGCGTTGTGTTTCAATTTTAACGGAACATATTAGCAAATATTATTAAATGCTCGCTGTAATGTGCTGGCATATAGACCTAAACAAACCATTTACATTTTACGCAAATGAATACAGAGATTCCCAAAACAATAGTGTACTTGAAGACTTTGCGCACTTTGTTGCGCTTACGCTCCGCGAGAATTTCGTCGTACTCTATATAGAGGGGATTTTTGGATGGACTGAATGAACCAAGCTGTAAAATAGAGATGACTTATTCGAGGCCATCAAAATTTTCTTTAGTTGCACATGCTCACATATTTAACCGTCTCAATAAGTTCCTTTACATTATCATGATATGCTTTTAAATTGTTTTGTAAGTTCTCCAAGCTCAACTCACTAGGCTGACCAAGTTTTCCATTTAGTTGGTTCTGCAAGACGAAGCGCATCGAAGCTTGTATGATGACCAAGTGCTGCAAGTGATTGGCGGTTAACATAAGAATCTCGTAGAAGCTGCAATAAATAGTTCTATTAGGGAATGTTATTGATCAGGAAATTCTTGAGTTACTTATCCAATCCGTTCTTTTTAACCCGAGCTATGTTGTTTTTCGACCAATGATGTAAATGAAAGCTGTTAATAAATCAATGCTAATATCAATGGTAATATTATATTACTTTACACTTACTCCAATATGACCTTCAAGATCTTTTTGCGACAAATTGGAAATTTTATACCTATGTCTCTCAACTTATTATCATCCATAATAAGGAATTCGGCCAATGAAATGCGCGCCTTGGCAAAATATTCGAGTTGATCTGACAAATCCACTGAATTTAATATGACACTGATATCCTGAAAGAACTCCGGACAATCGGATTTAAGAAAGATACGCGGCACATGATCACGTAGCGTGTAATATCCAAGGTACTCTGTTGGCACCACGTATCCAGGTGGAGTATCAGGGGGCAGCAGCGCCAGTAGATCAGAAAAGCCATGGAACTCTGCCACCTGCTTGGGTGTGTAACCTTTGGTGTTCGCCAAATTGGTATTAAATCCTGCCTCCACCAGCAGCTTAACTATGTCACTATGGTTATTTTCAACTGCATAAAATACAGGCGTACATCCTTGATTGTCGACCGTGTCTACGTCCACGTCCTTTATGAGAAGTCGCACAACATTAGTAAAACCTCTGCAGCAGGCAAACATGAAAGCCGTTTTTCCGTATTTATTTGACACCTGAATAGTGGCGCCATTGTCCAGCAAAAGACGCACCAGCTTCTCCACAACATATTCATCCTTTGCTTGACTGTCACAGGCAGACATAAGGGGTGTTATGGAATCCACCGACTTGTTGACATCCGCCCCCAGATTGTTAACCAGGTATGCAGCCAACTCGTAATGTCCACCATAACAGGCACACATTAACATTGTTATTTCACCCATTACAATATCATCAACAGGAAACTTGAGTATGTCGATTTCTTCGATCACACGCTGCAAGTTACCCTCCAGCAGAGCTTCGTACAGTTTTTGATTCCGGTAAACATATTGAACAACCTTCTCTCGTTTCAACTAATAAGAAGTTTCTTGTTTCAAAAAATGCGTTTCTGTTATTCTTGGTATTAGCTTACAGGAGCAGAGAAGTAGAAACCGTCATAGCAATCAGAGTCATCAGAGTCCGATGGTGGACAGTAAGTAATTTTACTTGCCATTTTGATATTTGTTAGTTCAATTCAATTAAAACATACTAACGTAAAAACTGCGTAGTCGAAAATAAAGAACTAAACAAAATGGTAAGCTTAGAAATCAGTGTGACCATCATGAGCAAACGAGAAATTCTTTGCTTATAAAATATTGCCGTCGATTTGGTCACACTGGTATAGTAACAACTGCAATTACAAAGATTTAATAATTGCATTTCCAAATAATGTAAATATTAAAAGAATCCATTACATTTTAATATGTTTTATTACAGATAGTTTACAATTACTTGCTTTTATTTTTTTTTTGTAAAACGAGGCCCACCAAAACTTTTGCCCTTGTTGAATTTATTTTTGCCCGCCTTGTTTGCGATCTTAACGCTACTCGTCTTCTTCTTGGCAGCTATTTTGGACATTTTCTTATGACGATTAGCCTCGGATCTGAAGAAAATTGGAGTACGTTAAATATGAAAAACTCGAATGACACCCAGTCTAAACTTACCTTAGACGCAGAGCACCGCTTCGGCTGACATCCGTTAGATCATTGGCGAAGGCAGATTGTCCAACCCGCCGTTTAGGTTTACCTCTAGTTGCAGAGGCATATTTGTTGCTTTCTGTAGCTGCTCCCAGCTTGCTAGGACGCTTTCGTAGCTTAGCCATCTTAGCACGCACCAGAGATACCTTTTCAATCTCTTTCATAGCACGCTCTTTGGCTAGTTGTTCCGGCGTTTTCTTTTTAGGCTCCTCCTTTTTCTTTTTACGCTTTGCATCCAGCTCTTTTACAGGTGGACCATCCTCACCATCACCACCATATTCTGGCCGTTTGCGTTTGCCCGCGGTTTTACCTTTACCACCCTTACCGGGTGCTGGCTTGGCGTCGTCATCAGTAGTAAGCGCTAACCGAGCTTTTTCATCCTCTCTCTGTTGCTTGGTTTGGAACCAGGTGCGTTTCTCATTTGGTTGTCCCAGCAATTTACGTTCCGTTTTCGACAGCTGCTGTTCCGTTTTGGCCAGCTGACGTTCCGCCTGCTCTTCGTCAAGTATATTTTCTGTAAGTAATCACATATTTATGAAGATGCCATGGTATTTCAGGCTACATACTCACGTATTTCGGGCTCTAGTGCTGTCAGCTTTTTGCGGTACTTTTCAATGATTTCTGGCGGTATGATACGATTCTTTACACTGCTCTCGGCATTCTTGATAATATCTTTAACAATCTTCCGCTCTTTCTCGCCGGCCAGTGAGACAGATATACCGGCTCGTCCAGCACGAGCCGTACGTCCTACACGATGGATATAGTGCTCTGTGGTAATGGGCATCACAAAATTGATGACTGTCTTAACACCAACAATGTCGAGACCACGAGCTGCCACGTCTGTAGCAATAAGGACATCAATTTGCTCATCCTTGAACTTTTTCAGAGACTCTAGACGTTGCTGTTGCGTCAGATTTCCATGCAGTTCACCTGCTCGCACGCCCAGCAGTCCGAGCAGAATGTGAAGTCGATGTGCCTGTTTCTTGGTCTGCACAAAAACCATGCAATGATCGTGAAAAGTACGGCAGATCAAGCTGGCTAAAATCGGTTCACGATCGCCCTCTTTATCCTCGCGTATGCGTATGAACTCTTGTCTTAAATTAAAAGCCACCTGTTGATTATTGTTCACGAACACTTTGACGGGTTTGTCCAAGGAAACAGCTGCCAAATCCTTAACCTGCTCGCTCATAGTGGCCGAAAAGAGCATCGTTTGGCGGGTCTTGCAGCAGGAGTTTATAATTTCTTTCATTTGCTCAGCAAAGTACTCATCCAACATGCGGTCGGCCTCGTCCAAAATAAGAACCTGGAAATGATGCATACATTAATGGACTTAACTATGCTGGCAAAATAGTATATATATATATGATATTTTATATTTTAAAAATCAGCTTGCAACCACAGCGTAGTTACAAGTACCAAAGTTTAATCCGCATAGCTCCGAAGAGCTCGGAGCGCAAGGATTGAGAATCATCAGATTTATAAATACATATATCCCAATCAATTTATTTTATTGCTTACCTCAATTGAATCCAAGGTAAAACTAGGTGTGTTTTTAATGTGATCAATTAGACGACCTGGCGTAGCAATTACAATATCTGGGTTCTGGCGCAATACAGTTTCCTGTGCCTTCACATCGAGGCCGCCGATAGCCAAACCCACATCAATTGTGGTAAACTGGCATAGCTGCTTGGTCACCTGGTAGACCTGGGCACCCAATTCACGTGTGGGCACTAGAACCAGCACACGGGTAATAGCCTTGTTGTTAAGCGGCCTGTAAAGCAGACGCTCTATTGTAGGCAGCATATATGCGGCCGTTTTACCTGTGCCAGTAGCCGCACAGCCGCAAATATCGCGACCCAGCAGTGCCACGGGTATAGTTGAGGCTTGAATAGGCGTAGGATAGATATAACCTAAGACGCCGATAGCACGCATTAAGGGACGTGACAAATTCATTTGATAGAACGATGTAATCAGTTCATTTGTCTCGACGGTATCATCAAATTGCATTTTTTCGCCTTCCTCTTCATCCTCATCATCAACGGCTTTCTTCTTCTTATTTTTACTCTGTTTCTTCTCACGTAGACGCAAATTATCGTGTTTCAGCTCGTCATCGGAGAGAGCGATCTCTTCGTCGCTTTGCTCCGCGGCCACAGCTTCGGCACCGCCGCGTTTTTGGAGGCGAGCGGCAATTTTGTCATCTGTCTTTGTGCGTGCCTTGCGTTTCACATATTTCATCAAATCATCCCAAGTGTCTTGGTTGTATTCCTTCACCGACGAGACGAATTCAAATCCCTTTTCGAATTCGGTAACCTTCTTATGACGCAGCTTCGTTGGTTGATACTACAGCAAAAAAAAAACTGTTTCAAAACCGCTACATTAACATTGCTCGAATTTTGTACTCACTTCAACCTCAATGTCAGAGTCTTCAGATAAATTTTCCACCTCTGCGTCATCCTCAATAGTGCCGATGAGATCCAAATTGTTAGTTGCACCCATTTTTGTGCGCCTGTTATTAATTACAGTGCCTGTTTACAATTTTCGATTCAGGCAACACGTGTGTAGCTGGACGCGATGGGAAATAACAATATATCGACAACTGTTTACCGGTAAAGAATTAATATCGATATGTTTCGATAGCTCATGGTAGGTAAACAGCTGATTGAAGAATTGTTATGAAATTTTTAGTTGACTCCAAGATGCTGCGTGTGTTGACAAAAGCTCGCATAGTCAGGTGTGATATAAAAAGATATAAATTGAAAACAGCCTCAGAATAAGTATAATTTTGTAGATCACTGATACCTGCAGCCAGTCGTGGCTATGCACAAAAGGTGCCCACTGACAACAGCCGAAGTACTACTTCCAAGGATGGGGAGCCGCCGATTAGTAATGAACCCATTAAATTCTTTGGTAGTCAAGCTGCCTCTTGGCGAGCACACGATACCCGCAGTGGCGGTAGCGATGAATCACTGTGGTATCAACCATATGTGATCTCTGCCAGTTTGGCGCTCTTCCTATTTTATTTTTGCTATCTGCGTGAAGAAAGTGATATAGATTTGCGTTTGGAAGGCAATCTTTATGATCATGTCAGCGGTTTGGAGGAGGTACAACTCATGGTTAACTACAAATACAACAAAGAGCATGGGCTGGACACTAAGGATCAGGAGAAACGACTGCTGGAACTGGGTGTCGATCTCGGTCAATTGGAAGCCAGATTGGCTCAATAGCATGAATAATTTAGTTTTATGTGCTGATTTCTGTTAAGAAAAAAAGTTATGTACAGTCTTAAAAGTAAAGGCTGAGCAACTTGCAAACGTATTAATTTTTTAAATTGGAAACAAAAGATATAAAAAATAAAATATGTATGCATATTCAATTGTAAAATATTTCGTTCAAGATTTATGTCGCTAGTACTTCTAGATAAATTACCGCTTCAATGGAACCTATGTACATATATATGTATATATATATGAGTACAGAAAACTATGGGAAAAGTACAAGAAAATACTAATAACAATAACGGCTTTAATCTAGTAGTGTGATGTCGATACATTCAAATTTAAGAGATGAACGGCTTTCAGTATTGTGCTGTAATGACGTGCCATGATATTCGACTTGTTATTTAGTCTGAAAATCTTAAATCTTAATCTTTTGCAAGCGTTATCCATCGCACGAGACATATCTACATGAACTTTTCTCTGTTTATTATAACAAGTTGCATACAAAACGTCTTTTATGTATATCTTTTTAGTCACTATATCAGCAGCGCTAAAACAAGAATATTTATCGATAAACACAGAGGCAATCTTCAAGGATGAGGATTGTCTTAGACGATGAAGTGGGCTCGGTGTAGTAATATTCTGAGCAGTATTCTATGTATTCAAGACAAAACATTGTTCATGGTAATTGAAACCCCTTAAAGTCCTAACATATTTTTATTTTTCCACGAAGCACAACAGCTAACGCACTTGCGATCGATTACCTCCGCAGCTTATCGATTAAACTCAACTTAGGTATTATCGTAACGTTTGGATTTCATATACACAGTGTTTGTTGTTCTCGAACGGCAAAGACGCACTTGGGCGGCGCAATTCACTTTTGTTTTAGTTGCCTGACGGGGTTTGTGTGCTTTCGGGGGAAAGGTAAACAATTGTGCAAGTGTACAAGCAAATTGAAACGCGTAAGTGCTGTTGATTTCAGCAATATTACTCTTCATTAAACTCCACAGTGCATCTATT
>JABVZX010000001.1:11991780-12005153 GCA_020883565.1 Drosophila pachea
GGGAAGGGGAACAGCTAAGCGGCGCTGTCAGCAGCATTTGCGAACTGTTCTCATTTTCGCATTTCGCGCCATGTGTGAGAGTTACAAAATGCAAGCCAGCGGCAACTTTGTGTCAGTTGTCACACACACTCACACACGCACACATTCATGCTTCGCTTACTCCACACACACACACACTCATAGGAAGATATATGAATATATATATGAGCTTTAGCAAATGCCGAGGCGTTCAAATAACTTCGGACAATTTAATGTGCAGCCTGTGTTAGCTCCAATTTACCCCCAACTCCCCTCTGCACTTACCCACCTTTCCAAGCAGAATATTGTCACAAAATTACAGCTGAATCATTAAGCCGCCAGAGTCGACAAAACAAATTTCATCATCTTTACGAAAAACACAGAATAAACAGATTATTTCATTTGAACCAAAAGGGCCGAAATTAGTCAGTGAATAAACAGATTTTAATCACAATCACAATAGATTATTTATATGTCTATATAGTATGGAACTGAGTCAGTCGTGTGTCGGCCTTGATATATATACATATAGCCCCATCTCTGCCGAGGCAAATCCACGGAAGTCGCTGCAAATGGCGGCAGCATGGCAAATTAATTATGTAAAATTCCAGCAAGTTAAATATTTTTCCAGACTTAAGTTCGATGGCGCGAGCGGAAACAAACACATTGCGGAGTCCCGTTGGAAAATAAGTTGCGAGTAACTTGACGCACATTTGTCAGAGGGTTCGCGGGTGGTTCCTGCTGGCAGGACTCAAGGGGTTAGAGGCTCCATGACTCTTTCTACAGGTGGCAATGGAGGCGGTGCCGGCTGCTTGTCACTTGTGGAATTTCCGTAGAGCTGACACCCCTCGTACCCCTCGCTAGCCCGCCTGCGCCCGCATCAGCTGATGTATGGCACTTTGAAATTAGTAAGAGTGGAAAATGTGGGTCGCACAGCAGGACACGTGGTTGGCATTTTTCAGACTCAGCGGAAAAATTGTGCATAATGTGTGCTACTTTGTCATAGAATTCGAAATGTCATGGATGAAGTATGGCTGGGAAGACGTATGGCCAGGACAAAAAGTGTGCAGCTTACTCTAGAAATTACAGCGAAATCAGTTGCCCTACAATTAAAGCTAATTTTGTGCATTTCAGGAGACCGAAGAGAATCTTTAATGGAATGGCTAAAACGCTTTAGATTCGACTGGGATAGTCACGCTGGAAATAAACACACATATATCGTCTATATATATAGAAAATTCTCACTTGCTTGTCGCATTGAAATGTTCTTTATTGAGGCACGCAGTTAAATGAATTGATATTCATGATAAAAGCAGAGCTCATTCTAGCCTAACTCCTTCCAGCCCTCCTCCTCTTAGAAGCCGAAATCCAAATTTCCCAGCGTTTGACCGAGCTGCTGCCGCAACTCCTTCATTTGGTTTTCGAGCTCCTGCTGCAAGTTCTTCTGCATCTCTGCCACATTTCGCTGCACCTCAGCTATTTCGCGCGCCGTTTGCTCTTGAATCTGTTTGCGATTCGCGTAGGATTCGCGGTCGCCGCTGAAGAGGCCTCCATCGGCCTTGGCCAGCACTGTGCCATCGGCCAGCTCCACAGCGATGTTGCCATTCTCGTATCGCACGGTGGCCTCCTGGCCATTGATCTTCACCTTCTCCTCGGTGTTCACGCCAGCCTCCTTGGCTGGGAAATTATAGACTTGGCCATCGACGGTCAACTGAAGGCCGCCACCGACAATGCGAATCTGATAATTGTTATAGGTCTGGTAGCTGCCCTCTCCAGCCTGCTTCATGATCAGCACCTTGCCGTTATTGGTAATGAAGTTACTTCCGCCCACCTGGCCAGCATTGATGAACACATTGCTGCCACCCGCTCCCCACGGGGAAACATCCTCGTTAGACTCCTCATCGGAGTCATCGCCTCGTGTGACAATCGTCTGTCCATTGGCTCCCACCAAGACCTTTCTGCCATCCGGTCGAGAGTAGATGGTGCCCGCTCCACTCTGCAGCACAGTATTCCCTGTGTCGGCACCCTGTGGAACTGTGCCGGGAATAGACGTCTCCACGCCGTTCTTTCGGTCCACATATGTCTCGGGCTTGTCCGTGTTGACTGGTTGTGCTGCCAAGGCAATCAAATGGAATCGAACTCATTTTCTTTCGAGGACTAGGACGCTCACCTGTGCCCACAGTAGCGGCAACAAGGCCGAGGGCAATCATCAAGAGAATGCGATGTGTCTCCATTTTGTGCAACGGGTTGACTATATCAATGCAGCGCAGTAAGTCCGCTATTTATACGAGCGTTCGATCGATTATAAACGGTTGCTTATTTAGTATATTATTGAGTGTGGGTAGATATCGCACGGAGGTCGGCGGTATGCAACCTCTGGGAAAAAGCCAGAGACGATTGCGACGATTCGCTTCTACACGACTTGCGGTTGCCGATCGCACTGAGATCGTCTCTATACTGAATCTGAATTTCGACTTACGCCACGCTTACGTCCAAAAACTTTGGGTATTAGTCAGCGTCCCAATGGAGAACGTTGCGCTGCACACTGAGTTCTTAGCTCACACATTTATAGTTATTGAGCGATATTGTACAGACTGAGCAAATTTAAACAGCAAATAGAATACTCTAGAATTCATGTTGAAATTATAATAAGTAATATTTTGGAATTTATTTACAGAGTATATCGCATTTAATTGTGGGTTACTCAGAACGATTCAGGAGTATAGATAATGTCTGCTTATAAATTTATTCAAGTATTAGAATCGTGTTCTATATATTCCATTTGCAGTCTTGATGGATTTGTACCTGTCGCAAGTAGCGCTTGGGAAATCCCTAGCATTCGAATTATTTGCATTTGCACTCGAGATAATACTTGATTCTTGAGCTCTGCACGCTCAAGCTGAGGTCAGATGTTTATCGCTCGTATGGGGAATACTCAGGGCTTTCGGATCGCTTATCAGCTCGTCCGACACACAGAGAGAGAAAGAGAGAGAGGGTGTGTGTGTGTGTGTGTGCATACGTAAATATTTACTTTTGACTTTACTTATTTAATCCAATATTTATTTCAATTAAATCCATTATCAAATCTAATCGATTGTTAAATGCCCTTTCGAAGCGGGAAAATAGAAATTTAGGCGATAAAAGCGGAGGCCGATTTTATTGGAATATATGAGCTGGATGAACCATAAAATTAGCTTAAATATTGAACACTTTTACTTGTATGAAAGCACTTTCCAGTTGGTAAATGCACTCAATATAGTCTTTCGATGTTAAGGAATTGAATTGCTTGGTCAATAGCGCCATTTTCCGTTCGAGTGTATAACAATGTTATCGGTTGTCTGATCGGAGCCACCGTTCCAGGCTGGTCCGCCGATGGGACCTTGGTTGGAAGATGGTCCCCACCGAAGCCCCGAGGGCAGGCCATTGACAGCTACAAAATGACAGTAAACACCAGTTTATGGTCTACAAATATGCACTCTATATAAAAAAAAAGACTCACCGTAGAGCAGTGCAACGAGCACCACGAGCAGGCAAAGAAACTGATGAGTGTGCCGCATGGTCAAGGCGAGAAGTTCAAATGAGTAAGCTGAGCATATACGAACGCCTTTATACGAAAGCCTTTCCAAAGCCGAACTCAGCGGGACGCGGAGCAACGGTCGTCTGCCATTGTCTTTGGCCCGGCACTCAAACTAATATGCATATAACGATTTCTTACGTTCGCTATCAGCGACGCTCATGAGCGTATACCCTGTACCCATCGAGATCGAATGTATTCGTTGCACTGATGGAAGTGCATACCGGATTTGCATCGATTTTTCATGCACATCATTTTTCCAGGGTATCTAGTCGTCTGCTCCACTCGCAAAGAGTAATCTAGCATTTACTGGTATGAATGCCAGCACTCTCTTCCGCTGCTATTCTCTCGCTCTCGCCGCCTGTCTCTCTCTCTCTCTCTCTCTCTCAGCTTACACACTGAGGCAATTAAGAAGTTTTGCTATGTGTCTGCTAATTATTTTCAATTGAATAGCTTTAGCTAGAAGGTAAAAGTTTTTGTATTGCTGGCCATTAAACATATCGACTGCTGGCATTCATTGAGTCGCATTAGCCCCACTTGAACAGGTGAGCAGGTGGGCAGGTGAGCAGGTGAGCAGGTGAGCAGGTGAGCAGGTTGTGAGCTTCGGCGGAGGCCCATCCAACTGCGATTCATGCTAGCTTTTTTCGCTCGGCTGTGGCATAAGTTCAACAATAAAAATTAAACACGTATTGCGCTGTTGTTAATGATGGGTACTGTGGGTGTTCGCTGGCTTACGACGTGCAAAGTGGGAAACTGATAGACAACGATGGGAAGGGAGAGGGGAGGCGGAGACGGAGGGGAAAAGAGAGCTAGACCTAGTTAGAGAAAAACACAAAAGTGCTGTGTAAGAGTTAAAGCAACAATAGAAAAAGAGAGAAGCAGAAGAGAGAAAGAGAGCTAGAGAGAGAGCGTGAGAGAGGGAGATAGGAGAACGAGAGGAAGTACTGTACGCATACATCCACCTATTTCCACTATAAAATTGAACTCAAACACAACGCAGAAATATTTTTCCGTCAACAGAGAGATTCATTAAAGCATATCTAGAGCACTGGCGGAACAACGATCAAAGTCCACACACCCAGCCAGACATAGACCCACAGAGTAATGCAGCGACTATCTGTGGCAGACAGTTGCAACCAGCAGCAATTTATATATGAGCTGTGACTAACTGTTCCACAGGTTCTGGCCAACCTGCTGGCTTTGGTCTCTGGTCAAATCGAGCCTGGGGCGTTCGCATTGCTATTGTTCCTCGAATCGAATCAATTTGATTTTCCAATCAATTAAACTTTATATATATTGCGTCTGGGCTGCTAAATATAGCAACAACAGCAACGAATGCCACAGAGCGCACAGCTAGAGAACTGTGCACCACAGATAACAGCCAAAGCGAAAGCGATGCACCACAGAACGACTCGCCGTCTCGCCGTCTCGCTCACACTCACACTGCACTGGCACTGGGCAATGTCTCCATCAACGCCTGGCTGCACAAGCACAAAAATGTTAGCTTCCGGGTTCAGGTTTTGGTTGAACTCGATATCGGGTGCGACTGCTGCTATGTTGCCTGAGTACGAATGCAGTTTTTGGGCTTGCAACATGCGGCGACAACAGGCACATAAATCAGCAAATCAATTTCAACAATTGCTGGCAGCTCTTTATCTTACAAGGGGGAACAAAAAAAGGTCAGCCTTCTGGCTCAGAGTTCAATGCCACTTTAATCAAAATTGAAAAAAAAAATAAATCTTAATCAGGAATCAATAGATCAAAGCACCTCCGTGGCTACTGCCAAGTAATAATTCACTGGAACCGCAACTACCATAATACCCCTATTCTGGCTACTACCAGGCTATTCTTTTCGGCCTTCTCTAGTGGTAGAGGGTCCTCCACTGCCGCTGCCAAATTTAACACTTTAATGGCTTCCGGTAGAAATGGAAGGTTGCTGACCGCTCCTTGCTATTCCACCCCATTCAAAGCCAAATAAATCCGGGAAACCTTGTTGTGGGACAAAGACATTATTTATAAGATTTTCCCAAAAGTTATTTTCTTTGTCAGGCATCTCAGAGTCGTCAACGTCTCGACGAGCTCGTACATATTTTTTGTTTTCACCGATCCTTCCACGAACCGGTAGAGATCCCACATAGATGCATCTTCCTATTATCCCAGAACCAAGCCGCCTGATTTTCCTTCCGTATGTAAGCTCCTTCGGATCCGCATTTGATTTAAGAGGTAGACCCTTGATGCCACCGTTATCCTGATACAAATTTACTTCATTTCGCTGTTCACGTATAATATATGGTCGCCCAATATTGCCTCCACTTATAAAGGGATATTTATTCCTAAGGATTCCATGTCCAGGTGAATTTCCAGCACTTCCCCTTTGGCCCAAATGACGACCCTTACTTCTAATGCATAAGAATCGATTGCCTTTCCTATCAATTCTGGGCACGATTCTTCGTCCAGGGTATATTTGTCGATATTGTACTGTTCTGCTGGGCTTTTGTTCTTCTTGGACTTCAGGTACGAGAATTCGTTCTCTATTATTTCCATTGCCCTGTCCAAGTGGACCGTATAATCTTTGCTGCTCCGTCAAGCATGACAATGAAATAAGCAGCAGCACCAGGGTCCACAGATGTCTCATCTCGTTGCCTTACAAATTCCAACTGATCCAGCCGAACCTACAGAAACTACCAATTTTTCGTGTTTGCATATTGACGAGAAATTATATAGCGCTAATTCTCTTTTTACATGGTAGATTGGTTTCAGTAAAAAAAATATAAAAAAAGTGTAAAAGAAGATATTGATCGTATGCAAAAATAACTTCTACAACTATTTATTTTTAGGTTGAAGACGTTCTAGAATTAAATTACAATACGTTTAAGAGTAGATTTTCAAACCGTTCTATATCATCTATATCTATTTGGGCCCAAAAAAACGGCTAAAAACCAAATTAAGTCTCTCGCCCGATTTCTTACTTTGCACTATATAAGGACTATCATCGAAAGTTTTCTAGCATTTTTCATTTGATACGCCTGCAAATAATCATGACAAATCATGGGCCTCTATCAATATATCACATATAATACCTAATATCTTCTTTCTCTCCCTCTCTCCATGTCTGTGATTCTCTTGCTTCTCTCATAATATTTTATATACTTTAAGTTTTATATATATACCCCGATTTTGTGCAGCTTTGACGTATTCCCGAAGCAGGGCTGGTCACATTGAATATTGGAAGGTTAAACATTTCGGTCATAGGTTACACTTCCCGTTTAATTTTTTTTTCTGACAGTTACAGAACGACCGACATGGGCAGCTCGCCAGATCATGATAGTTTTATTTTGGACAATTCGTTGTTGACTAAATGGCGCTCCGAATTCTTTGAGATCCCATTAAATCGATTGGCCCTGAATGTTTGCACGGCTGGCGATCCGATTTGTGCTAGCCAACGTGTGGACCTTCAGGAGCTGGTGGAGCCCGGCACGGTGCGCCATGAGGTGGCCAAGCTGGCAAAAGCCACTCTTGGTGGTCCGAATTGGATATGCACCGGACTCGATAAGCTGCGGCATTACTTTCGCAAGGACTGCGAACTATCCGTTCCGTATTTGCTCTATTGGCACAAGCTGGAACGCTGTAATTATTTTCTGCACGCCGTGAAGGACTGCCTGACACGCTGTGAGCCAGTGGAAGGACGCACGTTTCGCTACCTGATGAAGCAACCGGCGCCCGACGCTGGCAATTGGCATATGTTTGTGAATCTTGTCCAGAAATACGGGGTTATGCCCAAGCAATGCTACTTGGCGAGCTGGTCCTCATGCCGTACCCTGCAGCTAAATCGAATTCTCAAGAGTAAGGTAAGTCCACTCCAGTACGCATAATCCCTAGTCTAACGGGTACTTTCAGCTGCACGAGTTCGCTTACAAATTGCACGCGACGTTCACCTTGGATGGAGACGCTCACAGTCTGCCGCAAATGATTGAGGTCATGCTGGGAGAGCTGTACAAGGTAATCAGCATTTGCTTGGGCACACCGCCCACCGAATTCCCATATGTGTTGAAGGATGATGGAGAGGACACAATATTTACACCGAAGAAATTTTTGGAGCACATGGTTGCAGCCGCGAATGCTTTGGAGGCCCAAGTCTGCTTGGGCCACGATCCACGGCCGAGCTCCAGTTATCAGAGCAAGTATCACATCGCCTACGGCTCGAATATGGTGGGCGGGCTGGAGCAGAGCTATATCAACGAACCGATAGATCTATTGCTGGAGATCATAACCAATTCCCTAGCGGCTGGCTCACCTGTGTGGCTCACCTGCGACGTACAGGTAATATTCAAGAACAAGTCGCAGATCTTCAGCTTGAAAATCCAAGACTTTAATCAAGTGTTTAGCATGCCCGTGGGCATGGCTTTGAACAAAGCCGAGCGATTGCTATACAAGGCGACACGTCCAAATACCGTGATGCTGCTGACCTGTGTCACATTGGATGCAGAGCATCAGCCGATGCACTTCAGCAGCATGCGCAAAATAACACAGCCGCAAGCGGAGAAGCCAACACCATCCAACGAGAACCTGATGGAGACTGCTCCCGCTACGGCCGCAACTGATGCCCAAGCCGAAAGTGGTGCACCCAAGCGCAAAGTGCCCATCGGCAATGCAACTGTACTGCACGTCGACTGGCTACGGGAATATGCCTTCAAGGTGGTCGTGGACGCGAAGTTTGTGCCGCCAGGCGTGATGTACGCACTACGGACTCAGCCCAGCGTGGAACTGCCCATTTGGGACCCCATGGGCGCGCTGCTCAGTTGATGAGCGATGAGTCCCCAGGTGGTTGTGCGTCACTGGAATCTGGTCGATCTCAATCGATGGAGCGAGTTACAGGATTGAACTAGTTACCCCTGGCAGTACATTAAATTAATATGACTGAAGAACACGTATATATAGCATACGTTAAATTTTTGTGAGACCATTTCCATTATTGTGTATAAAAAGATTTAAAATTCTTAAAAAATATTCTTCAAACATTTGATCTTTTTATTAGATATATATATTTTTTTAATTATTAGTCTTTTTTTTTTTGGAATTTGTCAAGGCTACCCCACGTCCAGAATGAGCCCAACTAGTTACTTATTTTGCCCGTCTCTCTCTATCTCTCTCTCTCCCTCTGTCTCTTGCGTATTGTAACCATCGCAAGATCCGCGGAGGACAACTGACGACGCGCAACCTTCGTTAAGTTTTTGGGAATTAGACTTACGTGCCTTGCATGCTTAATTAGGTATTTGCACTGGGTAGCGGGGGTGAGGAGCTTGGGGATAGCTTGTGCCTGCCACCGCCAAGTCTGCGAGTCGACTTAAGGGATTTGCGCTGTTGAAAATTTAACATTGGAAAATGAAAAGAAAACTGACTAAGGCAGAAAATTTCGTTTATTAAATATATCCATATACATCCTTCAATGTGTTACCAATAGGTGCTGCCGTAGCCATTGTAGTTATAGCCTCGGCCAGCACCATTGTAGTAATACCCATTGGAATATGGAGGCGGTTGGTTTACGAAAATTGGCTGCGGTTGCACTATCACCGGACGGTCCAGGCCCAACAAGTGCTTCAGAATATGGCGTGGCTGGCGTAGATCATCAGCCGAAGATGTGGCCACGGCGGCGCCACCTCCGGCGTTGGAGCTCGGAGCAGCAGGTAGGCCAGTAGCTGGCAAATGATCAACTGTATTGTCGCCACCAGGAAAGGCCAAAACCAATGCTACAGTCAGGCTGCTCAGCAAGAGAAACGCAAGGATCTTCATTGTGCCGAAACTGATTTGCAACTAAAGGATGCACACACTGAACTGGACCTTAAATAGGGCCCACAATCAGGTAGATGTTGGATAGGGCTACCTGTTTTGGGATCAAACATCTGCTGGCCAGGATTAGCTGGCAGCTTACTACCCAGAAACGGCAGAACGTTTATGAGTTTAAAAGTCAGCGAGAAAAGATGCTTAATGAGTTTTTGGAATGCTTGAAAGAATTTTATTATAAACCCGATTACCTATCCTCTTTGAAGTGGTCCCCTTATCCTAAGCAAGCGTCTTACTATATGACATATGTGTGCCAATGATGTTTAGCTAATCGTTTACCTTAAGCTGGTGGTGGTGGCGGCATACCCTCAGGTGGTGGCGGCATACCCTCGGGCGGAGGTGGCATACCCTCCGGTGGCGGTGGCGGTTGCATCTGGCGCCGTTGCTGTGGAATCGGAACAAGGATCTTATCAGTACGAATTCGTATTGAAGCCTTTAGAGGCATTTGAACGTAATTAGCTTCATTTGAGATTAACTTCAAATAGATAACTAATAAACGGAGGCCAGACATTCGACTGCTTCTCCTGCAATGAGTCGACAAGCTCAGGCATTTCGGTTTTTGGAATGCTTTAGACAAGTTTTATTTCCTAACGTGGTTCCCATAACATGCACATCAGCCCTTCTACATTTCGAAATATGATTTGGGAGGATTACTTAGTTGCTAGTATATCATAGGTAATGGCGGTAGGCCCGGCGGAGGAAAAGGAATATTTGGCGGCACTTGACGTGAGCTCTGTGAATGGTTTGGAATGGAGGAAGTGGATTGGTAATTCATGGATCTGACTCAAAAATGTTTGACAAACATGTCTGGGAGATAGCGAACGGAACTTACTCTGTGCAGCGATGTTAATGGTGGTGATTCTGGTGGTGGCTCGTTGCCCACGACACTACGTTGAACCTGTTTAGGAATCGCAGTAGAATAGCTTGCTTGAACTAGTTTAAGATTGGGACTCACTCTTGATTGCTCGGTCGGTGGCGGCTCCTCGTTGTTGACATGATCAAATCGATGCTCAGCTCCTCGTTTTCGGATATGGGCATGGCGCCGTGCCTAGAATTAGTAGGCATTGGCAAAATCTTATAAGTAAATACTTATAGCTGAGCAAACGTCGGGCTTCCAATTCCTCTGCGGCCAATTGGCGACGCGTCTTAGATCGAAGAAATTATAACTTTTGCGCCATTCAGCTAAGAGCTCACTTACCCGCACTAAGACCCGCAAAGAGTCCTGTTCCAAATGACAATAAACACATATATACATATACATAGGAGTTACTCTTGGAGTAGTGCTTACCTCTAAGCCCTTGTTGGCGCCACCACCGCCGCGTCCTTCCACGCCGCATAATGCCAGAAACAGCACGCAGACAACCAAAACAACGGAAAATAGCTTCATTTTCGGCTGGTCACGTCGCTTCTCCTCAAGAGGTAGAGTCGATGCTTCACACTGCTCGCTTGCATTCGGTTGCTCAACATCTTATATACGTTGCGTTCCATGGGATTTGGCCGTTTAATTGGCTTGTTCGGCGCTATCCGAAATCTCGTAAAATGTCAGCTTACCCGTATAATTGCCGATAGATATCGCACAGGGCCGACGATATAATTGTTTATTAACTCACAGTTATTACCAGCTGCCAAATGACATAACAGTACATGCCTCTTCTAGATACGATCTGCATGCAATGGGTGTGGGTGGGCTTCGGAAGGGCAACATTTTTTCGAAAGTCATCTCAAATGCAATCTTCTATAGCCTTAGAGTATATATATAGCATCTACTTCCAGTGCTAACATTATTGCCACATTTCAGCTCGACGGAGACATAGAACTGGCAGCACTCTCGCCACATTTCCTGCCAATTTTACAACCGAAAATCGTGTCAAATAGGATCCGCCATTTCTGTTCCCAGCGTTGCCAGATTTCCTCTGGCAACCCTGGCAGCTGGGAGCTCTGTGCAAGCGTTCGCCCTCGTCATATCCGGTTGTCAAAAGGTTAGAGGGAGTCCGCGGAACACATTTAGCAGCGCTTTGCATAATTTGAAAATTATAACACGCTTTGATGTTATCCTGCCGAAAGGCTTAGGGTACAAAGGACATCTTGCCGTCTCAGTCGGCCAAGTCAAATAGAGGTGCAGGCGGCGAGAGTCAAGTGTTGGGAATGGGTACAAAATAAATAAGCGCACTTTTTTCTCATTTCCGTTGCTTGCTTTGACGTGTTTAGTTTTTGACAACAACAACAGCAAGAACAACAATAATGGCATGACGAGCAGAAGCCTCTGCGAGGGCAGACGCATAAATTCGTCGCCAATGTGGACAACATCGCGGTGCCTCCTTGCATGGACCGTCCGTTGTCCGTGTCTTAGAGGCGATGTCCCGCTCTTTAGCTCCACTCCTACTTTCTATATATATATATATCTCTCTCTATCTCGTGCGTTGTCTCTGTTCGGGTCTCGCTCCTTTGGGCTTCCTCTCTGTCTCAGTGTGTAAACTTTTCTCATTAGAAAACTTTTACTATTTCCGCTACTCAACGCCAAACGCAAACAACAAACGAACAGCAGCAACAGAAGCAGCAACAGCAACAGCAACAGCAGCGGAGCCGCGACAAAAAGAGAGCATAAAATAAAATAGAAATAAAAATAAAAATTAAATGAAATATAAAATAAAAATACGGCACAACGGTCTAAAGTAAATGTGTTGTAAATACAATTTTCGTGTGTTAAATTGCCAGAATTGACATTGTTTTACATCGCAACATGAGAAATTTTTTTGGCTGAGCTGTTGCACAATTCGAAAGGGAAAGGCGGAGAGTGGCGGGGGCTGGCGGCGCCATGGCGTGGAAGTCGTCCTGCGCTTTATTTAATTTGAGCGAAAAGCAGATTGAAAATGTCAAAGTCGCTGCTTGAAAATCAATAAATCAGCGTTTACCGTTTTACCTTTACCTCAGTTTCAATTCAATCAGATTTTCTTATTTGATTTCGCCGGCCTGCCGCCTCCCTTGCGCTTTCCTGTTTCCTGTGACTTGCAGTGCGCATTTCCTTCAAGAGCCTCGCATTTGCTCTAATTTGATTTTGAACGGCAGCTCCTTATGCGAATCCCCTGCCTGTCATTGGCTCAAAATGGGCCACGGCGCGATTGTGCTTATTGATTTAAGCCAACGAAAGATGACTAATGTATATATATATATATATATATATATAGAATACAGTCGGAATATTATAGGCAGCAAATTTTATTTAAGTGCATGTCTGATTCACAACTTTGCATAAAAGAAAACGGTCTATCAAATTCAATTTCTAATATTTTTCTTCTTTTCATCTGATATCTGAGCTCCAGCCAAGTCTGTAAAGATCTTTTGGAGCTCTAGGTCTGGCCAGTTCTTAGTTAAATTGAAAATTGATCGTAAAACATTAATGTTGCATTTGCAAATTGTTTTATTGTTGCGCATTTACAGACCTCAATTTGTATGCAATTTTTGTGCAAGTGAATTGCAGTTGGTGCATGGCAAAGCCACATTTCGTGTACGCCGCCGATATATACGAAATGCAATTACAACACGCTCCATTAGCGGCCCATAGAGTGCCATTAAATGTGCAGCATAGGCATTACGGCCGAGCGGCCAATTGGCAAAGTGGCTGCCAGTTGGCCAGGCGGATAATTTTCAGCACTTCAATTGGGGCCAAACATAAGCCGGGGAATACTCCGAAAGCTCTTTCGCCTTAGTGTCCCGGCCAATTGAAATGTGTTTTAGTTGTCACTACTAAAATACCCTCAATCGCCTGCCCACTCACAATCCTGAATCAGTAATAACTAAGTTCAATAGCGTCAAGGCTCTGGTGGCCAGCGTCACGTGTCTGACAAACGGATTGCCCAGAAAGCCTCACGAACCGGATAATGATCAACGAACTGTATACGTTTCCGCAATCGTAGTCAAATCGACAAACATGCACACCAAA
>JABVZX010000001.1:12006902-12040471 GCA_020883565.1 Drosophila pachea
AGAGTCCTTTCGATACGCCCCATTAATGAAGCATACCTTATTCATGATTAATTACAGCATTTAAAAGCGCATAAATATCCATTGCCAATTTGATTAACAAAATAATTAAATAAATCGCACACTTCAACTCTGTGTATACATAATAAATGAATTATCATTAAAGGATTTGCTATATACATATATTTGAAAATCATTGCATTTCATTGCATAAAGTAGAAGATTCTCCGAATCCGTGCAGCGAAAAACGCTATCGGTTTCATTATCTGAATTATTGCAATAGACCTTCTCGTATTATGGCTCCCGTCGCGGACTATATTCGGTGACCACAAAGGTGCCATCGTCTTTGCGATAGCCCAAACCGTTGTAGATAACATAGGTCCAATAGTACAGAATATCTCCGATTTTCAGAGCAGTTTCCTTATCGCGAAATGTCCAGCGTCCCTTCTTGGCAGTTGGTATATCTCGGGCCCACTGGCCGGCCTCTAAGCCATCAAACTCCTCGTTCAGTTTGCCGTGAAAAGCAAACAACGAAATACCCTGCTCGTGCGGTATAGAAACTTCGAATCCCTTAGGATAAAACACTTTCACCTGGGCCGTCGGCACCTCGTACGCGGCACCAAGCACCAGAGCTGTCAGCAAAAAAGCACAGCTTAAAGGTAAACACATTTCGTATTCCGTTGCGAGCAAGTTCTAAACTGCGGAATAAATGCTTAAGTTCATCAGATTTATACGAGAAACCCAGAGAGCATTCACTTATTAAGCACAGTACAGAGCATTTAGATCTGATAGTAAACAAAACGAAGGTTCTCTCAAAACTCAGGAAGCTCTTATATAGAACCAATTTGTTTAATTTAAGAATTGATGATTCTTAAATTAGAACTCCAGAACGTATTCTACCACACATGTCGACAACTAAGTAAAAATACTTCATAGTTAGACGATTCGGTCGAACTACGTTTAGTCAAGTCTACGTCGAGTTTTCTATTATCTCTGATGATATTCTGAAGCAAGCATTTAGCATAATATTTAAAAATTATCGACAAATCTTCGATTGGTACATGTCTTGGCACATTGCAGCAGACCTAGTTACAGAATAATTGATAATTTATAAATAAAATTGTTAACATACTGAAGTCTTGCCAAATTCTACAACGCTATAAGACAAATGCAAACTCTTATATTCATCATCCATTCCATTAATAGCCGGGTAATACAATTCACTTCAATGGTTCACATACACACATTGCATATAATTGACGACTTATAAATTATAATGCAAAGCCTTGAATATCTATTTTGATGCAAGGTCCACATCAACCAACAATACAGAAAGCTGCAAGGTAATTAAATATCAGTAATAAAGGTGGCGGTATAGAATATATATTTAAAATTGACTAGTTCACTTACACCCCGATATTAATTGCATGTCTACTAATTGATCTTTTTTATACTATAAACAGTTTCAGACTTTACAGCACTGCCTCTGATATATTTAAAAAATATGGCAGCGCTGTTAGTGCTTATTAAATTCAAAATTATGAACGGTGTGTTCTCCAAAGAGTCATTTATTAACCACAAATCAACAACTTAAGGATGATATTGTCCATTGTCAATGTCACTATATTCCGAGTGAGCAGCCAAAGCTAAGCGTTGTGCTTCTTGTTGTGCCCCGATTGCTGCATGCTCCGCTGCGATACGCTCATATTCATTCAAATGCTTTTGGGTGGCGTGAATGACGGCGGCGCTGCCACGGGGAGCAGCTGCCACAGACTGCAAGCGAATGAAAATAAAAATGAGAGTTTACAACACTCGTACAATGTATACAGTTTCTAGGGATTGGCGCATGATGAATAATTGAAATAATTTATTTGCCAAAACCGAGCAACAGTTATGACTAGCAAATCTTGCAATAGTCGTGAAAAGCATTTGTAATTCATTTGAGCCAACACGCTCCCATCTCTGGGCTACACTCACCGCTTGGCCTGGTATGTGGCTAGCATGCTCTTGCGCAATGCGATTGTAAGTATCAAAGTGCTTTTGCTTGGCTGCCTTGACGGCTGCACTGTCCTCTAGCTCGTGGCTCAATTGCGGATGGAAACCGTGCTCATCGGCAACGTACTGAACGGTGCGCACTTGATTCTTGGGATCCACATAGGAGAATGCGCCGCGTATAACACCCGATCCATCAGACACCTCCGTATGCTGACGATCAACATGACCAGGCGCACGGCCCGCTTGATAGCTAAACACATACGGGCTGGCTGGTGCATGCGACTCTGGTGTGGTCGGCAGACGAAGGTGCGACACATCAGCGCGACTAACACCCAATGTGCAAACAACCTTAGCAGATGAAACCAGAAACATATAGTAGTATTGCCCTCCCCCACTAAATATTTTCGTCTATGGCTTACCAATATCAGAAATTGCTTCATGATGCTTATATTTTTCGATTATTTTTTACGTGTGGCTCTATGTCGGACTGCGATGGGGAACTGAAAGCCTGTGGCAAATTTTAGTCGGAATTGATGAAACCGAAAACTGGTCTGGCACAATGCTAAAGCTTCTCGAATTCGCTTTTTATGCACGAATCACCGACCGAAGCTTTGTAGTCAAAACTTGTTTTTCAGTTGTTTTTATTTTCTTTTTTTTCGCATTCATAAACAAGACAATTCGACATTAAAGTCGAATTAAATTTATTTTGTAATACGCCTGATAAGCGTTGTTCCTCTAGCATTTAATCCCTCAATGTCGCACAATCTTTCGATTTGCAAGCAAAGCTCATCAAAGTAAAGCCCTGATAAAATAGGTTGGTAGTGGAAATTGAGAAAAGTATTACATATAATCATATATATTACATGTAATCACCCGCAGTTCTTAAAATGAATCTTGAAAATAAGAGTTGAATGGAATATGAAAATAAACAGGTTATAATTATTGTTTGATATATTAATTTATGTAAACAACGTCACCCAGAGACGGTAACAGCTTAAGCTCGGAATATTCCGGCTATCCGATGCTCTTTACAACTAGATAAGATACAAAGAGCGTGAGGCAAAAGCTTAACTTATATTTGAATACAAGGTATAATTTCTTAAAATATTTAATAAATTTTTCAATTGCACTTTCTCGGCTACATATACAAAACACAGTTAATAAAATTTCTTATAATACCATTGTCTTTCAACGAAGCTTGTGAATATATACAAAACTGTGCACTTAAAAACAAACTGCTTTAAGGAAAACCATAAGCCTCGGTCAGTAACTTCACAGTGTTCCACAGCCAGTCGGTGTAAGCTGGCACATAGGTGTAAACGCCCGGGTATTGGGCAATGGCGCAGCCTAGACCCCAGGATACAATCCCGAGCAGTTTAAACCGACCACCTATGTGAGCGATCAACGGACCGCCTGAATCTCCCATGCAGCTATCACGGTCACCTTTTTCAGATTTGCTGCCAGCACAGAACATGCTTTGGGTCACCGTGCCGGCGCCAAAATAGTTTTGCGTACAGCTCTTCCGATCTAGCTGAACGATGACTGTATAGTGCAGACGAGGTGCGGTCGCTATTTGCTCGACAGTTGTTGAGCCCCAGCCGCTCACAAATAGCTGCGCCTGTGCCGCCACATTCTCCGTTGGGCCTACTATTGGAATAGGCTGTATGCTGGCAGTATAGTTTAGTGGCTCCTTCAGCTGTATCAGGGCGATATCATTATTCATGTGCGTTGGAATGTTAAATTGCTCGTGACGAATGATGCGACGAACGCGGACGTAGCTGCCACCTTTTGACCACTGTGTAGATCCGGCGCGTATGGAATAGAGGTATGGCTCGTCGAACTTTTGCACGCAATGTGCTGCACTGAGAATAAAGCTGGGTGCCACTATTGTGCCTCCACAGATGTGCCGCGTACCCATTTGTAATGATACTTGGTGCGGAAAATGTTCGATTCTTGTCTCCCAACCGCCTATAATACGCCCATCCTGTGGACCAAAATTAGCTTTGGGCAGCTTTAATATTTGTTCGTCTGTGCGGATGTCCTGTGCAACGGCGCATGCTAGCCAAGCGAAGAGTTGCAATAGAAGGCGGTACATTGTTGAGTACGAATGCTGGATGATAGATACTCGAGCGTCTCCCATTACAAGCAACTTTTATAGGCAAGCCAAGCATAGATAACTTCACGCTTATCGCATTTTTGTGTTTGCCAGCGTTTTCAGTTTTCACAGACACAGTCAAGGGCTGTTCGCACGACAGTGAGGGTGCTGCGATTAACCTGAGGCGAGGTTGTAGCTTGGAATTTATGAAGATATATGAATGGTGTAATTGTAAAAATCAAAGAGAACCTAACGTGGATACTTCAACTAATGCCTAGGTTTTTGCTCTTCCAATCATCTTTCCATAGCCGTCACTTGTTCTTTGAGATAATCCAAATGGTTAACACTGTCTTGAATCACATCATACTGATAGCCAACGTGCTGTAGGATAAGAGTCATCTTTTGCAGGTTCTGTTTGCTATAGTCGGACACAACGTCCACTTGCGTAAAATTCTTCAGCGTCTGATGCATAATCTGTATAGCAAAATTCAGTTGAGTATTTTGTATAATTTTCAGAATAACAACATTAGTGACTACCTCATTAGTCTTAGAGCCCCGAACCACTTGTCTGGCGACAGAGCCTATATTGTTCACATTTACACCAACACGAGCGCACAGACGTTTCTTGGAATCATCAAACAGATGACGGGCACTGGAACTAGATGCTGATGCCATTTCTTACTAATATTTAAACTTTTCCTTTAATTTTTCGCGAAAATTGCTAAGAAAACAATAGAAGGGCCAAGGTGAATTTATAGTCACTGTGTTATGTATCAGTTAGCTTTTGCGTGCGTGCTATTAGCTCTGCCAGACCTTTCATCAGTGACCATTAAACAACACTGCAAATACAAGTTCAAATTTCGAAACCGTTACCTAAAATCGGTTATTATTCAAAGAAAATTACTTGTAGCTATAGTATTTATTTATTGAGTTTATTTTGAATTTAATATCACATCATTTTTATATTCATTCTAGCCAAAATACGTATGCCTTCGCCTGAAGCAGCGGTTTACATTTGGTTTTGCGCCTTGACAGCGATTGTTCCACGCCACCCATGCTGAGAATCCTTGCTGTTGTCTGATATATTTTGCACAAGCAATCGAGTATCGTATATCATTGCTCAGCAGCAATCGACATGGCAATCGACATAAATCAGTAGAAGGTCTGCCATCTGCAGGCTTGCACCAATACCGATCATTGATCTGAAACAGACCCCAGTCTACGGAGCCGTCCACATTGGAGGGATTAATAGCTTTTGTATTAAATGAACTTTCGCCCTGTACAAGGCACAGCCAATCAGATAGTTCGTTATATGGCACTCCATACCTATAAAGTTGTCGTGCCAAGCTACATTTTTTCACTAACCGAGCTTCCGCACAACTCAAACTCAAAAGGATCAATAACAAGAACCTCAACAGAAAAACCCGCCACGTCTGTGGCATCTTCTCAAAATGTGAATGCTCAATGTGGAGCCAGGCTTAAATAGTCTGCTGGACTGGTGCTTTTGAATAGCTGCCAAATCTAATTTTACAAGCGCTCACATCAACAGCTCTCAAGTGGAGCCATACTTGAGCATAAATTAAGTACACTCGCCTACAAAACTTGAATTTCATACGGTTTAATTCTAATGTGCGATCAATCTGAAAATCAGAAATGTGTTAATCGGTTTAATTGTTTTATTAATGTTTATAAATTCGAACAAAACAGCTGATTTTCTAAAATATGGAGTGGGAATTGCTCGACATTTAACAATAAAGAAGTAATGAACGTATTCAGTTTTAAAACCGAAAGCCGCCTCAGAATCTTTTGTGCGCTTTGATTTATTGTTGTATTTCAATAGAGCTCTTCAGAAACGTCCGCGACGCGTGTGGCTCAATAAATGGAGAACACTTGTGCAAATAAACCAATCGTAAATGTTATTCATCTTGGAAACAAGTATATTTAAATAGTGATGGGTTATGAAATGGTCTTAAAATCGGTGCGATAAAGTAAGAGAGGATTAAAACTAAGAAACTTTTGGCATCTCCTCCGCCGTCATGGGGCTCAATTCATTTCCAGCCTGCCCTGGAGGCACTTGATACCCGCTTTTGGGTAAATACTGTCGTTTCCTGGACATTGGACGGAGGACAATGTGCGCCACGCATGTGCAAACAGCAGCTATGGCGAAATACTTAAAACTCTCTCGTCCGCCCAGTCGCTTAAACATAATACCGCCAATGAAGGAGCCAATAGAGAAGCCCAACCCATCGTCCATACCTGCCATCAGACCCTGGACTGTGGCTGAAGTGCCGGGTGGGGCCACAGCCGAAGCGTAGGCAACGATACAAGTATAGCACAAGGCATATGTTATGCCCTGGAAGAACAACTCTACACCTACCAGATACCAGGGATTGGGAATCCAGGCGATGAACGATAAGCGCACCGCATAAAAGAAAAAGCACATGCTCATGCAATGCACATATCCCAGCTTCTTAATGATTTTCCCGCTGTAGAAGAAGAATGGCACCTCACCGGCCAGACACTCGGCGGCCACGACGAGTCCCTCAATAAGCTTTATGTCCGCCATATAGCCCGTCTCAAGAGCAACCTCTTCCACATGCCAGAACAAAAAGTAAATTATGAAAGAGTCAATGATGCCAGCGATAGTAGCAAATATCAGAAATATGATTATCGGTGGCTGTCGCACCAATTGCCACACGTCCTTCCATATTGATTCGGAGCCACCCAGCTTGGGCATCTTCAGCTTGGACACACTGAACAAATCCATAACACTGAATATGCCCATTATAATCAGAGCGGGTGTAAAGCTCTTCACTGCATCCGTTGTCCACAGGTTAACCACAATGCCTGCTATCAGCGCTGTTGTCCCAAAACCAATGGTGCCCCAAACACGCTGCGCTCCGTACTTGCTCTGCTCATCCTCGCCCAGCAAGTCAAAGCAACAAGCGTCCGATATGGAATTGGTCACATTGAATCCAATGGTACCAATGAACATCATACACACGAACAGCCAGAAGGTGCCACTGCTATAGACGCAAGTGTCGATCTGCTGCAGCGTACAGGTAAGCGAGGTGTTGCTCCAATAGCTGGTCGACATTACATCAGTGAGGCAAACGAAGTAGCTGTCGTTGTTGTATTGCAGATTCGAACTCATATTCACGTCTGTCAGGAACTGAGGTGCCGCTATCAACGCCCTGAAGACATATTCACCTTGGCTGCAATCTGCTTTATGGACGGCCCAGCAATGCGCTTCCGAGTCATAGATTTCGGATGGACAGGGTAACGGTTCCTCTATCAGCGTAGCATTCCACTGTTCACTGGCATTACCCAAATCGATGGCATGGGACGAGCTTGGTAAGAAGTAGAAACCGCCAAAGGCCAGCGTCATGATCGCAATCAATGTTATGAAGATGAACTTGCGCAGATTCTATAGAGGTAGGATAGTGAGTAGAAAGGAAATGGATTCGCTGTGATTTACAATGGCTTACCATAAAATAGTCGGCCAGAAAGCCAACAAGTGGCTTGGCCAGCACGTAGAGAACGGGTAGAACGGCGGTTATATAGCCCATTATATCCGGGGGAATGCCTATCTGTTTGCCTATGACGGCAAGCTGTGGCAATATAGGGCCCATTGCTGTATGGTCAGTGAAATGTGGATTTAATTAAGTTAGATAACAAGCCTAATCGAAAATTAATAAGCAATAGCAAACATGGCCAATAGCTTACCCGCCATAAAGAAGAAGAAATGCGCCTTAATCGGCAGCAGGCGTCTGTTTATTAACGCCATTGTCTGATCAGTATATGCTCCCTATATATTTATATATATATATCACAGTTTGATGACTCCATGCACCGGCGTCGTAATCTTTACTACATCTAGTTCCTCCTCCGCATTGTTCGCACCCCGGCGACGTTTTCAGCTCTCTGTTCAGAGTCTGTAAAGTTAAGATTAGGTACATAGACCGTGAACATAATGTTGCCAAGTTGAGACCCTAAAGGTTATCTTATCTGCCAGTTTGTAACAGAGGGCCAGTATAATTGTTTATAACGATAACAATTAGGTGTTAATGTATTCGCTATACTACGTATCGCTAAAAGTTGCTTTTATTTTATAGCTTTGCCTTTGAAGACATATGGGGCTTATCTGGAGACACGCATGATATAGACCTGCTTGCTGCCTGCTACTTTGTGCTAATCCTGAAATTCCACATGGGAGGTGGTCAGGTGAATGGCCCAGACACCAGCCCCAGACATATGCCATAAATTATTATGCCGAGGGAAAAAATAATCATGAACTGAACAAGTTAAATATTAACAAATTGTCGAAGCTATCGCTCCCCCTTAAAGAGTTATACAAGCACAAATTTAATCAAATTAAGATCTCGTGATCAAAATCAATTATATATATAGGCATATGAACATAAAAATAACTGTTAAGATCAAAGCGGATATTGGCCGCGGCGCACCTATCGATACAGTACATGGAAACCGGTATATATAAGCGATATATACTTATATATCAGCAAACTTGACACTGAAAAAATCGAGCGTTCGGCAAGATAGCTGGCCAAAAATTAATTGCGATGGGATAGCCGCAAGTAATACAGGTTGAAGCCACAAAAGTCAAATATTCTACGCATAAATTAGAGACATTCCCAAGTTTAGACATAAATAATTCAGCTGTAGGTAGAATCGATCGTCGCCTGGCAGAATAGTTTCCGGGAGTTCACAGCGCCAATCCATTTCATAAAAAGCAAATGAAAAGAGTCGAGGATTGAGAAAAATCCCCAAAAAAACCCAAATTCCGAAATGATATAGAAAACAAAGCGTATTTCTCTGGCATTTCTTACGTTCGTAAATCGCGAGAACACGTCAACTAGTTAAGTCAATAGCAACACCGAAGCCGTAGGAATGAGCGAGGTTAGTTAATGTGTAATTATATAGTGGGTGTAACTGAGTAAATCCAGCAGGAACTAGCCGAGCACTGCTAAACAATGGCAAACTTTCATAGCTCCATTATTATAGATAGTAAAAACAAGTGAAATAATTGCGAATTTATTTACATTCTATGCGCGCGTTCACTTCGGGCTGGGAGACCAAGTTGAAGGCGTCGTAACGCCTCAGAGCGCCGACAATGACTGGCATTGTCGGCATTACGCCCCACAGTCTTCTGTGCGGGGCTGATAAGCTTTGCAAACTGATAAGCGTGCGGCCAATAATCGTACAAAAACTAATAGTAAATCGACTGCATTGATAAAGCCAAAGATTGTAGATTCGAGGACGAAAGACCAGCCTCAAAAAACAACAATATAATGCGTTGGATCTACTTGTAAAGGGGCCTATCAGAGCACAAAAAAATTGATGCTTTCCTCCCATGTGTTTCCCCTGTAACGCACCTCGGATTGGCCACTGATCGATCAATCAAAATTCGGAATACCCCAAGCGCCGCTTGACTCAGCAACTGTGCGTTGCTTCTGATTACGTGCGATAATTGTTAATATTAAAAAAAACCAAATCTCAGCTTGAAACGAGTTTGAATCGCGCTGCATCCGCAGCTGACGACATAAGCCCCAACGGAGACGGTCAGACAGTCGCGGTTGTTCGTCCGTCGCGTGAAGTCGGCTCAAGCTCAGCGCATTCTCATCTAAATTATACACTATCTCTACAGTTAAATACATTAATATACGAAATATACATATACATATTGAGAGGCGTTTTCAGCGTTCCGCGAGCTGATAGTACCTCCAATTAACATACTCAACTCGTTAATTAATCCAAGTGCTGCATTAAGTTTCAAATAAAGCAATATTAAAAATATATAAAATAAAAATATAATAAATATATAATATACATATATATTTTTGAATATAACTCGATAATACAAATATGCAGCCACAGATAATGTTGTCTTGGCTCCTAGCCTTATCAATAACTACTTCAACAGCCCTCCAGCCACACGATGATGGCAAATGTAAGTCGAGATTGGGAGCCGACAAGTCTAGTATATTATTATTGAATTGAATTATTCGTATATTATTATTGAATCAATCAGCAACACATTTCGCCTGAAAATGAGCCTAAAACAGCTATACATAAGTAATCAGTCAGTAGATAACGTGATTCTATTTTCAAATCATTAATATAGTATGAAAAAAAAATATAAAGTTATAATGTGTGAAGTTTTAGCAACTTCTCCTTAACATTTAGCCTTAATCGCAGCCGTGTTTAAATGCTTTTCCCAAAAAAAGTTGACCGGCTGACCTTCGTGGAGACCTAAAAACAAGATATAACGAAAACGGGCAACAGACCGCAGCTGATATACGCTGTTGTATTAATATTTTAACTATCTGAATTTAATCAGAAATACCAGCGACTTCTTATCGAACTGTTGCTATTTAATTACCAAATATTTAAAAAAATATTCTTCTGAATTTAAACATGTTTGTCAATTGCAAGCGTATTGAGAGGGCAATTAAGCTAATGATTGCTGGCACGCCCTAATATCAATGTCGCCTTATAACAGCTGTGCCTGCCTCTTCCGCGATTCGGCCGAAAACCTGAATCCGCAGTCTGCTGCTCCGACACGAGTCAACCTTGACTGCCTGTTCCACTGGCCAAAATGCTAAATAAATCAGTGTATCTCTCTTAATTTCACAGTCGTATAACAACTGTGACTTGTGAATTCTCCGTACTTATCGTGACATCAGAAAGGCTGCGGCTCAAAACCTGCCGGAATATTAAAGTGAAGACTGACTAAAAAAAAGGAAAAAAACTTTCTTAATGATCAACTCAAACTGCATTCGTATTTTAAATTTATGCAACTTTAGTGAATATTTAAATCCCAAAGGTTATAGCTACAAAATTTATTTGCATCTCCTCTGCATTTCTTAATTGCTTTCAGTGCGCGTCTGTGTGGTTGAGTCTCGAGGTAATTATCGCAAGGCGCCCAAGTTCTGTCCACTGTTGCAGGCCACGAGCAATATTGAATGCGTTATTGGAGTTGATCGATTGGACTGTGTGCGTCGCATACACAAGGGCACCGCACACTTCGGAGTGCTTAGCTCGGAGGATTTGGTAGCAGCTCGCTGGGCAAGCATGGAGATTTTGGTGGCCAGTGAACTGCGTTCACATGAGTCGCCATTCGAATACGAAATAGTTGCCGTTGTCGACAACAGCGCTGGCATAAACACAGTCAACGATCTGCATGGCGCCAAATTGTGTCATCCGGGCTATGGGTTGGACAACCATTGGACCGAAGTGTTGGCCAATGTAAGCAAAGGAAATATCTAATGAGGGTAAATGATGAATATAATATCGTTGTGAACCATATCTTTCAGTATTTAGAGTCAACCATGGTGTCAAAGTCTTGTAATCCAGAACTAACCTTAACCGAAGACCGCATAGCCGCCTCAGCGAAGTTCTTTGGGCCCAGTTGCAAAGCTGGTTCTTGGGTGCCAGATCGCAGGCAGGATCGAATTTTAAAGGATCGCTATCCATCACTCTGTCAGATGTGTGATAATCCCTACAGCTGCGATGACTCGGACAAGCATTGGGGCCGACGTGGTGCACTGTACTGCCTAACCAGTGGCGGAGGCAGTGTGTCCTGGGCCCGTCTTGACGACACCCGCAGTCATTTTGGGGTGAGTAGCTGTAGTCAACTACTTGAAACAAAAAACAACTAAATTCTTGTCTTTTCAGCTTGCCGGCCTAGAGCCACAAGACGATCCAACAAAGTACAGCTATCTCTGTCCAGACGGCCATTTGCAGCCCATCAATACATCACGACCCTGCGTATGGGTGTCTAAGCCTTGGCCAGTAGTAGCCGCACGGCGTTCACATGCCGCACAGATTCAGCGACTAGTTACGGGCCTTACACATGATGAGCCGAAGAGCTGGCAAAATGCGCTGCTCAACTTGCTGGAGACTTATCACGTTTTTACAGTGCCACTAGACAATGTCATCTCCATAGATGATTACCTCGATCAGGCTATTGGATTTCAGTCGGCCTACAGCTTCCCAGAATGCAATCCACCGCGCTCTATTGTTGTCTGCACAACTTCAATCATTGAGCACATTAAGTGCTCCTGGCTACAGGAAGCCTCTCAGGTATTTGGAGTTGAACCCAATATTCAATGTATACGAACAACAAACCTGGATCAGTGCATGGATGATACACATTATAAGAGCTCTGATGTGGTACTTGTTAACCAAGATCAGCGCGTACAGGCTCAACGGGATTACAATTTGACACCCTTGCTCTTCGAGTTTGCAGAACAAATGCATGATCGGTATGCAACCATAGCGCTTGTGCATATGGATTCAAAATATAAGAAATTTGATGATTTGAGACACGCGCGTGCTTGCCTACCTAGCTATGAGGGTGCTGCACATCTCGCTGTCCTAGAGACTATTCTGAATGTCACCGGCAGTGTGCATTCAGTGGACTCATATTTCAATTATAAATCCTGCATATGGAATCCGCATCGTGATCGTCAATGCCCGACCCATTATCAGGGAGATGAGGGAGCATTCCGTTGCCTGGCCGAAGGTGCAGATGTGGCTTTTATAAGTTCTGATATCTATAAGAAATACGTGAGCGGCAATTTAACATCTGACTGGCTAGCACATGTTAAACATCAGTCGTACCGATTGCTTTGCCCTTACGGCGGAACTGAACGATATTCACATTTTGAGTACTGTTATTTGCACTGGACACCACGCGGCCACATAATGACTCATAATTCATCGGTGACGAGATACAATGAGATCTACAACTCCCTACGGCACATGGATCATCTATTTGGCAAAAAGTATAAGAGCGATACGCGTTCATTCTCCCTCTACGGAATATTTGATAAGCGCAATGACATATTGTTTCGCGACAACACGGATGCATTATTAAGTGCGCTTGAATTGCAGCGCGACAACGCAAAGCGCTCAATGGAGTACATATACGAACGTTACACATCGCAGTATTATGCTGCCAAAGGCACTTACAGCGGCGCACATTTCAGTAGCGGCAGTTACTTTGTAATGCTTTTAGCTATTAGCGTTCTATGGCTGTTGCAGTGTTCATCAGTTTAGTCAGTGTCATGGGGCACAAAATGAACTTTATTTATTGTGATATTTATTTTTATATGCGCACAATTACAACTAGTTTTTAGGATACCAAATACAAGAAATTTTTAAAACACCGCAGTTTCAATTATTAAGTGTTGTAAAGTTCTCACATTAGGAATATAAGAAAGTAAGCAGCTCACACTTCAGGCAAACGCATTGCTCATACAAACGTTTATGTTTGTTTTGCTCAGGATATTCTTCAAGAAAAGTTCGTCATATCGATAATTTTTGTTTGAAGTTATCAACACTTAAATATCAGCTGTTCGCGTTGTTTTTGTTGCTACGCTACTACAATGGTTGCTAAGGAGACGATTAAAAATTTGTCACAACGAATTTTAGTTTTCTTAATGAGCTGAATTAACAATTACAATTGATTAAACATATTGTTAATTCGTTTCAATTTAAAGGCATTCATTGTGGGCGAAAGATGTCAAAGAGTACCTCACGTACAGCAGCGAAGATCTATGTAAGAATTAATACAGATATTCCGCACATCAAACGCAATTAATTTCAATTACAAACTATTAAAATATGGTCCACATTTTGCTTAACTTGCTTTTAACTTTTATTTAAGCACACAGATCACAGCCTGAGCCGCCCCACTGCACTTCACACGAGATCGGATACAAATGTGTTTCTGAGAAACATGTTTATGCACAATACGAACACAGACGCACACATGTTAATTTAATCTATTGCTAGCACAATTACTCAATATTGAGAGACTGGAAAAATATCATGTCGTCGAAAGACCGGTTTGATTTACCATGAATATTGCACCGTAAACAGCTATAATATATCGTACATGTTTAGAAAATCCAAGGAAGTACATAGATAATTATTTTATAGCCTAAACATGAAGTCCTTCGTAAGTCTACAAAGTCGACTGCAACAGGTATCGGCACAACATCGACGTCAAAGAGCAGTACGGAAAAAAATCAAGAGAAGGATAGACTAGAGACGGGGGAGAAAGCCGTGCGCAAAAGCAAAAAGACAACAGATGCAATCTCTACAACAACAACGAATAGAAAATCGTCCCAGTTGCACAAAGGTAAAACTAAGGAGCCTGAGACAGCTACACATATAAGCAAACGAACAACCCCATCGCCGACCACCAAGGCTACAAGTACTTTACGTTCTACCAAACAACCACCTGCCAACAAAGCTAAAGCTAATGCCGTACTGGACACCTACCACAATGTGACGGTGTCATCACCACCGCAAAAGCGCAAAGTGCAGTCAAAACAAACAACAGCTGAAACTGGTCACTTGGATACAGTCGAGGAGGATAGACATGCATTACGTGCACGGTCTTTCTCGCGTACCCTGCAACCGGACGAAATAGTTGTCCTGAAGCGTGAATCAGCCAAGCAGCGAAGTGAGTTGGAAATAGTGAAGCAGAGCAAGGAAGTGAGGCAGCCCATCGCTTTCGAAATTAAGCTTGATGAAACGAATAAGCAAAAGGACACTTCTGCGAACGAAGTGGATAACTACTCTGATGATTTTGAATCCTATGAATCGGATTTTGAAACAGATACCAGCACACCCGAAGAGGAAGAGTTAGAGGTGGATGAGGGAGAAATCGAAGAGACAGATGCAAGCGAGCATGCTTTAGAAGACCCCAATTTTTCAGTCTTAGTGGCAACTAATGGCGACGAAGATGATGAAGAAGATTCGGAACCCACACAAAACCCAATTACAGTCATTCAGCGCGAGAAGGAGCTGGAGAGAAAATTGGATTCCGGCCACTATGATATGAATGGCCGGCAGCCACGTGCTGCTGCTGTGCAGCCATCGTTCGATAGCTTCGACACCAGCAGCATAGCCAACTCAGAACAACTGGACTCGGGAATTAGTAGTTATGGTAATACTGCTCCCACAGAAGTAGCCAATAGTCAAGAATCGAAAGTGGACGCTCAGTATGGAGGCTATACGAATTTTATTTCACGTCCTGTCATATCTCGTCGTGGTCAGGAGCTGATGCGCAAGCTGCGCTTTGATCAGCTTGAGTATCAGCTATTCGAGATGAAGCCCATCAGCTATGAAGGATATATGCAAAGTTATGGAAAGCTAAATACCAATCAAATAGCCACACAGACACTATCCCAGCACATGGATAATGAGTGTCAAACTGTGGAATTAAACACGCGCACCAGCTGGACACAACACCCACCACATTATGGGAGTCAACTGATGCTGAGTTGCTGCGGCGATGCAGGCATCGATGCCGACACACTCTCAGTGAAGACAGGAAATGTGCTAGAGAGCACCTTGGCACGTCTTGAACAACTGCATCAGGATGAACAGCGACGCGTGATGAGCCGTCAGGAACAACGTTGGGCAAAGCCCAGTGATTTGAACCGTTTAGGTGTCTTTCTGCACAGAGCATCTTTGCTAGTGGGCAAAGTGCTGACCACTAATTACTCAGTTCGTTCGACGCGCGAAGTACCAATACTTCAGACTGGATTTCTCAATGCGCTTCGAGTACGTCGGATCTTCGGCAGCGCCGGACAACAACAACTGATAGTCACGGTACACGAGTGCCCACCACAATGCGATGTTTACCGCGATGATTTCGCTAATTTACTAATGGTATGGTCCCTAACGGATCCCAGCAAGCCTCTGCGACTACTCTCTACATGGGCGGAGGTGTGTCGAGTAGCCTTTTGTTGTGATGCACCCGATATCATTGTGGCTGGACTGCGCGATGGCAGTCTGGCCATGTGGGATCTTCGCGAAACCTACAGCTTTTGTTCGAAATTGGATGGGAACTTGACACATTTCGCCGCTACGCAGTCGGTAGTCCCGACTATGGATATCCATGAGCTGACCGCTTTGGATTTGGGTGCCGTGGTTGATGTGCGTAGTTTTCGTCCAGTACCCAAGTCATCGGGCATAGGGCTGGGAAACAATTTGGCGTTAACCCACAAGGATATACAAGTGAGTATTTATAATTAAGATCCTTTCAGGCTTGACCCTATGCTTTTCCTTTACACAGTATGCAGCTCTCAATGATTCGGGGTTGCTCACAATATGGACTCTGGTGGAAAGCAAACCAGCCTGTGAAGTAACGAAATCACATGAATACAGTTCACCTTGGGCCCGGGTGAAGCTATTACAAGCAGCGAGCTGTGATCTGCGCGGTTACCTTGAACGTCGCCTGCTGAAGCGATGTCAATCCGCCTACGACAAGACCAAATCCCTGTTTCAAGGCAATGTCTACAGTGATGAATTGCTGCGCGAACTTAATGAAACGCAAACACTAGCATCTGCATTGGACAGCCAAGGTGTGCAGGGATTACGCTTTAGCGGCATCGACACCGGCAGCGATCTCATCTATGTATGTACCAACCGCAACTTTGTGCTGTGCTGCACGCGCAGCCTCAAACCGGAACGCTTTATACGCATCGCTCTCCACGAAAGCCGATTTCTATTTCCCACGGCGCTGTGTGTTCTCACGAACGACTACTATGTGGCAGTCGGTCTGTCCAACGGTTCGGTCATGATACTCAACTGCAATCAGCGACAGCGTCAGCGGCTGCAACGCCCAACAACGGCCATGCCGCAGCCGACTATGGACTATGAGCCAGAAACGGGCAAGTCCTGCGCTATACAAAACATCATACTCAATGAGCGACGCTCCATTGAGCAACAGGAGTTTGCTAGCAATGCCGCCGGCAACTATGAGACACGCCCCAATACTGCCTTGCAGCTACTGCAGCAGCCGCGGCGCTCATACGAGCTGCAGATATTCGACCAACAGCTTCTGCTGAGCGGAAGTGTCCTGCGGCAGAATCTTGTCCAAGCTCTTGTGCAATCCAGCGACGGTTGGCGATTATTCGCCTTATCAAATGGTACTGTGCGCGCCTACGATTTCCATTTGGATCGAGAATTATCGGACGCTGGCTTGCCAACGGGTATACCCGTTGCGGACATTGCTACGTCGAGCAGCTCTTCAACCAACCAGCAGCTATTGCTGCTTGCGACTGACGGCAGAGTGCAGATGCACCGCATCAATCTCTAGATTGCTCACAAGATTTGTTTATGTTTAAAGATTACGTTGTTAGAACTTTTTAAAGCTATAAAAGATTTGCAATAAAGTTGTTTTAGAACTAAACTAGATTCGATTGCATTTCAGAGGCCTAATGTAAATGCGGGGTGGACACTTCATGATGCAAGTCGGTCTGATTAGACTTCTAATGTGGAGAAATTCTACTGTAATTTAATTCTCAATGATTAAGAAGAAAAGAGAAGCAAGAGAAAAACTCTGCTTTCAAATTTAGTTGTAACATATTTCCAAAAAAAAAAAAAGATTGGAATGGGCTGAGAACTGAATTGTTGTCTTACACACAATCTAATCCTTTATTTATAATTATAAATCACAAAACACAATTTCACTCTTATGTACACACCGATATTGGAATGGAATGGTATCAGACCTGCCTGGCCACGCCCAGCATGCCGCTCGTTGTGGCGCCCAACAATTGTCGCACTGTCTGCAATTCATCCCGCAAGGCCAGCACCTGGGCGCGCAGTATTGAGTTCTCCTGTTCGAGCAGCGCGGCCCGAAACGCGATCCGATCCTCGCGTATCTTGCGAGCATCCCGCGACTTCTTGGCCGCCTCATTATTGCGTTTGCGACGCTCATAGTATTTAGCATCCTTTTGGGCGTCTGGTATGGGTCGCTTTTCGCCGCGTGCACGTCGATGCAAGAATCCCGGAAACATGCCAACACGATTCAGCTCCATCAGCGGGAAATCAAATGTCTGCAGTGCGTGATTTGGTGGAGCAATATACTCGAACGCTGGCAATGTGGCACCAGCCAGACTGCTGCCAGCTTTAGAGGCCAACAGAGTGGGCAATGCGAGTCCGGGCAGCGGCATGCGTAGGTTATGCGATGCAGGTAATGGAAAGTTGGAATTGCAATTCGGTTCCAGATCGATGTCCAGTTCACTGTGCAGCGAGATCGTTTCGGTCACGTCCACAATGGGCGACTTGGCCGGCGAATACATGCTGGGCAACTTCACGAAAATTCCGGTGAGCTAGAACTGCTGAGACTACCGTTCACGGCGACTGCCGCGTTGCCTTTGAGCCGCCTGCAACACGTACTCCTGGGTCACCCGACCAACTGGTCTAGCAGCCAGGTAATTATAGGTTATTGTCACACACAAACGGCAGCTCCATGGGACCCCAGTTCTGACCTCACCCCGCTAACGATTGGTACTAAATCTAAGCCATAGCGCCACAGGCCGCCTTCGAGCTGATTCAGCCAATCACGCAATGTTGACGGTAATTATTCGTCAAATACATGACACTTTTCCATGCTGAATGACATTTATTTTGCTGCACAGTTATAAGGGTTTCATATAACTGGTTAGTTTGATTAGCCACCCCCGCGAGTGCCCTGCGCGCCGCCCAAGGAAAATACAGAAAAAAAAAACGCCGCTGACCACATGTCGAAGTCGCATTCTGATTTCTTTTGGGGGTGTTGCCTGACATGGACAGCGCTCGGACAGGGTTATATGAGTTGGCCAACTATTATGCAGCTTGGCCCAGCGCGGGGCTGAAAACTTTTTCGAACAGCCAATGGGAGCGCTTGAGTGGACGTGGAAATGGGCGGGTTAGCAAACAGATTTATACTGCGCCTGAAAATCCACCATACAGGAATTTACCGTTGCGCCGTCAACGGAACAATATTTTCTAGATGAAACATTACGATTACTGTTAATAGATTTGATCGCAACACTTTCAGGTCAAAGGGCAACACAGTATACATATCTAACAGCTAACATGGACGACTCAAAGGGTTCAGAAGTGACGTTAAAGTCCGTATTTTGCCAATTAAAACAACAATATATTATGGAAAAGAGGAAATTCTTTGTTATTCAATTAAATACATAATACAGATTTACCCATGTCAATATATCATATTATTCAAATCTTCCGGCAACCAGCGGAGTTGGAGAACTGCCAAGTCACGTCGGATGTCAATCAATAGCGTAGGGGTTCAACTTGCTGACAAGAGCCAGGGCATATAACTTACTTAAACTAAATATGTCTATAATGGCTTTGAGTTGGTTGGTCCCGAAAATGGCACAGTCAGTGCTCAATCGAGCTAATCTAGCCTATAAAGCCATCAAAAAGTCTGGTCGTGGAACTGTTCTTATCAAGCATGACTGAGTCGGATTCACGTTTAGTTTCCATAAACTCCGGCATAAAGTATTTTACCACATGTCATGCCTGTGGGTCTTCTTCAACCCGTTTAGTTTGAGAAACTGTCACCTGCTGTCTGTCGAATGCAGCAAATTGCCATTGTAGCCCGGAACGATCCGTCCACGCCCACCACCGGAAGTCAGCGACAGCGACAGGGACATCCTAACAACATTTCATAATATATTCGCTAATTTATTATCTGTTGGCAAAAGTTTTTACCGTAGTTAACCCTTTGACTGCCTGCTGTCCGGGAGGCAAGGGTATCATATTTTCTTTGACGGTGTTTGGAAGTTAAAGACAAAGAATGGTTCTAAGCATTGCGTGCAGTGTTTTGGCTTGAATTCCATGGAAGAAATTTCTTTGGCAATTAGTGTTATAGTATATAGAATACAATTATTACAGATGAAGGGATATCCAGTTATATCATCATACATAAATATAGAAAACGAGAAGGTAAAGCTTTTAAATCTTGGATTAAATACGATCAAGTTATGAACAAAAGAAGTTGAAACAAGTTTCCACATTCGATTTGTGGGTCAATGATTTTCCCTTTATCCACGCAGCTCCTGGTGCCACTTAACCCACCCTTGGGACCTCGATCTGCTGGCTAATGCAGTGGGAGGCTCTTTCCTATTTATATATTAGGCAAATTACCAGGTAATAAAAAAAGGAACATGTAATTGTTACAATATTTGTATGGCTCCGGGTCATAATTGAAGAGCAAACCGAAAGCAAACATCCCGCAGGACAAACCGTTAATGACACCTGTAAGTGGATGACATTAGCACTTAGAATGAGGGCTGGAAAACAGTACACTCGGCTAGTGATATCATTAGCTATGCTTTAGTTGTCTCCACAAATTCTGTTTATATATATAAGAAAATATTGAGTTGCACAAAAACAAAAAAAATCAGAAAATATCTGAGATCCGCCTGGAAGGTGAATGAGAAACTGATCTCGAAATGTGCGATGAAACACCCATCACCGACTGCGAGCCGACCACTTTGATGATGCACTCCAACTCGTACCACATCCATTTGCCGCTGTATATTATGGATATGGTGCGCATTTTCCAGGATCATCCCAAATATGTCAATGGCATCAAGGAGAAGCACATTGTTGAGATGTTGCAGAAGGAGTAAGATCTACAACCAATTGCAGCAGATATTACAGCAGATACTACATAGATATTATACTTTAACAGACCGTTTGCCTGCGGGGACCTGGATGCCCAGGTGAAGACAGCTGTTATGGATTTATCGGCCAAAGGATTTATACGCTATATTAATAACGGCTTTCGCACATTGGGACCCATTGCCAAGTTGGCCAATGCTCGTAACGTTCGGCACTTTTGCGCCACCTGGCAGCGCATTGCCGAACTACAGAAGGTCAACTCAGACATAATGGACGACAGCAGCTCACTCAACAGTCAGCGCCACAAATGCAATAGGCGCGGCTCCAGCTGTTAGCAAGATCTAACAGTGTACACTTTTCCATCTTTTTTTCTGTTTAGCAATTTTTTGTGTTCCAAAACGTTTGTTGTTCCCCACAATGCCCAAAACGATTGTAAAAATTCTAATAATTGCAAGCCCATCAAAATTATCGTTAAGCCCGAAAGCAAAAAAAAAAAAAGAAAAACGAAGAGCCAAAATTGTATTTCGCTTTTCATTTACTCCCGGTCAGGGTGGTTCTAGCTCATCATCATTATGGAACATATGTCAAAGGTCCAACCATCCTCGTTCCTGTTGACACTTAACCCTGTGTTTAATATTCATATAATTATCGTGCGTGGTGTTCTCAGCAGGTGTGTATATGTTTTATGATGAATATGATTTTATACAATTTTCGATATGTCATTACCATAAAAGGGTCTGGAGGAAAGAGTTGGCTGCGCAAGCACTTTATCCGGGTCTCGAAAATTTGGCCCACATTTACTACAGAATAAATAAGAGAATAAAATATTTTAAACTAGTCCCTCCTTATATATATCCTATATATATAGGAGGTATACGGCTAAACATTTTGCTGGAGTTCACCATGCAGCACGCGTTCCTATGGGGAAAGGGGCCTGCTCAAATGGCCAAAGTGCATTTACCCTTTGCTCGTGCTCGCACTTAAATTGTCAACACTAGGACAAAGCGAGGAACGAGTCGTCATTTAGTTCCCTTCGCACGCATGTGATCCTCGCCAGGTGTTATTTATTGCCTTTCTAATCGTTGCGGCATAATCTATTAGCACCCGTGGCACAGACGATGACGCCGACCGGCTCGAACAGGGCCAAAAACTTGGCTGTTGTTGATTTTCTGCTTTTGCACATTATGGGCAATTATTATTATTGTTTTATTGCTTTTGTTTTCAAGCTTTGTGACAACAGCTTAGCTTGAAATCACAGTTTTATTTTCGTTATTCTCTAATGACTGCTAATGGTCCGCCCCTCTCAATTAATCAAAAGTTTGACATATATAACAGAAGAATAGAAAGTTAATGAGATTTATGATATATTAAATTCATTCAGATAGTAAACATATGTTCTTAAAATAAAAAATTGCTCTGTGTTCTTCGCAGCACAGTAATGGAAATAATATAATAGTTCAATTTTCTTTCTCAATGAAATGTTTTACCCACTGTGGGGATTGATTCGAAAATAAAAAATAAAAATAAAAAACATTTAACGTAACTATTTCATTTTATAAAAATGAAAAGTAATTGACGTGTCCTTCACTAAATCTTCTCTCATATGAAAGATATATGGTAGACTTATAACTAAATATATACTGTTTAGTCTAATAAATTCATCTCCATATAATCCGCCATTGGTTCCACGTAGCCACGTTTTACCATCTGATTTGGCAGATCAGCGAAACTGTTCAAAAATTCGATTACGTAGCCATCAGGCAAACGACTCGCCAGTTTTACATCAAGCTCTTTGTTGCGAATTTTACTGTTCAAGAGCTGCATACATTCGTCTTTTTTTAGCTCCGAAATCGCTGAACTGAATTTAATGCCTTGAATAAAGCATTGATTGGCCTGATACGGCTTTAAGCTTATGGCATCACTGCACTTGGCTAGATCCTTCATGGTGACAAAGTTAGTATTTCCATAGTCCACGTAAAATACCTTGAACAACCCATCGATTTCTTCAATAATTTGAGCGCGATAATAACAGCCATCATCGTAAAGAGCCAAAACTATTTGGAGTACATGTGGAGAACATTGAAGATTGATCTCTGACTCAGCTAATTCCTCTTTACTCCAAACCAGAGGCGGAGTATCACCTATGAACTGCACATATAATTGAGTTGGACTGTGAACGTGAGTTACAAGCACGCGGACAACCTCCCCCAACGGCTTAGGGGCGGCAGAAACATAAGTGGTCTCAGGCATTGATTCAACCAGCTGAGTATCCTTTGTGGTACCATTTGATGCAAATTCCTGGTGCAATAGACGGCAAGAAGAACCTATTTTAAATTTCAATATATATATTTTAATTTCCTGTTTAATCTTAGAGAGAATAAGCATTAAGGTATCTTGTATTTTTCTTATACCTTTAAAGCAGCCCTTCATCTTTGGATTATAAAATCGACAAATACGTTGGTCATCTTTCGGTTTATAGCCTAGCACAGCCTTCAGTGGATCACTGGTGCCTTCGTCAATATTCTCCAGCAATTCCAAATCTGCTGGTGATAATACAGATGTAGACTCTTCAACATCGTTCCTATTTGGCATCGCCTTTTTGCTGTCGTCATCTTTTGGATTTTCCTTATCATTGATAGAATTTGAATTCAAATTTGCGGTATCAGGTGTCTTCGCAGGCAGAATCTTCATTTCATCTGGTGTAGAGTAAATAATTTCTTCACCATTCAACTGAATGGGCTCGCACTCAGATGAATGCAAGTCCGTTTCGCCAATTTCAATATCATTCAAATTTTGGCAAATTGTGTTCTCGAGGTATGCAAATGGCTTCTCACCAATTTTAGTTTGATTTATATCAACAGGTCGGCTTATATTAAGAGAAAAATTCAGTTTAATAATAATCTCGTTGATTGAATTCACGTTTTTCAACAGAGCGTCGTGAACTGAAATAATGTGACTATCAACTCGATCACACTGAGACAATCTATTCACAAGTCTCTTACGAACAGTGTCGACTTCTACTTGGTACACACTTAAGAAAGATTTTAATTTCTTGACATTCACTTCAAATAGCGATAAAATTGCCAATAAACCATCTATATCCATGATGAAAGTGAAATATTATCCAAAATCACGGTGATATCAATTACAAGAACTCTTCGAAGAATGACAACGCAACTACAAAAGAGCTATAGCCAGCACACCGTTTAACAGCACTTAAAAGCTCTTCATTCTCAACTACCGTTGAAATTGCAGCGACTTGCAATAGATTAACACTTTTATTCCTTTCTAAAATTAATCGAAGAAAGCTATTTTCTGTCAAAAGCCAAATAAAAAATAGGATAATATATTGTGCTAAAATTATTTATGGGAATAAAAAAAACCGTTACGATAATAGTCTGCATACTAGCCTTAATCGATATATCACAGCACTTAACTCACGAATTTGCCAACACTGTATTAATGACAGTGCTCGTAGCACTGGTGCATGTGCCGCATAAAAAGACGCGCTTGTTTTCTACTACTGTTTATCACAATTTCAATTACTTAAAATGAGTGACGATATCGTACCGCATTTTGTAAGATTATCGCAACTGTAACCAAGACCTTATCTTATATCAATTTGATTTACAGGAACTGGGCGATCCGTTAGCTACCCGCTGCGGCAACACTCTCACCGCAACTTTCGTGCCAGGAGGTTCTAAAATCGCGGCGAGTGCATACCGGCCGGTGAAGTGGAACACTCCAGACGTGCCAACGGAAACAGCTGGTGAAGATCCTGTGCTGATTTATATGGCTCAGGAGACAACACTTTACTCAGAACCGCTACTACGCAGTTTGCTGGCTGAGGCAAATGCAACGTTTGCCACTCTTCAAGCGATGAGCAAAGAATCAAACGGAACAACCAAGAAAACCTTAGAATATATTACAATTTCAAAAACGTATCGAAGTATAGTTCGTTCCTGCTTGGAGAAACTGGAAGACGTTAAAAAACTGCCAGAAGTTCAAGAAGATGCGGTTAGACAAACAATATTTCAAGAAGCCACAATCACATTCTATGCAATTGAATGTTTATGGCAGCTGTTCGAAATACTCTACATGCAGCAGCAGGCCAATCAAGGAATTGTACCCCAACTACTGGAGTGGACGCGTTTTCATTTCCCTAAGACAGAAGATGACGCAACAGAATTAATACTGATGGGTGAAGAAGCCACCGAGTGTAGTACTTATTGGGATACTCTAAAAACGCTTACTATGCTGGGCCAGATAGATGTGATACGTGCCATACTCTCGGGCCATCGTCAATTTGAGCAGACTATCTTTCGAACAGCATATCAAGTGCTAAAATCAATGCCGATTTATCAATGTGGATACTCATTGCAAAAGTTTTGTTCCCAGTGGGAGTATTGGCATGTGGACTTGGAAAGAAAACTGGCTGCCCATATATTTTCAAGTGAGCCACAACTTGAGTGCATTATGCAGCTAGTTGCAGGCAACAATAAGTATTGGAATGCTGAACTGCTCAAGGCTCAGGATTGGTATGCGTATCTACCTGGTTATCTTCTATACACGAGACCGACATGTAAACCTTTTGAGCTCCGTATTGCGGCCAGCAACTGGCTTAACCGCTGGTATAACTTGCACCCGAAGTGGGAGATGACACAAATGAGTCGTATGATAATGCATCTAATGGAGCACGATATTAAAATCTTCATATACGAAACGCAAAAGCTAAATGATAATCATTGGTTTTCTACACATCTCATAGATCTGATCTACCACATGGGTCAGTTGAAATTATATTTCGAGCAAAACAACGTGTGAGTAATATAAGTTTAATTAAATGAATTGGTCTTATATCCTGTTTTCACCTTGACAGTGATCTGCCAGCATTACGCTTTGCCATGATTTTGGAGTATGGAAGCTATTTGATGACCTCTAACAATCTCTGGCAAATAGGTATTGATTATCTGGATTGTTGCAAGGAAGAAGGTTCTGCCATTATCGAGATACTGCTATCACGCATTTCTTTGAAAACTGAGCGTCAAGCTTTCAAAGTAATAGCCATGGCTAAACAACGCGGACTTGCAAATGTCGAACAGGATATCTGCAAAGTGTTGTCGAAACGAGCCTATTCCGAACAACGCTATGGCAGCGCACTCGAATGGGCGATACGTTCGAAAGATGTTTTGCTTGTTACAGCTATAGTTGATTTTATACTGAAGGTAGTGTACTCCTTATTAATTTTTAATTACACATTATACATTTTCATTTCCACTTACTTGGATTCGCAGCATTATGTTCGTACCGGCATCATGCTTTGTCCAGATGTTCTAACGTGCATTGGTGCTCGGATGTTTATCGCTCCGCGTTTGGTATTTCTTACCAAATATTTCGAGTTCTATGATTTTTTCCACCAAGACGACCTTTTGTCCAGTTCCGAATTGCTAATCAATCTTCTAGCTTCAAAAATAACGCCCGATTAGTAAGTTCTATTTACATATAGCAATAGCAGATTGAGTAATTCACGTTTCACGAATAGCTTTTGGCCCACGCTGCTCCTTGATACCCTGCCGCTGATGGAATCTAAAGATCCAAAGATTTTCAGCAAAGAGTGTATTGCTATATTACGACATCTGGAAATGGAGCTAGTTCCTTTGATAGAGCGCGGGAAACTGGTCACTGCACCGTTTAAGGATGTAAGCCAAATTATAGTAAGATTTCTTATAGATAGATATATATATCAAATTTTCACCAACAGCGACCACGAAAACCCCTGATTGTCGATTATCGCGTTAAAAGTGTTGACGATGTTTTACATCTCGTGCGATTAGCATGTATCCGTTCACTGGGCAGCGCTTTGATTATCGAGAACACCACACCAATTCCTTGAACAATAAAATTACTTCCATTATAGTGTAATTTATTTCATAATTTCGCATTTCAATATATTATAATAATTTGTTGTAAACGTTTATTGCATTGCTAATTTTCTGTAATTCATACGATTTGCATAGTTGTGCCTCTTTGTCTGCTATTATTTATTGTAATTACCAACAACGCTAATTGTCTGATCAAGGCTATTTTTTGACCAAAACACAATGCGTCCGTTGCAACTCACACTGTTAAAATCTAACACATAAAATCGTTTCGGATACTACAAATCAACAATAAATTTTTTAAGCTGGGTTAGAATGAAATATACTAATCTATAGGATTATTATCTTTTCTTGTTTTTAAGGCAAATGAAAAAGCTTAAGCCAAACTTAAAATTAAATTATAAAATTAAGGTGCTTTACAGATAAATACATAGTTAATGTGTAAATAGCTGCACAGGATTTAAGTATATGCACCTAATAACTAACAAACAACGCACAGAGCACAAGGGAGTCCGCATACTATATGTGGATTACATAATTACTATATGTTCATATATGAGAATCGCACGGCCTTGAACAAATGTTTCGTACTAATGACTAATGACGAAATTACATATACAAATCCAGCGAGAGAGGCAAAGATTTACTACAATTGGTAGGGACATTTGACAAAAAAAAAAGGAACAGACAACGAAATACTTTTCCGATTACAGAACAATGAATTATAAAATATCCTGCAAGCAGCTAGAGCATGTATGAATAAATGTACAAAAGTATTTAGACTGCATAAATTTGGCATATTTATCAGATGAAAACAAAATTGAACGTTTCCTTTTGGGGACCTGGAGTAGACCCTCTGAAATAATTTGACGGCCAGTTATGTGGAGCTATATTCGGTTCTTGAGTATTTTCGCTTTTGTAATATGCTAAATTGTATAATGCGCGTATATAAGTATGTCGTAAGGTTTTTAGGAAGGTGTCTAATTATGCTTCGCCGTGGTCGTCACAGCTGCTGCACTCGTCGAGGCAGTTGTTGTGGTTGCGGTGGCCGCCACGGCAGCCGTTGCGGCAGCAGCAGCTGCTGCTATGGCTGTAGCAGCAGCACTGCCGCTTGTTATGGAGCCTAACCGAGATAACGAAGGCTCTCTCTTGGGTGGTACAATTGGCTTAGTCGGTATTGGCGGTGGAGCGCCGCGCGCTCCAGCCGGTGGCACAGTGACAGGTGGCACAGCAATGGGAACCGGATGTGGGTGCGGTAGTACTACTGTCTGGTCCAACGCTGCCGCAGCAGCCAATGCCGCATACTTTCCACCCGGTGCACGTTGTATGGTCGCCGTCGGCTGCATTTTAGCCGGCGACGGAGATGGTGGAGCAGTCCCACTTGTGACAGCAGCACTGACGTCTGTTGTTACAACAGCGTTACTGCTATGGTTGACAGCTGCTAAGGTGACTGCTGTTGTCGGCACGGTTGCTGTTCCCGTTGGCACTGTGGCAATGCCAGCAGCTGCGCTACGTATATTTTGGCCTGGGACAATCGAGCGAGCTATGCCCGTTTGGGGTCCAGAGACCGGCATGCTGGTCACTGTCGCGGTTGGTTGGACAATTTTCGCTATATTTACCAAAGGCGTGGCGCATGCGTCGTCTGTAAGAACACATATATAACAATTAGTACATAATAGTGGAAAAAAAACTAAACATAAAACATACAGTAATGAATATAAATCTTCATAGTACAACGCTAAATATATATCCTATAAATCTCAAACTCCTTTCGTATTCAGATGTTTTTAAAGTATACAGCTACTACGTAAGTTCTTCTCGAACCAATAAGCATTAGCGGCATGTGTGAAATGTTCTATGATAAAGCGTGTTTTTAATATGGCTCAACCTACACCTTTAAAGTAGCATTTGGGCTCCAAATATAATACAAGTTGTTTATGGCAATAAAGGGTAATACTTTTTGCAATTGAGTGTAGTAGCGTGGACTTTATAAGCTAATAAAATATGTGCTAATCAAAAAGGCTTTTATACGTTTGAATACTTATATATAAGCTGTAGTGTAGTTGTGTGAACTGAAGTCTGTGGAAATGCAGATGCTCAAATTTGTTTTAAGGTGCGGTCATCACAAGTACAAAACAAGGAAAGAGAAAATAAATCACCTTTCAAATTGCGTTATGTTCTAACAAAATATTTCATCTTTGAGAGGGACACGAAAAAATATATAGAATTGTTAATGAATCAAATAAATAAGTAAACAGAATAAAAAAATTGTTAAATCATAATCACATGGACTAAGCGCAGCCCATAGGCAGATCAGTACGTACCACTAAACTGACGCGCCTTGTTGGCGGTGGAGGCCGTTGGGCCACTGGTTACCAATTGTTGTTGTTGTTGGTGTTGTTTCTTTAATGCTTCGTGCTCACTTCGCAGCGTATTTAGCTCCTGCTCCAATTCCTTTACACTGTCATATTATAGTTTTCACAATCATTAACATAAAATATGTGTCTTATGCAACAATCATACCGCTGCTCTTCCTTGGCCAATTTGGACATGAGAGCTTTGCGCTCCGTTTCCATGGATTGTGTTTGCTTCTCTAGCTCCTCTTCCATGCGAAGCGATTTTTTACTCTCCTCTTCGAGGCCTTCCGCAATGGTATCGGAGCGTTGCTTCTCTTCGGCCAGAATTTGAGCTAGATCCTCGGACCGTTTGCCTGAAAATGTTGTTACAGTATAATTTATATATTCATATACCGACTAATCCAACAGTCACCTTCTTCAATATATTTCATTAGAATCTTCTTGCGCTCTGCGATAAGTAAAAGCACAATTTGCTTTTGCCTGTTGCGCTCGTATTCAAGTGTTTCCTGCAGTTTCTTGAGATCCTTTTCCAAATTTGCAACCTGCGCATGCTCAGCCTCTAACTGTTGACGCAATTTGGTGCGCTCCATTTCTAGGCCATAGGTTATGTCATCACCCTGGGCAGTATCGTGCTCATGCTTACGTCGCTCCTCCTCAAGCTGCTGCAGCATGCGTTGATTATTTTCTAACGATTCAGTTAAAATGTTGACCATGCGAACGTGTGTACCACGTTGCTTGTTGACCATTTGATACTGTTGCTCCATTTGTTGTTCAATGATCTGACGCACTTCCATCTCAGCTTGAGCCGCCTGTGTAGAGGACTCCCGAGATATTAGATTGCCATTTAATGCAATTTTATCTCTAAACAGTGAAGCATACGGATCATTTGGCTGCACACGTTTTGTACGCAGTTGAGTTATTAAATGTTTCACTCGCTCGTTACGTAGTGCAGCAATGCACACATCGCGTGCTTGCAGCTCACCCTCCAAGTAGTACAGCATCTTGACCAGCTCACTGTGCGGCAGCTCTGTACGTCCATTTGCCGATTGTGGTTGTTGCTGTTGCAGTTGTAGTTTATGTCCGGCGCCCGGTTTTATAGTTTGGAATTCATGTGTGGCACTAATGTCGCCGCTACTGCAGGTTGCTGTGTTTGTTGCTGTTATTGCACTATTGCCTTCGAGCTCCTGCTCGGTTGCGATAGTGCTGGAGTTCTGCTCCATTATCCTTGATTTTTTTACAGCATAAAAATGTTGGTGATCAAGGCAGCGCCGCAGCTTATAAATTTCTAAGTCAACTTTAAATTACACTTATCGCTGTTGCCTTGCAACTGACAATCGGCTTTAATTCCTCTAATTCTCGGACATACAAATTCTTTGTTGCCGTGAAAAAGTGGATACTTTTTGTTAGAGATGTGACATGAAAAATCGTTTTATCTTAGTAACAATAAGCGGTTTAAGTAGAAATATCGGCAAATCCACCATCACAAGATATCGACAAATTTTCCCACACTGGAAATAAGTACTCCACACGTTAACTTCTTTAAAAATTTACTTACTGTTTTCATTAACTTTGTTTAAAGATATCTATTTTCTAAAAACAAATGGCTTGTATGTATTGTAAGCGAAAGAGTGACGAATGTGCTTGCCCACTAAACGGTCAGCTAGCGGTATTAGTGCCGGCTTGCGTACATAAATACCTCTTCCATGTGGTGTCCAAATACGCCAAGAACTTTCAGTGTTTTCAGGCATCAATATACCCAGCCAACCGGCGGAACTAAGTGTTATATCACAATTCAGTTTCTTTTCAGTATGGGTATTTTGTGACGTCCCAGTTGTGATCACAATATCGTTTTTCATACATTGCAATCCCGGCCAACGGTGCAGCCTGGTCTTATCTCCGTCAGCCTTAGGCAGACCCAGCAATGGAGTCCCCAAATATATCCTATATACCGTGCGTGCGTGAGAAATCTGTGTTATTAGGAGGGGTACTGTTTCAGCTGCAAAGATAAAGACTTTCAACCAAGCTTGATTGCATTCTAACAAATCAACGCGTGCTAGTCCGCCAAAAAATAACGACATGTTGGGTTCCAGGCGAACGGCTTTTGGTTTTATCATTTTGGTAGGCTGCAGGCAATTCAACTCCTGTGTTGTTAGTAGTGTAGTAATTTGATCAGGCTGCATTACGCCAGGTGTATCATAAACCCAACGGGCCTTACTATATTCAGGTTTTTGTTCATCAAGCGTTGTTATTGGTTGAGTGCCCGCTGGCATAGCAAATGGATCATCCACATCTAAGTGGCCATCAAAGGTACGTCCTACATGACCAAATGGTTGCGCCGACGCTGAAATGCCAGTCTCTTTCGCCTGTTCGCGTCGCATTTGTTCCTGAGCCGCACGCTGCTCACGTTCCGAAACGAGACGCTTAAAGCGGTGGTAGATTCGCGTTTCCGAAGGTCGTAATATGGGAAACTTGAGCATTTGTAGTGTAGTTCCTGGCCATGCACAAGTTGTTGCCTTCCTCACAAGTTTACTGGCTTCGGGACGGCAATAATCTGAGTTTAACAATATATTAAAAAGTGAACTTTTGCCCACGTTAGTACAGCCTAATAAGTAAACGTCGCCTTTATATTCCCAAATCTTGTGCAATTGCGTTATGAGCTCCTCAATCCCGTAACCTGTCTTCGCTGATATTAGGCTAACATTTTTAATGTTCAGGTCTACGAATCCGCCGTGTTCCATAAATTGTTGTTTCAGACAGGTCTTAATGTGTGTCAAATAACTGTTGGAATCACGGGGCAATAAATCAACCTTATTGCCAACTAGAAATATTGGTCGTTTAGCGCCCAGTATCTGTTGCATACCCGGCCAAATCGAACTCGGCAAATCCAAAAGATCAACCACAATAACCGCTAGTGCAAATGTGTCCTGTATACGCGAGATAGTTTCCACATACACGGAGGGAGGTACTTCCACATCTAATGCAATATTGTAATGCTCCAGAAAATGACATCGCTGGCAAGTGATTGTTTGTAATTCAGTGCGTGTGCGACCCTTTATATTTGACAAATATTATTAAGACGAAATTTTGAAATTAATACGTGCATTCTCACCTTAAAAATTTCACTTGGTATGTATCCTGGCTTGGAGATACTTATGCAATGCAAATGTGCTCCACAGCCGTTGCAAGGCACTGTGGATGGGGGTTCCGTTGCATCTGGCGTTCCACATTGTCCTTCATTCTTTCCAGCCTCATAAATTTTGCCTTCGTAAAATTCATAGTCCTCCATCCAATTGTGGGGATATGATGCTCCTGTTTCCGATATAGTTTCATTACCTATGTCACATAACGTCTCCAGTGGTGGAAAAGCCGTTGCAGTTGTGTACTCAAACTTATTTAGCTTCCCAAATTTGTACTCTAGGAAGGAGCTGTAGTACACGTGTTCATAGTTTGCATAGCGCTCCCGTGCCGCTTTCCACACTCTTTGACGGAAACTTAAATTTTCATTTGGGGTCGTACTTCGCAGTTTTTTTGAAGCGCAATATATATTTTCATTAAATTTTCTTAAAAAGCGGTGTGTTCCTAACATTTTAAGGCCCAAACATGCGAATTAAAGCTGGTCGATATAAAACTGCAGTGTGTCAGTGTTATTAAATAGCTTACTGTGTTAACAGTGTTGATAGACGTGTCTGAAAAGCAAAAAACACTCGTCGGAAAAGAGAAAAAAGAAAGCAGCAAAGCAAGCATTAGCGAAAGCAGAGCGTGTACAGAAGGTGAGTGAGTGCGTACTAAAAAAGCGTGTATGTATTAAATTGAAACAAAAACGGCAATAAAAGTATGGAAACAACGCGTCTAAAATGCATTTGCAATGATCATTATTCAAATGCATATAATACGCATTGGTAAAAGTACAGAGTGCAACCCAAATAATGATTAGGAAAGTGTAGAAAAAGACAAGTGTGTGTGTGTCGAGTGTGGAACTGTGTGCCTGCTGTATCGCGTTCGTGTATGCGTGTATATATTTGTGTCTGTGAATTAAAGTAAAATGAAGCGCGACCTAATTTTAAACCACATACTATAATATTATTTGCATAAAAAAATATATATGGGACAATTTATTAGTAATGGAACATTCAAAGGCACATCAGAATAATACTTTACAATTGTTGTTGTGGCATGCCACGAAGAGTAGCCGCTGTTGCCCTTGCTGCTGCCGCCATTGTCTAGGAGGCAGCAGCGACTCTCGCACATTTCTTCTTCAGTGAATTTCGAGTAGCTCGTTCCTTCGCCTCATCCAACGCTGTTGTTGTGAGCGCCATGTTGAGTAATACACGACACAACAACATTTGCGAGAGCGGCTCATCAATTTTGTGAGTGTTGCAACTTTCGTTCGAACTCGTTTCAAATTATTGTGGCTGCCGTCACTCTTTCACTCTTCTCTTCTCTGTTGTCTTTTCTGAGTTTCAAAACTGGTATTTTCTTTATGAAGAAATAAACATATGCATGCAATTGTGGGTGTTTTGCCTATTGGCGTGTAAACAGAAAAGGGGAAAAATCAATACTCGACCAATAGTGATACAAATTAGACAATTTCGACATCACTCAACAACTTATCTTACTGCCGCGGTACTTAACTGCTTCTAAACTAGTGTAAGTGAGATAGTTGCATTTATGAATGCACGCACACCAATATGATTGAAATTTCCAGCAAATGTGGGCCCTCGCCGTCTTCGTTGTTGTAATTGCGAAATCATAACGGCAGTTGAAAGTTGAGAGCGCTTA
>JABVZX010000001.1:12042279-12062755 GCA_020883565.1 Drosophila pachea
ACACCTAGTTCTATAAAGCGGGAGGGTTGATGGTATTTAAACAAATAAAATTACATAAACAACTATAAGAAACTTATATACGCAAGCAAGATAACAAAATTCCAAGATAACAATGAAAATAGTGGAACATAGGAAAAAGCAACATTTGAGATATATACACAAATTTCATTTCGAAACGCATTGCACACCCACAAGCACATAAAGTTGACAGATATATGATAGTTCAAACTAAGAAGTAATGTTTACGATTTTATGACCTATATCCTGACCTACAATCCCAGCCCCACTAGATGAAACTATTGCAATATTCATGAACACTGTCGACCCATTGAATTTGATTTGAAATGTATTCTTAATTTCATCATAAAATAGTTTGTAATATAATATTCATAAAAGAAAACAAAGAAACACTGTAAAAAAGCAAAATATGGGCAACCCTATATAACAAGAAATTACAAAATACGCACTTTTGTAAAGTAAATAAAAGAGAATTCATAAAAAACAATATATAGAAATATAGTTATACATACTATAAATTATATAATGTGAAAAAAAATGTGCAACTAGAAGATTAAATATCATCCGTACAGCCCCGAATATTTACAAACACATTCAGTTAGATTTTAAGACGCTAACTCACCTGCACACACCCACAGACACCAAGAAAAATCTTAACTTCGAAATTCATAATGCGACTGTCAAAGTAATTTACATTTTTCCAACCATGCTATTCAACTTTCATAAACATTACAACACAACAACAGCAACAATAACGTGTACTGTTTGCGATATAAAAGATAAATAACTTTTATGTAAAGCTATCAAATCTACTTAGTTTTTTAAATGATAAACGTAAACTTGAGAACTTTAAAAACAACAAACAAGAAAACGATACTTGAATATTATTACATAAAGTAAAATATTTATATGTATGTATATGTATACATGTGAGCATAGATTTAAATAATTACGATAAATAAACAGAATAATTCCAAAAATATATTAAACAAGTTTCTTGCTCTTGAAAGGCAACACCATCATAACATTCAATAGGGTATTTAAAGATTGCAATTCTTTGAATTTTATTTTCAATTTCGTATATATATCCACAATGAGTTTTCTATATATTTGTTTTCTTGATTCTTCATTTTTGATTATTTAATAAAATTAATGGCACTTCGCGCGAATTACACTAGCTTTATAAAATTTCTACTATACGATTCGCAAGCAGACGTGATCAGTGAAGTGGCCTACTATTGCATGGTATTGGTACATTACACTAGAATGTGTTTATAGCTAGTTATTAAAACAATACGCATTACGCGTATTCGCTTCGAACGGATCGGTTCGCATCTTCTCTTGATTATCCTCAACATAGCGCGCAATGTCCGCAATTGAATTTGGTCGTTCGGCGGGACTAGGCGCACATGGCGACCAAATTTTGATATCGTGATCAATGCCGCTGGTGGCCAACATACAGATACTGGGATGTGGTTGCACACAATTAACGATGGCGCTATCGGCGCGATAGACGGCACGAATTTTAGCTGTCTCACCTTCCCATATATATAAGTTACCGTCATCGGAGCCGGCGGCGATAAACTCGCCATTGTGCCCCAAATAGTTGGCCTCCTTAATGTCCGTCGTGATGTTGCAATGGCCCACATAGCGTTGCATGTAATCCTTGGCTGCACAGCGCAACGCATAATCATCATCAGTTAGGCGTAGATTGTGGAATCCACCCTCAATAACTGTCGGCTCTTGTTCAGACGATTGGCTGGTGTGCCGCAATTGCTGTTCACGATTCTCGCGTATATCTTTATGTAGCATAAGGACGCCATGGTTATTGGCAAAACTAGGAAAACGCTCTATCAATTCCTGCAAGCACTTTTCCGCTTCGTGAGGTCGACGCAGCTCTAGTAAGGCACGCGCCAGTCGAAAATGCGCTTTCACATAAGTGGGATCGAGACGTAACGCTTCGTGGCAATCACGCAGTGCCGCATAAATGTCGCCAAACCAACCGCGGCGCATCAATGCGGTAGCTCGATTTAGATATAGCACTTCGCCCTGCGGATATTCAGCCAAAGCCGTCGAGTACATATCAATCGCGGCCATTAACTTTCCATTCTCCAAATGCTCATTACCGAGTTTCTTGAGCCGCTCAATTCTAGAGGGCAATGGTCGTCGCTTTGATTGTTTTTTAGTTCGTATCTCCAGCTTCACATCAGTGTTGTCCGCTGTTTCGGGAATCTCTTCCTGTTCTGCATGTATGGTTGGTGGTGTATACTCGGGCAAATCGTAGAATTTTGGCGGGGTTGCATGGAGTAGATCATAGCGATAGATGTGTTCACAGCCCATATTAACCAGTAGCTCTGTGGTGTTACAGTTGTTGAACGTAAGATAGGTGACCGTGCGAGATTCATGTACAATATTACGAGTGATATTCTTCACAATCTGTCCAGGAGCATAGTATGAAACACAGGGGTTTGCTGTAACAGAACAAGTTACTTATTTTCTGGATATCAAGTGGATGATCATATGGGTACATTCTGTATTTACCTTCACATGGTAGCATACGGCGATCAAAAAGGCGCGCAAATGGATCATTGGCACCCACGGCTAGATATTCGGTACGTCGTGGATTGATAGCTAGACATTTAGCCTCAATTGTCGACCCAACCTGAGGGCACAGACTTAAGAGACGGACGCCCCCCATAGATGAATACTGTTCATCAGAGTTGCGACAGCGATGTGCCTCACGCATGTCTAATTGTAAGATACTGCCGTCTTCGCCAGCTGACCAAAAGATATGTGGAGAATCTGGTGCAGTGGCCAAACGTTTAGCGCGCATAGTGTGGCAATTGCAAGTAAATAATGTCTCATTTCCATGATTTATGTCGTAGACATATATGTATTTGTCAGCGCCACAGGTGGCCACAATACTGTTGTTGTGGCGCGGCAGAAACTTCACCGAAAATATATTTCCAAGATGTTTCGTTTCTATTGTATGAACACGCCGCTTGCGAAACGGATCCCATATCATGACTTTATAATCATCAGAACCAGAAGCCAATAATAATCCATCATTTGTCCACTCCAAGCAGTTGACACAGCCGTCGTGCCCAGTAAGCAACGTCTCCTGTTCGAGGCGGTCAATGTATGCTGGCGAAACTTGCAAGCGCCGACGCAACAGCTCATCCGCATCGCAACCAAATTGTTGACGCTGCCAATGCAGCGAACTGGCATTCAAAGGAGCCCCATGTTCTGCGGTCTCGTGGCGGTGAAAACGCGAACTTGAGTACTTAGACCGCCACAGCAGATCATGGCTCGACATTATCTATCGAGTGGTGCAAATTGTTTAGAGGATTAAGAAACTTAATCAATTTGTTATTATATGTTGACTTGCCTTTGGTGTTTGCAGTCCCCTGTTTCTATTCGCATCGCCTGCTGTTTGTTCTCTTTTAGTTTTGTTTTTTTTTTTTTAACTGTGACCCATACACGTTGCAATCAGCTGCAATTTTGTGCTATCAATAATATCAGTCGGCGATCATAAACATATGCATGTTTTACAAATGTTGATATAAAACACATATTTCACGCCGATTTTCTAACAAATATAAATTGGAACGTTTTTTCAACAATATTCTTGGGTATGAATGTCGGCTGTAACGTGTATGAACCAAATTAGTGATGAGCGAAATGTAATGTGTAGAAGAATGAAGTGAGAACGGATATTATGAATAGTAATACTTTCTTTTAGATGTTACCAATTTTCACCATGATAAAACAATATAAGACGATTCGAATAGGCCAATCTAATAAGAAAGTTATTTGTATCATACCCGTCGTCAATTTCTGCATTATTTTAATTTTAGGCATATGATTTTACTTTTAGGAAATTTCCATAAAAACAAAAATGTTCGTATAGATTGCACTCAGCTGATTTTACATCATTGCAAATGATAGTGACGATAGTGAATAATTCAAAACAATTCATTGAAATAGCTGTGCTTATTAGCTATTTTTGAATTACTGTAATAAATTCCCGCTAACCTAAAAATATTAATAATACTAAATAGCAATAGTTATATACTGCTAAAAAGGCAGAAAACTTAGTATACTTATATATTAACATGTATAATATTTTATACAAAAGTGGCAAAAAGATACATTTCCCTTGGTTTTATTCCGTTTTAATTTACTAAACATGAGAATTCATAAGTTAAAAGAGTCTATATGCACAAATGTGTGAGAAATGTCAAACTATGGATGTAATAATTTATCAAATAACATAAAGTTAACAGATGCTTAGTGACTTTTCATTTGCTGAATTTTTTGTTAAACCAATGTTGGGATATTTTGCAGCATTATGCTGCATAATCGACTATATAAATTACCAGTTATGATTTAAAGAACTCTGCTTTTCGGCTTCTGTAAATTTACTGATCAAATGAAAAAAATCCGTTGATCGATAGTGTATCGATATGATGGCAACAGAACTGTACTTAGTACATCGCTAATAATAATCAATAAACAGCAATTTTGGTCTGCAAAATTATAATTTTTGTATGAAAATATCTGTATGCAAAGAGTGTTAGATAAAGATACGGTGAGTAAAATATGTCCAACGAAAAAGTGGACGTTTGCGACAAAAATCAGAAAGTAGAACACACAAAACAAACAATAAACTGTGTGTCGCATGATGATGAGTCTGAATCAGATGAGTATCAATCGGCGGGAGAGGGTGACGACGATGACGATACAACAACAGCAACACCAACAAAGGTCCCCATGCCCTCTCCAGTGCACGATGATTGCGTTGAATTTCCCATGCATCGGAGCGTTTTTGAGAACGACATACGAACACTGCAGCGCCGATTACTTCTGTCAACTGCCGCTAAAGAGGTTGCTGAGAAGGATAGGCATGGAAATACACCTCTGCATTTGGCCGTAATGTTGGGACGCACCTGCTGTGTCCGATTGCTGCTGGCCAACAATGCACCAGTAAAAGTAAAGAACAATGAAGGGTGGTCACCACTAGCGGAAGCTATCAGTTATGGCCACCGGCAGACAATTACCCAGGTGCTTCGAATGCTAAAATTGCAATCAAGGGAGCACATGGAAAGCCGTCGTGAACGTCTGGTTCAAGCGCTTCAGCAAATGCAGGACTTTTATATGGAATTTAAGTGGGATTTTCAGTCTTGGTTGCCGCTTGTGTCACGTATTTTGCCTTCAGATATATGCCGGCTATATAAATGTGGCGCCTCATTACGTTTGGATACTACATTGGTGGACTTTAATGATATGCGCTGGGATCGCGGAGACATTTCATTTGTGTTCCGCGGTGAAGCACCGCCTAATGAATCCTTAGTGTTGTTGGATAATGAACAGCAATGCTATCAGCGACTTCGATACGAGGAATCTGATATGGAGGATGAGGTGGATGTGCTCATGTCCACCGATATATTGGCCACACAAATGTCCACCAAGACGATACAATTTGCACGAGCTCAACGCGGCTGGCTATTTAGGGCCAACCGCAGGGAATTAATTGGTGGTCAATATCAATGCGAAATTTACACTATACAGGGTTTAGTGCTAAAGCAGCGAAAACGTCGTGAACATTTATCCCATGAGGATTTGCAAAAGAATCGCGCTATTGTCGAAACAATCACCAAAGGCGGCAACCATACAGATAACAATGCGTCCACTTCTCCCACAACTGGTAGTAATCTGACATTACCTGAATTACCACGTCGCAGCTCGCTGCAGCCGCCACCTACCACGACGGTCACCTGGTCACAATACATTAACGCGCCCGTTGGCAAATGCCCTCCATTGGGACGCACTCCGGTTAACAAGCAATCAAACAAAACGTTACGAGCAACAGTTGCGATGAGCACGGATTTTCCCCTGAGTGTGGACATGCTGTTGGATGTACTAGAGGTGGTGGCCCCGCTCAAGCATATCAATAAGTTGCGTGAATTTGTTACGCTCAAACTGCCGACGGGATTCCCCGTTAAAATTGAGATACCCGTGCTCCACACGGTTACAGCCAAGGTGACGTTCCAGAAGTTTGAGTTCCGCGACAATATACCCGCTAAGCTATTTGAGATACCTGCACACTACTGGGAGGATGTGCGGCGCTTTCAGGACTTATGACCAAGCGACGAATCATCGTCATCCTCGTCAGCTGCCAATACGCCGGGTGCTGTCAAGCAGATCGATTTGAATCGTAACAGCAAAGGTAAATGCGGCAATATCAACCGCTCACCGATATCTGATTTTGATTAGTGCTGCAGACGCCGAGATGCCGCGTCCATAAGCAACGCAATGTGTTAGTTATTTATTTTCAAAATTTTCAATTTTTACCATAAATTATCAGTCAGTTAAATTAACAACGTGTCCCCACTTAGTAGAATATCTCTTTGTTTTTATCAATTAAAGAGTAATACTCTAGAGAATTACTGTTGCTGACTAGGAAATTGAAAGGAACTTGTCATGAACTTGAATCGCGGTTCGCAAATTCTAATCGTAACCTAAATAAAAAAGGGGAAAAAGTGTCATTACCAAATATTCAAACTGAACACAGTCTGATTGATATGAGCATGGCTAATTATGCTTACATGTCTCGTCATAACCCGCATTGTATTTTTTGCTCTTAAAGTATTTATCGTACGCGATTTTATACTTCACTTATACATTCTCTATGGTTTTACTTCATATTTCGATATTTGCAGAAGTGATTCAGACTAAATAAAAAGTTTAAGGTAGCAAGTCTATTTATCAGTTGAATACATTAGTAGAGATAAAAAGGAAACCATCAAGGCTTATCATCAGTTTTCCATTAGGCGTCCTCACAAAAAATCCAAAGTAGCCAATTTTCATTCGCACTATTTAAACTTGTGCGTATGTATTTATTTTTATTTTTTTGTTTTTTATATTTTGTTTAATATATTAGTGCAATTTTTTTATTTTAAGCTAGTGTAGAGAATGACCAAAACAAAGAAAAACTTGACACCTTTTTTTTCATGGAAAAATGTTAACAAAGCAATAACCCAATATATTTTGTAGAAACGAAACGAAAAAAAAATATTTTTTTTGATAAAATAAAATAAATTCAACCAAATTAGCATCCTTAAGTTGTTTATTCAATAAGATCAACAAACGTCCGCAAATAGTTCCCTACACAAATTTCGCAATCATCAAAAAGTATTTACGTGTGCACAAATCTGAGGCAGTTTTATAAATTAATTCATAATGTTATTATGTGCACACAAAATCCGGACTGGATGAGTATGTAAGAGTGTGTTCGTTTTGTTTATAAAGAACTTATGATACTATGTCTAACTTGCATTTGTGTATTTAATTGTTTGTTATTTTTCATAACAATTGTGCATTGTATAACAATCAGTCGTGAACATTTTTTTACTGTATAACCAATATCAATAATATTAGTTAGCACAGAATGAATGGAAATTAAAAACACTAATATATATAACATAAAAGCAACCACAGTGGCTATTCCGATTTATAACTTTTACTAAATGAATGCAAATATATATTTATATGTGCATATACATCATTACATTTGTAACCTATGAGCAGATATAAATGCTCGGCAACAAACACAAACCTATAAGCTGTAAAATGAAAATATTAATAAAGAAGTTTTACCTAAATACAATTCTGTTGAAGTTATTCAAATTACGCGCCAATTGACTATAGAAGACTCAAATTCATATTGCGGCCAATTAGTTGAAAAGCGCCACAGGCAATGTTGATTTGCTGATATTATCGGTATCGGTAAATTTGCTATCGGGTGTATATCGGTTCTTTTGCGTGTTATACATATATTTACTTTAATTAGGCGTAATATAAAATACTACAAAATTAGAAATAAAAAATAAAGAGCAATGATTGTTTCACGATTTAAGTATCCGCTCAATATAGCAGTAAAACAGTTTGCACAACAATCTGGAGTTAACAACAAAATCGTACTTCGCCAGATGTCTGGAGTCTATTATCGGAGCGGAGCCTTCAAGCCAAAACCATCGGAAATGCCTTTCGGCTTGTTGGCTATATTATGTGCTGTGATCCCTGGACTTTTCGTGGGTGCGACCATTAGCAAGAACGTGGCGAATTTCTTAGAAGAGAACGACTTGTTTGTGCCCTCTGATGATGATGACGATGAGGACTAAGTATGCATCGGATGCAATAATTGGATTATGACCTACTCGGTTTGCAAATATTTTGTGTAGTTTTCTCCATTATATTACCAGAAGAGAGCCAACGGTTTATTTAACCGAATCTTGAGTAATGCATTGTTAAATCTGCTTTAATTTATGGCTCAATATATGGATTCTACAAATATTTAGTAAAATATGTTTTTATATCTGTCAATCTCACTTTGTAGACATTTGTTATAGCCTTAAATAAAATTTCATTAAAACGAACATGTCGACACGAGTGTTATGTAAACTGCTGCGAAAGGACGTATATAAACTACACAAGTATATTTCATTCGCTTTTACATCAACCTATAAGTACCTTATAGAGTCAACCCATGTTCCCAAGAAGTTCAAGTTTTGTTTCGCCGAAGTGGAATTTTATTTAATGAAATATTCAGGGTGTACAAAGTTTTCGCTCTGCTCTTTGACTGTTAGTTATGTCTTCGCTTCTCCGATTCTTTAGAATATGAATTTGTTTTTGATTGATACAAGCTTCTGCGATTATAAATTGTAAAGCAAAAACTTGAATATACAATCCAATGTGTTAACAAATATTCAAGATTATATATAAAATATGGATTTTATTCTTTGCTTACTATACTTTGTGTAATGTGTACGATTTTCTTCAGCAAATTAATCAAACAGAGTGTGTGAAATTCCAAATCGGGTTTTGGTTATTTATTTCTTTTACTTTGTTTTATTTTATTTTTTATTTTTGTTATATTTGTAATATTTTTGCAGCAGTTTGTGTGTATTTTTGTGTTTTGCAATTTTTTCAAGTTTTTCTTTTAATAAAAAAATATGAATTTCACTTCATGCTACGTGGGGGGGCATGATCTATTCTTTTTTTTCGTTTTTACTTTGCTGTAATATACTCGTATGTTTTATGTAAAAACATCTAACAAAAGCCTGAACGCAAATAAAAAATAACTTGGCGTCCCGCTCGTTTTATATTTTTTTGCTTGATCGATATATATATACATACCGACGTTTTATTTTTTATTCATCTTTTTAATAACATAAAAATCTGCTTGATCGCAATCCTCTCTTCAAACCTCTTTTACACATGTGTATCGCGCTTTAGCGCCCTCGTGTGTTCTCTTGAACTTTTCATATACGTTCAATATAAATATATGCATTATATATATATATATTTTTTTTTTGTTTTTTTTTTATATGTATTTTGCAATTTTTTTGTATCTTTTGTTTGTTTTTTAAAAATTGTGTTTTCCTCAACGTATTGATTACTGTTGGTTTTTCAAAGTAGCAAAAACTCTCATATTCTTGCGGTTGGTTGTTTTCTTTTCTGCTCTACATCTCTTGTTTACACTTTTACTTTTATATTTTTTCATTTTTATTGATTTTAACATTTTGCAATTTTTTTGTATAGTTTTTCATATTTTTTAAAAGTATCTCTTTCCCTTTGAATTGATAGAAATAATATTACATTTGTTTGAATTTCTTCTATGTTGGATGTTGAAAAGTGTGAAATATCGTGTACGAAAATTTAAAAAATGGTATTGATGTAACAAGAAACTTGCCGATAGGCCTAACAATTTCGATTATTCGCCCGACGTTTCCTTATTTGCTTTTCTAATTATATCCGTCGACTTTTCGGTCCTCTTTTGTTTTTCTACATATGTTTGAAAATCCAAAATAATTGAAAATGTATCTGCCTGTTTCATCTTGTTTATGTTGTAAGCAGGTAGCTAATTTTCTGTGTATGTGGTCTTGCGTAAATGCGTTCGAAATTAAATGATTGAAATCGTTTATGTAGTTTCCCTATCGGGTTCTAATAGTTGGCTGTTATGATTTTTCCTCTCATCTTCTCCAGCCATTATGTGTATTGTTTATCCTGTACTTCTTATTGTGTTATTATTCGCTTCGTGTTTTTTTTTTGTTTGCTTGAGCATCAATACTTTGACTTTAAAAATTAAAAAAGGAGTTCCTGCTTTTTTTAAATTTATAGTAATGTGGGAAACTGCAAAAAAAAAAAAATAATAAGTAAATTGTAAATAAAAATTGAGAAATTGAAAAAAAGTAAATTGGTTTACGTACATTTTTGGGTGTCGAGTGATTAATAAAAATTTTAAATCCGCTTTGTTTTTCGAGCTTAGTTAGCAGGATCGGTAACGCGGTGCACCTGTAGCACGGCGACAGCTTCTTCTACCTTGGCCTTGAGCGAATCCGGTTCTTCCAGCATGTGCAATAGTTCGGAATTCTCAATTTCCAACAACATGCCGGTGATCTTGCCTGCTAGTGTAGTATGCATGCGCTCAATCAGAGGATACAGACGCTCACCTAGAATCTGTTTTTGTTCCTGCGGCGAGGCATTAGCTAACAATGAGGCAAGCTTCTCTTGATCTGAAAACCGGAAAGCGAATGGGAAAGGAGAGATTAGAAAATATACCGTTTACACACTGAGTACTTTACATACTTTTGCCTTTTAGCTGTTGCGGCATCGGTTGAGCCTGTTGCATCTGTTGTACGGGAGGATTGCGCATGTTGGAAGTGTACTTGTAACTAGCGGCGCGTTGTTGAGCACCACCAGCAATTTGAGCGCCAGCGATCTGCATGTTGGGTGCAGCCACCGATTGCTGACCTGTGATAGCGCGAGCACCAGAGCTACGCATATTATTGGCCGCAGCAGCTGCAGCGGCAGCGGCATGGGTTCCTTGAACCTGTTGGGGTTGTGCGCCACGTGCACCGGCTCCAGACTGTCGGAACTGAGTTGGCACAGCACCGGCAGCACCCTGGAAACCACCAGCTGCACCGGAGGCGGCAGCCGCAGCAGCGCCAGCCTGCACACTTTGCACTGCAGTGGCTGGACGCATCTGTTGCGCCCAACGCGGGGCGCTACGCATTTGTGTGGTTATTTGCGGACCGAAGAAACGCTGATTTGGCGATATTGTCGGTACAAAGTAATTGCTAGGAGTATTTGGTTGGAAAAGTTGGCCCAACTGCTGCATACGCATGCCTGTCATATGACGCATATACTGTGATGCAAGGTGCGCCTTGCGCTCTTCCTTGCGCTGCGCGAGCGCGACATATAGTGGCTTGCTACCAATCACACGACCGTTCAGTTCAGTGACAGCGCAAGTGGCTTCATTGGGTGAAATGAAGCATACAAATCCAAAACCTTTAGAGCGTCCCTCCTCATCGGTCATAACCTTAGCCGAAGTGATTGTGCCGTATAGAGAGAATTCCTTACGAAGGCGTTCGTCATCAATGGAATCGTCTAGATTCTTCACGTACAAATTAACTCCGAACACGGACTCATGACGCTTCTTCTTGAGTTCTTCGAATTTGCGTTTCAGTTCTTGCTGACGTTCAGCCTTCTTCTGGGCACGTGCAACATATAGTGTTTTTCCTTCGCCCATATCTTTGCCATTCAATGCTTGCACGGCGGCTTCTGCAGCGTCTGTTGTTTCATAAGCCACAAAGCCGAATCCCTTGCTCTCGCCATCTTCCTTGGACATGACCTGTGAATTTGCACAATTTAATTAAATTATTTCATTTTACACCTTATGGTTGGCCATTTACACACCTTATAGCTGGTAATCTTGCCATAAGGCTCGAAGAATTCTTTCAGCTTCTCATCATCGAAGTTCTCAGTAAAGTTCTTCACATAAACATTTGTGAAAAGTTTAGCTTTCTCGCCAAGCTCCTTCTCGCGCTCTTTGCGTGGAATGAATTTGCCTACGTAGACTTTCTTTCCATTGAGCAACATGCCGTTCACCTTCTCAATTGACGTGTTGGCGGCTTCTTCTGTCTCAAAATGTACGAATCCATAGCCCTTTGAATTACCTTTCTCATCAGTGGCGACTTTGCAGCTCAAAATGTTACCGAACGCGGAGAAAGTGTCATATATAGCTTTGTTATCAATGGCCTTATCCAGGTTTTTGATAAAAACATTGCCCACACCGGAGCGGCGCAGTGATGGATCTCGCTGAGACCACATAATGCGAATAGGCTTGTTCCGAATTAAATCGAAATTCATTGTATCCAGAGCACGCTCAGCTAGTAATGCAAAACAAATTTGAAGATTTGATAGTTTAGTAACCATGCTGTTTTTGCAGTCTAAAATCTAAGCAGAGCAGATGATATGCCCCAAATTGAAATTTCTTTGATCAACCAATGGGTATAAGTTGCCATATATTCTTCTTTGTAACGCTTCTACTTCTGTAAATAGGAATACATGCCTCATTTACATGGTAAGTCACGCTAATTAATCTAGCAACTTGGAATCTTAGTCGGTACAAAATGTGAATTTTAATTTGTCCAACCAATGGGTAGAAGTTGCTGCTTGCCTCAACCTAACCTAATAAAACCAGAAAAAGAAAATTCAAAATAAACCACTCATTCGCTCATTCAGACACAGGTCAGTAAACTTCATGGAATGCGAGGAAATGATGACTACGCTTTCACAGCCAGAGACAGTGCCTTAATTCAATAAAAACCAAAATGTAAACGACCTTTCGGCAGACTCCAACAACAAAAGCTGCGCAAAGCCCACACTTTTGCAGTTGTAATGGAGAAAGTTGAAGTTTGTTTTCGTTTGTAAAAACAAAATCAAAACTTGTTTGGGGTTGTGTTTCAGATATGCTGGACTTGTGTATGCCAAGAATTAACACATTTTTGGAATAAGTCCATGATTATTACACTTCGATGGCCTTGCATTTTACATAAAAAGTGAAAGCAAAACAAAAAGACGTTTCACTTATTGCCGATTCGAAGGTAAGACGGAATTTTTGCCAACACAACAGACCTGCATATATTTACTAAAACAAAATTAATTTACCAAACGGTTTAAAAGACGGGTAAGGTAAGGCGTAGGCATAAACAATAAACAAACCATGTATCATAATGGGGGCGTTTACACATAGGCATAATCGCTGCCCGGCACTTGGAAACAATGGCTCAAGCAAAACTAAAACTAAGGCAGAAGATGACGGAAACACAATAGCTCTCAGCATTTGCGATAAGCAGTGATGAAATTAAATATTCTGCATCAAAAATGCATTCCATATAGAAACTTCTAGTTTTATGATGACTAGTAAGAAATAGCCAGCTGTTTTCTTTTTCTCTTTGTTCTTTCACTTTCAGACAATAACTGGAATACAATGCACATACACGTACACGCTCACTCACATATATATATTATATATATATATACTTATATATATATAACCATTTCAATCGCAACATTTTAATTTCGTACGTGCAAATAAAAAAATTGCACACGTGTTCGTCTTGTCACTTGAAGGTATTGCTTGTATGGCACAGACGTACACATGAATACTTTTGTATAGTGTAGTAACTAAGTAGAAATGTGTTTAGCTATTACTCACCATCAGCTGGCTGCTGGAAATTGACGTAGGCATAGCCCAAGGAGCGACGGGTAACCACGTCGCGGCAGACACGAATGGAGAGAACTGGGCCAGCAGTGGAGAACTTCTCAAATAGTCCCGCTTCATTGATGTCATGGTGTAAATCACCCACGTATAAAGAAGCCATTTTTGATGATTGGATCCTCCTACAAATATATTTTTTCTTTTATACAGATTACAAATTTCGGATAAGCAGAACTAACGCAAAGTTCTTCTTTAGCATGATGCCTGACATGCACAAAATCTTGTAAAGGCGAATTGAATAGAAGCGGCGTGGTTTTTGCTGTCAGCTTCTCAATTTTATATATGCGTGTCTCTAAGGCAATACTGACGCATGTGACAGTTAAACGGCGGTCGATTGGTCGACGACATGGCAACACTGCACGACACAGGCATGTGCTTTGCAGTTCTGCTCCCTTCTTTCGAAGAGACAGAAAGCATGTTGGAAAATTTCCACACGCACACACATGCGAAATATGTACCGTCACTTACATATACATACCAATTTTAATGTAATAAAAATAATATATCTTAAATATGAACACTGCATTTATTCAATTTTTATAAGGGGTTGGGCCTTCATTAAGCTACTTTGGCATTATACTGCGCTCTTTTCGAGCGACAGCTTACGTCGCCATCTTGCGTGGCACACGGAATCACATTTCAGGAGAAAATTCAGATTTTGCTCGACATAATATATTGTCTGGGGCAAACCTACTTACGTTTTCAACACTTGCTCGAATTTTTTGCTACTTTTTACAATTTTTTTTGGTTACTTTTTATATTTTTAATTTTTTTTTTTTTTTTTTTTAAGATTTTTTTCTTCACAAAAAATATGTGATAAGTCGTGTGCTAAGCGAAACCACGACCGCTCACTTAAACGGACTCTACTCGACTCGTCGTTTACTGCGCTCGCTCAATCGACAGAGAAGATATTTCGATACATTTTAACAACTTCTCGTTGCATTGAAAATGTAGTATTTAGTTTTTAGTAGCTGTCAAACACTGATTCTGGTGTTAGACAGCACGGTTTTTTTAATTGCCGGCTACGGCAAATCTGCAATTGTTAACCGCAGTTTTTGAAATAACACAATATTTATATGCCAAATAACTTTACACTTTTTGAAACTGCATATAAAAAAAAATAATGCATCACACGATTTTAGCTGCCATTGAAATGTTAGCGCACATTCTCATTTTTTGAGTTTACAAAGTTTTGTATAAATTTCAACACATCATCGTGAAACTTTCAGCAATTTGAACATCCGTCTCCAATTCACAATTTTTTACTTACCAATATCGACGATGTGATGTTTCAGCAAAAGGGCCTAAAAAAACACCACGGCACAGCCTTTAAAAATTCCGTGGTGCTGGAACACTCGCAAACAGAATATTGAATTTTTTATTTTTTTTTTTGTCTTTTATACGAAATAAACAACACTCAAATAAACCAAACAAAAGACTGCATCGAACCTATTGTTAAAAATTTTTTTGAGTTTTTTTCGGCTAATAAACCTATTTTATAACTTCTTAGTGTGTCTCCTAATGAAGTGGAAGGCAGACTAAAAACAACCTCGAATAAAATGCCAATATTCTTCAATGCTTGCATCGCCTACTTTGACTTATCGAACGTTTTGAAAACCTTATTTCGACACTCGGCTTTCGTCGAGCATTCGGCTTTTGCCATCGTGTGGATTTATTTTCTGTACGAAAATGAGACAAATGTAGCCCGTATTATTTCCTTTCTCCCAAAACTATTACCAGTCATGTATATACGAATTAAATCATTGCGCTTATCTATACACATTTATTTCAATTTTAATTTACACATATTAAATATTACATAATGAATTATTGTTTAAATTGTATTTTGTTTTGGATAATGCAATTATGAATGCTCATGAATGAGATTTTGTTTGTGTTCAACGCGATTTTGATTTCGTATCATTTGTATTAAAACTAAAACAAAATTTTGTTTATCCGTTCTTCATTTAAATTTAATTTCTTTACTTTAACTATATCTAATTTGTATTTTTTGTAACTTGATTAAATAATTTGTAGTATACCTCCAATATTTTTGTATGCATAACATGTACTAAAATAATGGTTATCTTGCTTAAGTTCAAGTACACATATATATTTCAAATATATATAGTTAAGTGCATGTAAGAAAAGTTAAACAATAATTGGAACTCAAATACAGACTTACATCTACACAGAAAACCTTCATGAAATGTTGCGAATAATTATTTGTATTTGTTTATTCTAAAACATTAATCCATTTTCAGCAAAAAATTTAAACAATATGCAATTTAATGTTGTAATACTTTTGAGTGCCGAATATTAATATACAAAGTATATGATGTACTAGTTACATTTCAACTATTTCAACAAGATACTGCCATTGCACAATTAAAACCTGTATTTAGTTACAATTTTTTGTTGCATTTTTCTCAATTAAATGCCAAAAATATTTGTGATTATATATTTTGCTACTTTGGCAGTGGCTTTCTTATGAGTAACAAAACAAAAATGGGGCCTAAAAACCTGGCAGCAAAAGATTGCATTAAGCCAAAAATCAAAAGAAAAGAAAAGAAAATACCATGAAATCGTAAAAATTATTCAGTGGTCTCTTGTCAAAGGCTTAGATTCCGTTGATGACAGCAGAGGTAGCGGAAGCACAAACAGATGGATCGCCACCCCATTCCACTAGGTACTGCACCTGGCCATTATTCATCCGGCGCTTGGCACGTATCGCAAAAGGTTCGCCGGCATCGATGCGATTTATCGCTCCTCCGAAGTATCTATTCACAGATTGCTTCAGGTCGAGCATGGAATGTCCATTGCCTGTCGCGCTACCGCTACTTGCGCTGCTGCTGCTATTAGTTAATGTAGAGCTGGTTGAGTTTCGCCGACTGTTTGTTGGTGTACCACACCGAGACTTTTGCGGTCTTTGGCGAAGCAAACGGCCATGAGTTGGCTTCTCTGGAGGCATCAGAGGCGCAGGAGGTTGCAAATCTTTGGCATATATGGGAAAGTAGTGGCTGGGTATTGGATTTATTGTGGTTGTGTTTATCACCTGTAAAATTTTTGGCAATATATTAAAAAATTTTATTAAACGAACTAAGTGCTTAAGCCCTCACCTCAATGGCCGTTGTCAGACGTCGCGTGCGTCTTCTGCGCACCTCCTGATTAGGGCCAATAGTGATATCTTTGGCACTCAGTCTTCTCTTAACCGTGCGTACCATGCGTGGCTGTTGTGCGGCTGCTGTTGCCTTGGAAAACTCAATGCTGCTCATCTGTTTAACGCTCTTTAGCTTAAAAATGCTATTTATAATGCCTGTAACTTCAGCGGCGCCAGCACCGATATTTCTATTGCGTGGCTGTGAGGATTTCTTCGGTGTGGCCATTAGGAAAGGATTATTGCGACCCAAGAAATTCGCCGGTGGCGGTATTATGAGATCCAGCGAGCTGGTACCACGGCTGCTGCTTGAATTTTCATCTGAAGAGAGATCACAGTTGCGGCTGTTGTCGTAACGTTTCGATAAGCGGAATGCCTTGCGTTTACGGCTGTTACTGGAGGCGTTACAATTGCTGGCAGTTTCCAGCTGAGGTGCAGCAGGCGCCAACAATTTTCCAGGCTCCCCATCGTTGGCGTTGTCATCCGCCAAATCAGGCGTGTGCTTCCGCTCTTTAATCATCTGGTTTAATCAGGAACTGCGTTAGTTTGGATTAATTGAAAGGAAGGCTTGCAATTCTAACTCTACCTGTTGCTCTTCGGTTGAAGAGGCTGGTTGAAGCTGTTTGTTTTGCTTCTTAGCCTTATCTATAATTTGTTTAATGGGTATTTCATCTTCACTGGTATCCACTTCAATTTCAACGTCGGCCGCTTCCTCTTCCTCATCGTCAGTATGAAACTCGTACACGTCTTTCGAAACCCGAGCACCTTTCGGCGCGGTCTCTTTAATAGCATCTGGTTGCGACTCAATCGACTGCTGAACGTCTTCGGGCATTAGCAACAATTTAAACTTGTTCGTCAGCAGCTCTTCGCTGAGCTCCTCATCGGGCTGGAGAAATACTCGTGGCGTCAAAGGTGGACCGCTGTGTCGCAAGGCGTAGTAAGCTGGGGCCCGCTTAAATTCGCGCCCACAGATAAATCGATCAGAGTACTCCCTCAGCGTTTGCTTAATACGTTCCATGAGTGTCGTCTCAGGCAACTGACGCCACTCTTCACAAATGGGTAAGTGCTTGCGCTGCTCCAGAATGAAAGGCCAAATATCTTCAAGTAAGTGATGATACTTTTGGTGCTGATGCTTTCTCAAATTGTAGAGCGTGATGTGAAGCATGTCCACCCAGTCAATTTGTAGACGACGCACAAACTCAACACCGTCATTGCACACAGTGCAGCAGAAAACAAAAAACCTATTAATGTGTATTATTAAGGAAAAGTTAATTACTTCAAGAATTCGATTACATTTCTAGACCAGGTGACCAAAAACTTACATGTCGCCGCGTAGCAGCTTACGCTTAAAGTTTTGCATACACTGCGTGTGAAACCAGTTTTTGCATTTGCAGCACTGCAGCATGTTATGGTCGAATTTTCCAGGTTTACCACAATAACAATAGATTTGCTCTTCATTCACACGATGTTTTTCATCCCAGCTGAGTTTGTCCGCCTATTGCAAAATCATTAATGAAATCATCAATATTATGATGTACTATATATCAAAAAGATCTGACTTACATGATAGGGCAGTTGACGACAAATTCCTGGTGGTTTTTTAGCCTCAAGAGCTGGTTGCATTTTCATTGGTTTTGCACAACGCTTGCAACACCAAACTCCATTGGCGATTTCCGTCGTGCAACCCCGATGATAACCACGACCGCAGCGTTCGCAGATTTCGACAATATCCTCATGGTGTGCCCGCTTGCAGGCTACACACATCGGACCACCTTGGTTGGCTGCGGAACCACCTGTGCTCGGTTCATTGCCTAATTTGCGAAGCTTTTCCAATTCACACCATTGCTCGGATTTGTCGTCGAAACGCACGAGATACTGATCTTCGGATTGTGCTATTATTGTGCCCAAATAAAAACGTCCATCATTGCATTTTATGAAAACATCCTCCTGTAGAGCGTAGCTAACCGGCGCAGGGCTGGGTGCTGGTGGTGGTGGTGTAGGCGGGGTGGGTGGTGCAGCGGTGTCTGCTCTATTTTCCGCTGCTTGTTCAATGCTCTGCGTGACTGTCGTAAAGCTCTGCTTCAGCTGTGTCGTTGGCAAGAGCACGCAGCTATTGCTGTTTGTTGGCGACTTAAGTGGCGAGCTTAGAGTTTCTGGCGTTGTGGGTGGAGTATGTGGAGTTGTTGTTGTAGAGTCCGGCTCATCTATTACAATAATAGCCGCAGTGTTGGCAGTGCTACTCCGACCAGTAGAGCAACTGCTGCTACTACTACTACAGCTGCTATCAGCTGTGCTACTATCAATGATCGGCAAAAGCGCCTTATGCTGGATAGCGGGTATAATGGGCGAAGGCTGGCAAAGATTTGGTTCTGCGTAGTGATTGTTAATGCATATGTTAATGCGATCCAGTACAACTGTAGATGATGGTGTAGTACTATTTGTCACAGTGCTGAGCGAGACATTATTATTATTATTATTATTAGTGTTATTGTTGCTCACTGGCACCAGAGGTGGCGGCTGCAGTTTGGGCTGAAGATTTGCTGCTGCAGCATAGTATGTACCGACCGGTGCATATATTTCCGCCGCGGGAGTAACCGCACTTGACGATGTGGGAGTGGCATAAAGCTGATTTAACTGATCCGTTGTTTTATTGAGACTATAAACATTAGGTGCGGTGCTTATAATGCGTATGTTGTTTATGTTATTTGTCTTAAATTGCTGTGACGGCGGTTGTTGTGTTTGCTGATGCTGCTGCGCATAGTTATTGGTAATCTGAATGCTGCTAGGATGCGTTGCTGATGATGTAGTTGTTGTAGTGTTTGCATAAAAACGTTTGGCGGCGCCCATTGTCGACGATAGTCCGTTGCCTGCATTTGTCGCTAATGCTGGTGGCGAGGGCTGCAGTATTTGATAAGTTAACCAGTGCTGTGTATTTGGCGTCGCTGCAGATGGTTGAGTTAAATAACTGTATGTCGCTGGGGCAGCAACTGTCCCAGCAAATTGCGGCGCCACGTTTGGCGGCGCGTTATGGTCATGTGCTTGCAAATGAAAATGGTTGTTCATCATTTGGATTGATTTATTGTGCAGTTTCTTTGTGCGCAGTCTTCTCTGTATAATAATAAAAAAAATATATATAAAAAAAACAGCGGTCAACTTTCATTTATATATTTTTTCTACATCCGCAACAACAAACTGGCGCCTTTTTTCAAGCAATTTGTTGCTGCTCAGAATGTACTCACACACACATTCGAATGCATAGAAAGAGAACACTGAAACCGTTGCGGGCCCTTTTGTATTCCACTTCTTACCTACTTTTTTCTCACGCAGCCGTGTACATCGAGCCGCACTTTTAAACTTGCCTTTACTTACTTTTTATTGTGTTTTAACACATGTATTAAATTAGTATAACATTAAATTAGATTCGTTATTTAGTTTTAAGTAATCCTGTGCATATTTCAGCATTATAGCAACCAAAATACACTAAAACAATCACTTGATTCGGCAATTAAGTGTCAGCCATTTTTCAGCATATGTATAGTGTTAGCGAATGACCTGCGCTGCCCAACAGTGTTGTAAAGCGGATTTCAAATAGGCCCTTTACATTTTATTTAAGCAAATGAAATAAAGGATTAAAATGGCATTAGTGAGAGTTTAGGGAGAATAAAATATCTTAA
>JABVZX010000001.1:12062804-12074534 GCA_020883565.1 Drosophila pachea
TATATTTTTAAACAAGTATTTTTGTCTGCTTGTAGAACTTACTAGCGAGTACTCGATACTTTAAAAACTATATAAATAGCTGCAGCGTTGTGCCCGATAGATTTTTGCTCGTTAGCATCGAGACCGATTACGATAGACCGTACAGAGGAAGAAGAAAAGTATTTTATTCGTGAATTCAACAATTACGCTGTGCATAAAATTCTCCAAATAAATATTTCAACTAAATAATTGTGAAAAGTGATTGAAAAATTGAAGGAGTACAAAGTATAAATAAACTAAAAAACATTGTTTTCGGATATTAAAACACTAATTAATCAAGAAATCAGCTGTCAAGTGTTGCGGTAGGTAATATACACACACATGTTAAAATATATGGTGATTAGAAGTACATGGACTGTGCCCATTGTGAAAATTTTGTATTCATTAAATCAACTTTTCTCTCCCTGAAATTTGCTATTAGTTTGTTATAGACGTTTTATATGTCCAAAACGCGTGCAAGCTTTAAAACCGTGCAGTTAAAGCACGAATCCGAGGAAGAGGAGGAAGAGGAGGAACAGCAGAAGCAACGACCACGTCGCAACATGCATCCCGTCGGGGAAACGGGCAGCGGAGTGCCAGCATTTTTGGCTAAGCTATGGCGCCTCGTTGATGATCCCGATACAAATAATTTAATTTGTTGGAGCAAGGTAGGCCGCCATATTGTTTATTTACATGTTTTTTCATTTTTTTGGCATGGCAACAACAAAATGCAGGTGTGAATATACTTTGGTTCGACTTTCACTACGTCATCGTTTGTCTGCATTTCGTTTAAACGATTTTGTTGTTGCTACAGTGCACGTATGCTCTCTTTTTTCATTGTTGACGATTTGCATAGGCCGTGCGTACGTGCGTGCCCTCCATCCAATGCATCTCTGAAAATTTTCCATTTGTCTACCCCGGTCGTCTGTGAGTCTGTCCGTCTGCACACATTTCAATTTTGTTTTTCAGCCCTAAGTGTGTCTTTTTCATTCTGTTTTGGGTTTGCTTTCGCAAGTGTTTGCCCTGATAAGCAAGCTTTTTCTCTTTTGTTTGCCACATTTCACACGCATTTTTGTTTGTGGCTTTACAGTTAGATAAATAGATGAAGTATATATTCCATTTTTGACTGGCGCACTTATCACTTTTCCACATATGTGAATTTTTACGTTCGATAAGGGATAAAGACTCTTTATTTATTAATAATAATTTTATCAAAGCTATTAAATCAGAATATATTTTTCACGTATAATTTGTATTATGTATATATATGATGTATTGAGCCACGAATTACGAATTATAGATTAATATTTTTATAAATAGTGGAATTCATGCAATGATAGTCACAAATTAAATTTTGTTATCTAATTTTTCTCCAGGATGGTCGCAGTTTCATTATACAAAACCAGGCTCAATTTGCGCGCGAGCTTCTGCCACTAAACTACAAACATAACAACATGGCTAGCTTCATACGGCAGTTGAACATGTGTAAGTTAAAGAAATGCAACATTTAAAAAAATGAAGAAAAACAAGTTTATTTATTACAGATGGATTTCATAAAATCACCTCTATTGAGAACGGTGGACTGCGCTTTGATCGCGATGAGATTGAGTTTTCGCATCCGTGCTTTAAGCGCAATTATCCCTACCTATTGGATCACATCAAACGCAAAATATCTAATACTAAGACAGTGGATGAGAAGAGCGTGCTTAAACAAGAAACTGTATCTAAAGTACTCAATGATGTAAAAGCAATGCGTGGTCGCCAGGACAATTTAGATTCGCGATTTTCAGTGATGAAGCAGGAGAACGAAGCACTGTGGCGCGAAATAGCTTCGCTACGACAGAAGCATGCTAAGCAGCAGCAAATTGTTAATAAGCTCATACAGTTTCTCATTTCGATAGTGCAACCTTCGCGTAATATGTCTGGTGTCAAACGTCATATGCAGTTAATGATCAATGATACACCGGAGAGTGCTCGAAAGCGTAATGCCAGTGAGTCTGAAAGCGAAAGCGGACCAGTAATTCACGAGCTGAGCGAAGAGTTGCTTGGAGAGGTTATGAATCCAAACAGTCCTTATACAAAGCAGTATGATGGAGATAGTGCCTCTCCAATCGGTATAGAGAGACCACGGTCAAATGCAAGCATAACCAGTTCCCAAAATTACGATTACTCGAATCAGAGCGCTGAAGATTTTATATCTGCTCAACTGTTGAACAGTGGTGATTCCTCAACAAACGTTGCTCAGTCACCTAGTGGACAAGTGCTTTACACCGTAACCGAGGCTCCCGAATCCCATGTGCAAGAGCAACAATTTCAACCAAGTCCTAACAGTGTCTATAATAGCGATGATCAAATGCATGTGCTTACCACGCCTATGGTGCGTGAGCAAGAAGAGCGACATCGTCAACTGCTTAAGGAGAGGAATAAGCTCCGTCGCAATACTGATCTGCTAGCACAGATTGATTTGGAAATGTCTCCGAAATCTTCGAGATCTCGTTCCCAGTCGAAAGAGCAGTTGTTGGCCAATGTAATGCCACAACCAGTGCAGGTGAAGACAGAGCCAGATATCAGTAATGTGGCTGGAAGTAGCTTGCCTAATTTGTTGGACCAAACGGAGACAGGTGATTCCGACTTGTATAATGTTAATTTTATTAGCAATGACATGCCAACAAATATTTTTGAGGTAAGATAATACCTAAATGTAGAAAAGCAGCAGTTTGATAATAACTATTATTTTATAGGATGAGTCTTTATTATCCCCTAGTGGCATGGATGACCAAGTCTCTAAAGCGGATCAACAGCAGCAGTTCGGACGCACGGCAGTAAGCAGCGGAAAGTTCTCCAATGTGCCGCTCACCTTTGATTTGACTGCTAATAGCCCTGAGAACCCTTTGGTAACTGATGCGAATTTAGCGTCTACTTCAAAAGCGGCTGCAAATGCTAACGACATTAACGAGGACCAACAGCAACAGCAGCCGGCGATGGCAGTGGCTAAATACACAGGCGATAATGCATTTGATACGCGGATAAACGGAGTGTGAGTGCCTCTTTAGTTTGAAACTTTAGCTATAACTAACGAATATGTATCTTGTTATAGTGAGGATGTTGCTGGACACTTGGAGACTATGCAAGATGAGTTGGACTCACTCAAAGATCTGCTGCGTGGCGAGGGTGTTTCCATTGATCAGAATATGCTAAAGGGCGTAAGTACTTATTTGATAACGTAGCGGTATTAGTTTGTACTGTTGAGATGTGTCCGTGTGTCCGTATTTAGTTTTATGATCCATTACATAACATATTTACACGTATATTCTATTCTATGTGCACGATCAGGCTGCACCAAAGGCAGTTTCTGGCAGGATGCCGGTTTTGCAGCTATCTGACGAGGATTTGTTACAAAAGGTCAGCACGGTGCGTCTTAAACTTTAATATGCCCGTGCTTCAAATTGAACGCTATGCATAGAAACATTGCTTCAAATTGAAAGCTAACAAAAGGAAGGAAAGAAATCATTGTTTAAAATTATATGCTCCATTTCTATTTACAGCTTTTTAATGAATCAGATGTTTTGGATAACTATGGACTATCCTTTTTAAATGACAACATGAGCGGCGAGAAGAAAGGTTTGTAAGAACTCACATTTTCACTTGGGTATTTTTCTAACGTTATGCCAATCTTTATAGGTGGTAGTGGTTCTGAGCTAATGACCTATCAGCCCAATATGTATGATCTCTCTGACATTTTGGACACAGATGATAACAGCAAGCCAGGCCAGAACGCAATCGAAGGAGGCGAATTGCAGCCCCAGAATTCTGTGCTAAACACGCCGCGTCATGAGGTGTAGATAATTTTAGATAATAAGTATTCGTTATACCAGCAGCTCAAACACAATAAGGGCGAACAAAGTGCTTTTAATTTCATGCAAATGCAGTTACATATTGAAATATACATATAGTTTTTAGTTTATAGACAGTCTTCTAAATTCTTCGTTTATTTAAGACTAATTAATAGTTGTGGACTTCTTCATTTTGAATTGTGTTTCTTTTAAATGAAAACTAACATAACTATTTATTAATCTTATTGTTGTATGCCTTATGTGCTATATATAAAATATATAGAACATTATATTTTCTATGAAATTCCACGTTTTTGTATAATCTTTCTTGCACAAGTTCGAACTTTATACTTGTAATAAGACTTTGCAAGACTAAAGACACAGTTAATATAGATTTAACATAAAAGAATAACTGAATGAATTATCGAACTAAAACACATCACATTGTGGAATAAGAATGTCATGTGAAAATAATCCGTATACAACAAACTAGCTTATAAAACGTTTTGACGAAATATACACTATAGATACTATAATAACAATTACTACCTATGCGACAAAATGAATAAATATGGAAAGCGTTTGAGCTGCAAACTGTCAATCCGTTTATGAATTGCAATAAATTTCTATTATTTGACAGCCGAATATCCGAATACCTACTCATTAGAAGTTTGAAGACCAAAAACGAAAAGTTGAACAAATCTTCCTTGCGATTTCAGAATATGTATAATTTATTTGATTTTGTTGATACAACTGAATAGATATGAACACATACAACATCATTTTACATAAAAAAATGGAAATTATATAGAAGGCTTATTCCAAGTAGCGTCTTAAAATATGCTATATACTTTGCATATAATGTAGAAATTATACATTTAATGTGACTTAGAATTCTTTGTATTGCGTATCGTAGAAAGATTTGAAGAAATATTAGGTTTCATCCTTGTACCTGGCGTCCTTTAAAATGTTGGCAAACTCGAATTTAACTCGTTCGCGTTCCGATCTGGGCATACTTCTTAGCGTATCTACTAGGGATAGGCAGTACAGTTCAATGGGATCATTGCTAGATGATAGCCTCGGTATAGGCGCAGCTATGGCTTTTCGTTTGGACGCATTTGAAATGTCTTTACTGGATGCGTTGCGTCTCGCGAAAGCGGTCTTATAAATGGGCTCAATTGTTACCTCACCATTGGAAAGCGCTGAGTTATTCTTGTATTGCTGTTCTAGCTTTACATTCTGATTGTGGTATTGCGGTTTAACGTCCACATTTTGGATTCGAGATTTACTGTCCTGATTTGATGTGTCATCAGTATTGCCCATTACCACCATCGGCATTAGAAGCGGTGAAGAAGGCGGTGAGTTCCCTTCTGTGTTGTTGTGGGAGTTATTGCTGCCGTTGCCATTCACCGACATTGACTGGTTCAAGCTGCCTTCTGATTTTGGCTCCATAACCATCAATTCAGGCACGATTTCATTATCACTGTGACCCCCCACTTGCGTTGATCCATCCTCACTGTTATCATCATCTAGTTCAATAATATCATAGTTTTCAGTTAGATCGACTCGCAAGTGTTCCGGATCTGGGTAGAGATAACTGTTGCTATCGTTGTCGCTGCTGGCACCGTTATTTGCATTATTATTGTTATTGGTCTGGGCTATGTAGGCTTGAGCCTTTCTCACATTGTATGTTTGTGCAGTATTTTGTAAAAAAGATAAATCTTCAGTAAAGCGTCGTTTGCGCACATTCGGATTGACTTGCCCTGTTTCTAAGGCTTTAATCTCTTGCAGATAATTGTACCTTATGTTTTTCCATTTTGTTTGCAGAAATCTGGCTGTTGAGGTAAGTCGGGGTAAATTAAATCACAATATATTATTATATATATTATATTTTTAAAGGTGCTGATAAAGAAATACAGCATTTTTGTTTTGTATTTTATAATCAGCATCCTAACTTTTTGTTCTATTCGCTACTTACATGAAGCACCCAGCTCATTAGCAATACGATCCCATATGTCGACTCTAATGGGGTTGCGACGATAGTGTGGATGGCTCACATCGTAGATGGCAGGATTGGAGCGAACCAACTTTATTAGGCGATCGTCTGTAAGTTATGGAAAAAATCGTTAAAATTTCGTCGAATATTTCACGTTCTTCGTTCTTCATAGCAGCAGTAGCGGCACCACCAACAACAACAAGGACAATATGAGCAGAAATAACAACAACAGCAGAAGCAACCCTTAGCCAGTCTTCTCTATTAGGGGAAGACTGTTATGAATATGTGTTGCTGGGGGATGATTCTGCATTTTTCAATTGTGTATTTAGGTTTCCAAAAAGGATTCTCTTACCGAACTCGGGTCCAGTTGTCTCACGTTCTGCATAATATCGCTGCATTTCCCGTTTTATCATTTTCTTTTTTGTTGTTATTTTGAAAGCTTTTACAGCCGCACGAGATTTTTATTTCTATTTGCTGATGCTTCAGGCAGCAGCACTTAGGCTTAATTTGAATTAAGCTTTCAATAACAGGGCACGTTCTTTGCATCGATTGATTCTCTCAATTGCGCAGTGATATCAATGGCTACATCTATTTTCTGTAGTAATTGTAAAAACACCGTTGCGTGCGCGATGTCTTCTGAGTTTCTCTGTTTTTTCGCTTTTGTTTTACGCGCTCTGCGCACGCTCACTAGGGAATGGTGCTGCCAGAGTTCTTGAATTCTGGTCAAGCTGCCAACCTAATTTTTTTCTTCGAACCACAGTATATTTATCTAGAAGTATTTTTTCATCTGCAAGTATAAAAATCCAAATAAGCTAAACGGATATTTAAAATAATGTACTTTCATATTTATTATCTCTTAACAAGTCTAATTTTAATCTCATTTTTTACACATAATATGATGCCTGTATGTAACACAAGTTCTTTGGGATTTGTCACACGTACAATTTTGAATTGCTTCAAAATAAAGCAGATCATTGTTTTTATCAGCATCATAACGTACTTTTGACCTAAAAGGTAAATCAAAAACTATAGGCAAACAAAAATAGCAGTTCAAATTCAACGAATATCTTACCTATGCAATTACGCACACCCATACTAAATGGTATATATGCATAACTATGTCGATTCAAGCAGTTCTCTGGCAGAAAACGATCTGGATCAAACTCTTCCGGACGTTCCCAGTATTCCGGATTGTGATGAATTTCAAGAACATGCATGTTAATCTGTGTGCCAACAGGTAGAATTAATCCATTTGGCAATTCAGTTTCTTCTAATGTCTGACGACCTATGATAGGTACAGGCGGATGCATGCGTAGTGTTTCTTTTATGAAGCGTTCCAAGTAATTCAGATTCGACAGTTGCTTTACATCCAAATTGATTAGATCATCTATCTGTTCTAATACCTCTTGATAGCACAACTCTTGCATATCTTCATAAATTGATAAATTCAGAAGAGTAAAGACGAGACCCAAAGATGTGGTATTGAAACCTCCAAACATAAGAGTTTTAACCTCCTCGCAGATACCATCATGATCGATCAGGCCATCTTTTTCGGCACATAGAAGTGTGTCGAGCATGGCAAAACGGCGCTTCGAGTTGATATAACTAGGAAAAAGCAGAATCACACTTTATAACCTAAATAATAATTACTTATAAATTGTTAGATAGCTCACATGTCATCGTCCGCCGATTGATTGCACCGTCTTTCATTTAGTTCTTCCTCCAACAGAATACGCCGCTTTGCTATAATTTTGTTTATGAATTTGTTCACCACCTTCAAATATGGAATATTTTTGTTGTAAGCTAAGAGATTGTACAATGTGTTGTTATAGTGTAGGGGATTCGTCAAAGTTTTCACAAAATATTTCTCAATCATTTTCATGCTATTACGATAGCTGTCTCCTTTATCGCCCATATCATCCAGATTGATGCCCATTGCAGTTTCTAAAAGTAATGTTCATTTCAAAATATTTGCTTAAACCCAATTCCGGTATATTCCGACTTACCACAAATATTATTGAGCGTAAATCTTGGTATCAGTTCGCTAAGTGAAATAACACTCTCCGTGCGGATCTCAAATTGTCCAACAAATTTGTGGCATTCCGCCCTTTAAATTAGCGGAACATCTTGTTAGGAATTTCATATAGAGATTAAAGGCATAAACCTACCGAAAAACTTCTTGAAATTGATTTAATATAATATAGTTGAAAGTCGGTGTTATCAGCGTTCGTCGTGTAAGCCATTTTTTACCTATATTTATTAGATAAATAGAATTATTGAGATAACATTATTGATGCAGATATTTCATATTTTGGTATACCTGTCGATGTCAACAGTCCCTTGTGCAAGGCTGGACGCATGAAGTCATATATTATGCTCTTTGTTATGAGACTTGTATGACTTAATATGAATTCGACATTAACAGGATCGATAATATTAAATATGGCTGATCCTAATGAATAAGCCAAGTAACTCTTTCCCATTTGCCTTGCCGAATCACGGTAGTACTTGAAAATACCAACTAAAGACAAATGAAATTATTTGAAACATGCTTACATATATATTTTCTGTATAATCAAGTAGCTCACCTTCGTCTTTGCCATAGAGATCGAAGCTGTTTCCGAAGATTGTGCGGCCCTTGGCTGTAGGTGCAATGCTCTCTACAGGTCGTCCGTCTTTTGTGCGGACTCGTCGAGCGAAAAATGCGAGAATATGATAGGCATAATTGATTTTGAAAAGCCAATATAGAAATACCGCAAACGCAATTATTAGAATACCGAGACAGATCATTATCAGACCTTAGCAAACGCGATCTAAGCTTGCTTGATTCTAGTGAGCAACTGGCGTATTAGGCCGAGCGTTGTTTACATCATTCAAGTGGGAGCTCGCAAACAAATGATAAGATTGTTGTTGCATCTTGCAAGCTGTATGTTATTTTTGACACGCGAGAGGGAATCCTACTCTTATATTCTTACAAAGACAGTCTTATATTTAAAAATTGTGCTTAATACACCTTACTTATCAGTTTTATACAATAAAAACATATATAGATGAAAGACAAGAGTGTCTTGAGCCTGTTTAGAGCTTATCCCGCATGCTTAATTGACTTTATTAATTTATATGCATTCCAATACAGCATGTAAACAAATTAACATGTTTTATGGTTTCTGATAACAGTTTATGTTTTTTCCAAATAAAACTCAAAGCAAATTCGTAAAAAAATTTTCATTAGGTGAGTTTCTTTGAAAGATTCAATACATTTTGTCAATGGAATTTATTTCTAAAAATTTCAGCACCGAATTAATTTGGTATATTTGTAGTTGTAAATTGTTCTTAGTATTTTTTGTCGGTGTTGGTTGCGGTCACACATATTTACCGCTGCTTAAATAACAATCAATGAGTTTCTGGATTTCAAATTTATGCATAATATTTAACTGTGCGCGGAAACAATTTTATTTCCGGGGCGGCGGTAGCTGGTCTCAGCAAGGATAAGGTGTGGACGTAACGCATTTAATTGACAACACAAGCAGCTTGGTGAACGACGCAAATTGCGCGCGCACCGCTCAGAAAATACGGCACGTGCTTGTTTACCAAAAATTCCAGCGAAATATGAATGAAGCCCGCTATGGTAGATTCGGAGCACTCATTGGCATCGCATACGTGAGCTGCACCCATTGCCGTTTTTTGGTAAGGGTAAAAGCCAATAATTTACCAATATATATACACATGTATACGAAAATACGCATGCTGACTCAATGTCTATTTTGAATAGATTTATTCAGCGAAGAATGCCGAAGTGCTGGCCTATCATGAACTTAAGTTGCGCCAAATAATACATCATGCAGGGTGGCTGGAATACGATCCCTCAGAAATATTGAAACATATGCAAGAATGTATTGAGGTATGTTTTTACGATTTTATTATCAGACTACAACGTTTAATAATAACTGGAATAACTTTGTTTGTTTCTATATAGACTGCTTACAAAAATCTAGTTACACTAGAAATTAGTCCACATGACATCATTGCGGTGGGCATTGCAAACCAACGCGGTACTACTGTGCTGTGGAACAAGCAAACAGGTCGCGCTTTACACAATGCTATCGGTTGGTCAGATTGTCGAAGTACAACGCTGCTCCAAACCCTGCTCCGCAATGTTCAGCAAAATGTGAATTATTGGCATCATCGAAGCGGCTTACCGCTTAGTAGTTGTTTTAGTGCACTGAAGATCAAATGGCTGGTGGAGCATGTGCCTGCAGTTGCAACAGCTATTCAGCAAGAGCAGTGTTTATTTGGTACTTTAGATTCCTGGTTATTATGGGTGAGTATATTTATTATTCTACGTTCGATACACAACTAAAATTCTAAATAATTTTAGAACTTAACCGGTGGAGTGAATGCAGGCGTGCATTCTACGGACGTGACCAATGCGCATTATACATCGCTAATGAATATTGCCAAACAACAATGGGATGTAAAATTATGCAAATTCTTTAAAATACCAATGGAAATACTGCCAAACATCCGGTCGAATTCAGAAATCTTTGGTTATATTGTGCAGGGTCCATTGATTGGTATACCCATTGCTGGAGTTATCGGCGAACAGCCAGCTGCTTTGCTGGGACAACTCTGTACCAAGGCTGGTCAAAACGTTTGTACTCTTGATGACAGTTGTTTTGTTCTGCTGAATACTGGACAGCAAAAGATTGAGTCGGAAAACGGTTTGATAACTGGCATAGCGCACAAGTTAGGACCCACAGCAGATACGCATTATACGCTTGAGGGAGCTATATCTAATGCCGGTTCCACAGTTAATTGGCTGCGTCAAGGATTACGGATAAATACTGAAATCAGTTCCAATGATAATGTTGTGGAATCGTTAAATTCTTTTTTGGGCGAGTGCTCAATGATGTCATCGTCATGCTCGTCGAGCATATTGAACGCTGAGTGTGGATTGGCGGCCAAGCGATCGGAGATAACGTTTGTGCCCGCCTTTCATGGTTTGTATGCACCTTATTGGCGCTATGATGCGCGAGGAATAATACTTGGTTTGACAAGTCAGACCACGGCCGAAAATATAACACAGGCTGCATATGAAGCAACTGGCTTCCAGATCTACGAGGTGCTGCAGGCTTTTAAACGAGATACACCCAACTGGGATCAATCTTGTATCCAGCCAGTGTTGACATTTGGAGGAGAGTATGCCGAGGATCTTCATCTAGTTCAGTTCATGGCGGATATTCTTGGATGGATGCTGGAACGCCCGCAGACTACGTCACCCGCTGGTCTGGGTGCTATGATAGTTGCGGGTATAACAATGCGGGTTGTTTCAATACCTTACGCAACGCGAATGTACGCGCCGCCTACTGACGTGTTCACTGCAACGACTACTCCAAATCGTACGTACTTTGTGCTTACCAATGCGACAAAATGATATAATATTCTTTTTATAGGTCGTGAACTGCTTTATCGTCGATGGGATTATGCCGTTAAGAAGTGCTTTCATTGGAACAATTATGAATCCTATGAAGCGGATATAGAGCTGTTTGCCCAGCGCGAGTATGATCCAAACTTACCCATACGTCGTTCCATACCGGGCAGTATATTCCTGACCACATCTTTTGCTTTGCTGTTGTTGGCCAGTTTCCTTAAGAACAATCGCTCAGTTTAGATGCATCGTATTGTAGCATGCCTTCAGGTGCCGCATCCACAAATTAGCGCCTATTTATTTACTCTTCTAGTCACAACAAATATGCATATAGGTTCAACAGCTCATTCAAAAATTTTTGTTTAATGTAGCAAGTAATTTATATATTGAATAATTCGATTTTAGTGGAATTGAGATTTTTGCGTAATTTGCAGATAAAAAGTTTTGTGATTTGG
>JABVZX010000001.1:12105318-12122410 GCA_020883565.1 Drosophila pachea
TGGTGACTGCCTTTTTGAGCGCTTCGCTTTGTATCTGCTGTCCGGGATTTGGGGGCGGTGCCAGCTATTTGCTATAGGCACTCAAATTAAATTGGTATTTACATAGTTGGAACGCATGAAATGCATTTATCACTGAACACGGCGACCGAAAGCAGGAAAAAGATATGAAGACTATTCACGCCACTTGCTCATATAGTTGTTGTTTGTATTGTTGTTGTTGCTGGTTTATGTTTCGTGGTTGCGTTTTTTATCAGCGCCTAGATTGACAAGCGACAAGCAGCCAAGATACACACGTCGCCCGTTGCCCGCTGCTGTTGGTGCTGCGACGGCTACCGCTGCTGTCGTCGAATTGTAATGGCAGCGACACCGGCACCGACAAAGGTATCTAGATACACAAAATGCAATGCCGAAGACGGAGCCGCAGATTGCCTTGTGGAATGGGGTGCAGTTCAATTACCCAGGCCAGGCGAACCACGCTGGCAGGCTGGCAGGCTGGCAGGCAGTCTTCAGCTTAAAGCCGAACCGTAAAACGTAAACGAAGCGTACACAAGGCGAGCGCAACAAATCAACTTAATTTGTATCCGAAAGATACAAAATATTCAATGCATTGCATCCTTGACGTGCCTGCGCACCGAACCGGCTTTTATTTTTCTGTTATTTGTGGGTGATTTTCTTCTTCTCGACTCCGCTTTATTTTCGTATGTTTTTTTTTTTTTTGTTTTTATTTCGTGTCGACGCGCAGACGGTGCGAGGGGAGCAGCCGGCAGATACAGCAGATACGTAGCACACAGTCGCAGTTACACGTAACACGAACTGAGAGGAGAACCGCGTCCGTTCAATGTCTGTTTATTACTGAAGACAATCGGCAGTTGGAGTTGTTTGTAGAACCGGCTTTTGATGATGCCAGCGTGCCAAATACTGGGAACGGCAGCCGGAGTTTACCTTTTCGCCTCATTGCCGGCCCATCCGCGCGTGCCTTTTCCGACCTTGTGTCGACCAGTGTTGCCGTGCGACACGGTGAAAATACTGGTTTAGGCAGGAAGGCGCGCAAATGGTTCGTATTTGAACTCCCTTGGCACGTCGTGGTAATGTCAGATATATATAATAAATAAATAAATAAATAATCATATATAAATTTATAAGAAAAATCAATTTTATAAAATGAACATAGAATGATTTTACATTCTTTAATTGTTGACTTACAACATGTATATTTTTCTCCCGTTGATATCATCTTGTTCCTTAGTTGGCCTTAAATCAGTGCCGATTAGAAATCTGAGCTAATAGCACATTCCAATGACACTGACCACACTTATTGATTATAATCAACGGCTGAAGGACCCGACAATAATGCGTCTTAATGAACTGAGTAGAGGATGATTACGGCGTCTGGCTGAAACCGCACACGGGGTGCAGGCTGGCATGTGGGGCAGCGGATTGGGTGAACTGCTGCGTTTACGAGCGGCTGCACGGCTGGAGCGCCGCAAGAAGCTTCCGCCTAAGACACAACGCCGAACAATGACTCCTGTGCGTGATCCGACCGATTATATGTGAGTGTGTGTGCGTATGTTAGAGTGTTTTTCATTTTATAGTTTTCCTTTTTTTTTTTTACGACGCCTTTCAACCCCCAAATGAGCGCACCCAAAACAATTGCAACAGATCCTTGCGTCCCGCTGCCTGCCCAACGACCGACCGACCGGCCGGCCGCCCGACCGCCCGACCGGCTGACACCCAAAAGTCATAAAATGCCGTTGCCATTTGTATGGACGTATGTATATGTGTGTATATATTTGTCTATATAGAGAGAGAGTGTGTGTGTGTGAGAGGGGTGGTCCTCTCCTGATTAACAACGGCACAGCCCTGGCCCTGTGGTTATCAAACGCCATCCCAAATGTTGGGCCCGTCAATGCGCTTTGCCATACAGCCGATGCCCAGCGACAGTTATTGATGTCATAAAGTTGGAGATTTATGCTTGTCGGCCTATTTGGCTTTATATCTATTTCATTGTTTGCTCCGCCTGGGGAGCGTACGATCGCAGCCCGAAACAGACAAATCTAGTGTTAATAATATGCAATTTCAGTTGAGAATTTCGAGCAGCCATGAACAATGCATGCAGATATTTACTGCATAGAAGAACAAATTTGAAATTTAAATTTGAATAGTTATTTTTTTGTCTCTCCTCTTGTTATAAATACAAAATGTTGGAATGGTGAAGCTGTTACTTGGTCAGGGCGCTAGAGGAAATGGGAATTCATCTCAGAAGCCGCTGCAAATCAGTTCATCACATCGTCCAGTCAATCACTCCGTCAAGAGGTCGGTAATTCAGGCAACCATCCGATCCCGGAATATAAAAGTTTACTCTCGTTGGGCACTCGGAGCACTACATATTTTGAATTTTGAACGTTGCTTACCTTTAGTCAACGCCTCGTATAATTTTACTACTATAAATATGGGATATATATATATATATAGCGGCATATCGGCATTGTCTTCAGACATCAAACATTTCAGGGCATTAAAATAACTTTTAGTAATGCGGCCTTTGCGTAGACTAAACAAAATAAACATTTCCAGCAACTTTTGTAGGTGTTTCGCTGCATTCCCTCTCCATAAACAAATGAGGCGAAAAAAAACGTATTGAAGAAAAAAAAAAGAAGAAAATAACGCGAAGAGAGGGAAGGGGGAAATACGGAAGGGCTGAGGCTCCAACAACGGGTTTTAATGCATGTCGATGTCGTCGCCAGCGCCGCCGCAGATCAAAGGCAGCCAATGGAGGCAGGCGGATCGGAGTGTAAGACAGGGTGAGGTGGTGAGGGGGTTAGGGGATTTGGGTCGTTTAATTGCACTTGCCGCTTTTTATCTGTGCGCATGTGTTGGTGCCGCTGCCTCAACCGGCTGTCAGCCTGCGCATGTGTAGTTGCCTTTGATGTGCCTGGACTATGGACTATAGCAGCTGGGAGCTGGGAGCTGGGAGCTGGGAGCTGGGAGCTGGGCCAGACGAACGGAAGGCTGCTCTATGGGTGCATTTGTTTATGCGCACGCTATAAAAACCCATAAAATATGCATAAAACGCATAGGCAAAAAGGCAATTGCGACTGAAGTTGAACAGCAGGCAGAGTAGATGAAAATGGGAATGGGAATGGGAATGGGAATGGAAATGAACATGGAAATCGAACCGAAAATGAAGCGATTAACTGCAGACTTTGGCGACTCCTAGATATTGTCGTCGCATGGCAGCAATCGAGACATCCCGCGGACAACAGACTGACTCTAGATATGAGCGATTCCTGTGCGAAGTCCGAAGCTTTTATGGAGATGCAGGATAAACGTGAAAATTTCGAATTACTTAATAGTCGAAGGCTATTTTATTTGAAGTATCTCTCGCTGCTTTACGGATGCCATCTTACAAATCATCAGCATCAGATTCGCCATCGTAATATCCACTTGATTGCTCGTATTCGTTTATGGCATTCGCTCTTAGTGCAACGAGAGTGGGTACATAAGTGCAAGGGTAGGGGGAGGGGGGACCTGTTCTTTCACTCATCGCTGGGCGCATTTCATTGCTCTGCCAGCTGCAGTGGCCATAAAAAGCACATAAAAAACAGAACTGTTCATGGGGACGCCAAGTGGGCGGCGAATGTGCGGGCCGTGGTGCGATAGAAGCTCTGGAGGAGGAACTTTACGATTGAGCAGAGGAATTTTCGGTTGCACTATAAAATGGGGCTCTATGAGAGCTATAAAATATTTATTTTCTAATAAAAAATAACTGTACATGAATATATACACAGATACACACATATATAAATATGAATCAAGTACAAGGAAATATACATTTAGATATTAGTTATATAAATACATGGGGACTTTTGGGGTGGCGGGGCGTTCAACAAACAAATGGATATAACATATGGAGCGGCCAGCTACCAGCCGAGAGATCATTGGAATAGACAGCGGTAAATGCGATTCGGCTGCCAGAGAGAGTTTAGACAATATCATCGGCCACTTGCGACTCCTGCTCGAGAATGGTGCTCTCTCGCAGCTTGCTCTTCAGATTCTTGCTGGAGTTGGCTTCTGTGAGGCAGGGCTCGTGCTCGGCATGCTCATGGCCATCGGCATCGCCATCGGCGGCCACTTGGGCCGCCTCGTCCAGCTGCACCTTTCCCATGTGGCGGCGATAGCGATACCAGAGCTTCAGGCCCAGTACCAGGACAAAATAGAGGAACGCCAGGCAGATGATAACAATTATGATACGGGTCACAATTGAATTGGACGATGACATATTGCTTCGTACCACCAGCAGCACCTCCTCCCGCTTTAAGCCGGCGCTACTGCCGATGGTGCAGCCGTAATGTCCCTCATCCTCCGGCTGCACATTTTCTATCTCCAGAGTGCCATTGTCCAGCAGATGAAAACGTGCCAGATCTGTGTTATTCTCGTTCAGATAGGTCAGATCTCTATCCCATCGGATTGTTGGCTTCGGTTCGCCAGTCGCCTGACAGTGCATGACAGCTACTCCGCCCTCAGTCACTTCCACGGGGCCCACGGGCGGCACGGTGAACTTGGGCGCCACCACCACATTGATGGTAACTGTGGCGCTTATCTGACCTTGACTGTTCGAGGCAATGCAAGTGTACTGACCACGCTGCTCATTGGATACGACGGGGAACACCAAAGTCCCGTTTTGATCTGTGACATTTGACTGCAGTGGCAGTTGGGTTTCCTGCAATATTCCGAGAGTTATGTGTAATGAATCTGTGTGCTAAGATCCCTGGCTGAGGGCACTTACCCGCATCCATTTGACTTGGGGCGGCGGTGTACCCTGCGCCTTGCAATGCACTTTACCCAGGCTACCCAGCTCCAGGTTCTTTGAGGTCGGCTGCGGCATAAACTTCAGCTGCTCGATGACCTCCAGAGTGCCGCTGCTAGATGTCACCGGTGACTTGCCCTCCACGAGCAGTTGGCACTGGTATACCCCAGCATCGCTGGCCAGGACGCTGGAAAATTGCAGTGAGCCGGTTTCCTTATTGATCGTCAGACGTCCGTCCTCTCGTAGCATTGTCTCAAGCTGCGGCTCGCTGGTGGTACTGATCGAGCGGCCCAATTCCGTCTGGCGCAAAGGTTTGCTATCCTTGAGCCAGCGCAAGGTTACGCTATGGCTTTGCCTGTACAGCTCCGGCAACTGATAGACACAGGCCAATTGAGTTGGGCTCTGCTCCTTGACAGTTTGGCGTCCGTTGGGGCCTTGTGAAATGCTTACATCCGCTGACGGCGCTGGCGAAGCTGTGGATAATGCGATCAACATTTATTGATTGTGGCAAAATTGTGCGGCAAGCAATGCTGACTCATCGCTGACATCGCCGAGTTGATCGCCTTACCGCAAACGCAGAGGATCAGAGCGGAGCTCAGAAACAGCCGGCTCATTTTTATCTGAGACTTAATCATAGCGCGAGTCGAAGAATTCCTTTGATTTCGCGTTCCCCTTTGGCTCTTCGCTTCAGTTTCGATCGAGTTTCGCAGAAAAAACAAAAAATGGAAGAACAAACAAACAAATCAAAAAATAAAACCGCTGGACGGCTCCGCTCTTTATGATTCTTGTTGCAGGAATTCGGGTTTCCGCCCTTGTTTTCTTTCTTATTATTTTTTTAGCTCTTTTTTTTTAATATTTCTGAACTCGGTGTTATGCGCAGCTTCAGTTAATTTCACGTCGCCCCGTGGCGGCAACTGCCGCTTAATGTTTATTTTTATGATACGCACACGCGTCACGCTTAATTACTTTGCTGCATAGTCCGAAGGCGGGCAACAGAGCACGTCCAGCCGGGAACCTCGCGCGTTCGCGTTCAAAACCGAACTGACGCTGCAGCAGGCTAATTTTAGTCAGCCAAGCGGTATGTGCCGGTAAACGCATGCGCTCTCTACTGCTCCCAGTATTTACCAGTATTTTATTCCTGCGCTATACGCAACTCTAAGCAATATTACATTTCTACTACTCTAGTCTCTGAAAGGCACATTTCGTATTGCATTAGCATGGCAAACTCTATTCGGACTATTCACTTGGATTTTCGAGTCTCTCGTTATATTTGCTATGATTTAATTGATGTATCATGCTACATTAACTAAATATAAATGATTGCTTATTTGCAGGATAATAACAGTCTAAAATTGAGGTACGGTTGATATTCGACTATAAGTCGATTGCCGTTTGGCTACTCGGAAGGGGCAGCGCGTCATCATTTTGTAAACAATAGCGCTGCAGAGCACGAACAGTCCCCAAAAGACATACGTGAAGAGTAAGATAAACCGATTTGGTTGCCACAGCACAGTATAGCTGAGTTTGTAGTTTTCTGAAAGATCAATGTATTATTTGATTGTCCGGCAAAAGCGAAATACTCATATTTACCTAACACCGCAAAGCCCATGCCAATCTTTGTTTTACCCATGCGATAGGAACATGTTGGCACCATTATCTCCAGATAGCTATGCTCCTGCTCCTTGAGAGCTTTCAGATCGAAGTGACGCACGGCGTTCTCATAAAAGTTTATGGCTTTGGTTGACGGATATATAAATATGCGGGATTCATGCCAGTGACCCGAAAACATGATATGTGGATCCAGATCACTGATAATGGCTCGGAGCAGAGGCCCACCGCCAATGAGCAGGGGTGCATGCGAGATGCCAATTCGCAGACGTTCTGCATTGTGTTCCCTGTCAGGATTTGTGAAGTCCAAAAGCATGCGATTAATCTTAAAGAATCGCAAATGATTGTCGTAGTCAAATAAATCCTCGCTCATAAATTCATTTTCGAATCGGCGCTGGTTTGAGTTGGATATGTACTCTCCATTATCACCGCCAATGTCATTATCTCCCGGAACATGGACACGCTGTAAGTAGGCAGAAAACATACGAAACTAAGTATTATTCAATGAAGTATAGACCCACAGATGATTGATGTATATACATTCGTCAGCTTCTTATTCTGATATATGCGCTTGAAACGCTGTACATATTGTTTGTATTCCTGAGCGGTCGCTATGTTACCCTCATCGAGCAAGTCTCCCAGAAAGACTATAATATGCGGTTGCGTAAAGGACACGGCGCGCTCAAAGGTTTTCTTTAAATACCGATCAGAATCGTAACGTGCCAGTGCGCTGTGCGATGAACGATCATAAGAATCGCCTAAGATTTGTGGATCCGCAATAAGCAGCAAACGGGTGCAGTTCTCTAAGGGATAAGAGACGTCTATTTAGAATTTTCAAACTAAAGTATGCCAAGGTGCATACCTAACTTGCAATCGATCGATTTCCAATTTGATTGTGCTATATAATATATAAGTACTTCATTGAAGAACACGAGCAACAGCGTGAGAACAACGAATCCACGACAGAATAGTCTGTAAGAGATTAATTCGTTTTATCACGAAGCTCTAGAAGAGTGTACGGTCTTACCTATTAACAACGCGCAATGAAGCCATAATTTTGCTGGGCGTTGGGCTTCTTTACGTGGGTTGATTAATTATGCGTGGCATACAAATACAGTGGAATATATCATATTCCTTCAAACATCTTGTTTCCGAATTGTCTATATTTAAATATGCATATTTAAAATTTACGTAAGTTTTGCGTTTAAGAATTAAGATTTTTGGCGAATTCAAGAGATGGTGCTGGCACCGCACGCAGCTTGCAACTGGCTAGCATTAGGCGACAGACGTACACGGCGCCGTAGAACCTAATTAAATTAGAGAGCATTACAAGGGCTGTGAGTGAAAACTAGACCAATATATAGAGTGCATTTACCAGCTTGATTTGTTGATTTCCACTTGGCGACGCTGGCGAACATGCGCGCCAACCAGTTGTCATGATGTGTTTTGGCTTGTAGTTAGTAATTTAAATGCAAACAGTGGCGGTAAAGCCTATGCTGTACGCGCTAACGGTGTCCGGATCAGAATATTTCATTATCAAGCAAATCACACAGATAAGAAAAACATTTATATAGAGCGTTTATACATTCGACATGTTAACGCACATTGGAGATATCGGTTAACAGTCTATTAACGCAAAAGGAGTACAGAGTTTACAAATGTCTGTTAACGCAATAAGTGAGGCAATTATTGAAATGCCTCTCAAAAATGCGTTGTCATTTTTTATGATCTGGCCACATTGAGTGGTAGAGTAATGGCGTGCCATTCCGCACAAAAAGTGCGCTGTTGAATTTTTCTCGCTGACAACAAACGCTCCGTAATTGACAGCAAAAATATTAAAAGCAAATAACAATGGCAAACTAGCAGTCTAATAAAGTACTTGTACGGTGTATTTGTGCTCAAAAATAATAGTGCTTGTGCTTGAGAACTTCGGCCTCGACTAGTAGAATTTGGCAATTTTTACCGCTGACTGCTGCTCTTAAATTGTGAAAAGTAAGACCAGCTCTAAGTAAAATTGCAGCTGCAAAATTAAACTAATTTGTTCGGAAAACTTTAAAAATGCCGTATAGTAAATGCCTCGAAAAGAAATTTTTGTGCTGTTTTGATATTATTGTGTAAAAAACTTAATACTATTTGCCTCAAGTTGTTAGTGGTTTGCATATGTGTATTTGTGTGTATTTTAAGCGAATGGCTTGGCAATGCTGCCGCCCGCTGTAACCGTTGATTTGGCAATGCTGCTGTGCTGCTTTGGCGCTGCATTGTGGCTTTTTTTGTGGCAATTTGAGGGTCACGCTTGTTTTTGTTTTTGAATTTTGAATTTATATATGTGTACGTGTTTGGATACTAACATACTATATGCAATTCAGTTATATCTCTGGTGTTCTTAATTGTTTTACTTATCAACTGTTGCTTACATTTACAGTTGCATTTTTATCTGCTGAGAAATTTGTGTCGAAGAAGAGTGAGAAAAGGCATTAAGCAACAATAAACAATGGCGGACATTGTTTATCCCAACGGCTGTCGGCCGTTGGTTGAGGATTTAGGCACCGATGAATTAATACGTCGCCTTAAGGTCTGTTTACATGTCATATACAATATGTATCTCCTTTTGTAGCTAATATATACCTTCATGCAGACATTGGCCAACGTGTTGCAGACCATGGATCAGGATGACAACCTGCATCAACAGTATATACCTCTAGCTTTGCATCTACTCGATGATTTCTTCATGCAGCATCCATCGCGTGATGTCCAATTGCTTATTGCATGCTGTATAGCAGATGTGTTAAGAGTTTACGCGCCTGAAGCGCCATACAAAGAACAGGAACAAATTAAAGCAATCTTTAAGTTTTTTATAAAGCAACTTCATGGCCTCAAAGATCCGCGAGATCCTTCATTTAAGCGCTATTTCTATTTGTTGGAAAATCTAGCCTTTGTTAAATCATTCAACATGTGTTTTGAGCTGGAAGATTGTCAGGAAATCTTTCATGAACTTTTCAGTACCGTATTCAAGATCATCAAGTAAGTTACTGTTATCAGATTGTTAGAGTATCTTTACAATAATGATAACATCTTTTAATTACAGTGATCAACATAGTGTAAAAGTGAAGAACTTTTTCCTTGATGTTTTGAGTCCCCTGATAACGGAAGCGGATAATTTGTCTGTCGAATTACTGGATCTTATATTGATAAACATTGTGGAGCCAAATAAGTCGGCCAACAAGCATGCACATGAACTGACAGAGCAGTTGCTGGTAAAAACAGGCGATGCCTTCGAGGCAACAATCAAATTGGTAAGAAATTCTTTTTAGCAATTTTCTAAATATGCTTAAGAAAAATTCTCATTTGTAGTTCTTCAATCGATCTTTGGTAATGGACAAACCGAATAACAAGTTAGCTATTACCAATAAGATATACGATATTATATATGAGCTTAACCAAATAAACGGTGATCTACTGGTATCTGTGCTACCGCAACTGGAAAACAAACTCCTATCCACCGATGATGCTGAGCGACTGAGTAAGTATAGAGTCGATAATTGACTCATATCAAATAATTAAATTAGTATTATTAGTTAATCAGTTATTAGACAATATAAACATGTCACTCATATAAATTTTATTCTTTAAACATAGGAGCTACCACATTGCTGGCACGTATGTTCTCCGAGAAAGATTCACAATTATCTAAGAAGTATCCTTCGCTATTGCGAACGTTTTTTGGACGGTTTTGCGATATTACTGAGCCAGTGCGAGTTAAATGCGTTCAATCATCAATGCACTTCTTGCTCAATCATCCGCATCTTCAGGCGGACATAACCGAAAAGCTGCGCATGCGCCACCATGATCTGGACGAATTGGTACGTCATGAGGTTGTGATGGCCATTGTGGAGACAGCCAAACGCAATTTTGACATAGTAGTGAAATCGCCAGAGTTATTGGAAATTGTGCGGGAAAGAACAATGGATAAAAAATACAAAATACGACGTGATGCTATGAATGGATTAGGCTACATCTATAAGCGCGCAATTTGCGAGCCAAATGACTTAAGTCCAGAGGTAAAACAGCAAGTAGACTGGATCAAAAACAAAATCATGCATGGGTACTATAAGCTTTGCTTGGAAGATAAACTAATGGTTGAACGACTGCTTATCACCTGTCTTGTGCCCTACAAACTGCCGCCTGAGGAGCGCATGAAAAAGCTCTATCATTTGCTAGCCGATTTGGATGCAAATGCGACAAAAGCATTTGTTGAGCTGCAAAAGAATCAAATGAAATCGCGTCACACTGTTAGTGATTGGATTAAATTGCATCACTCCAAGGAATTTACGCCACGCGTGCTTAGTCAATTGGCCGCCAAGCAAGCCAATATTGCCAAGTAAGATTGGACTTGCATTGTCATTGCATAAATAATTTATATTTTTCTCCAATGATTTTAGATTGCTGCCTGATCCGCTGAAGGCTAGTGAGTTTATCACACAATTCAGTCAACATCTACGTAAAGATGCACAATTGTTACGGTGTATAAACATTGTTCTCAAACGGGATGTTAGTTGTCGAGAATGCGCTGACACAATGAGTGTATTGCTGAAAAAACTTGGAGCACATGTCATGACCAATCTTTATTATAACACAGTCAAAATGCTTATTGAACGTGTAGCCTCCGTCATGGTGGACAAGGAGTCCATCGGAGTGTTAATCGGGTAAGTTTGCTTAAAACGAGTCGTGTTTGTGCGCATTAATATTAGCATTCATTATTGTTGAGAACCTGAATTTTCGTTTAATTGCCATATGACGTTCCCCCAGGTTGATCGATCAGTGCATTCAGGGCGGTGACATTTGTGATGAGATTGGAATATCGCCCGACGAAGCGGGTGAACGTGGCCTCAAGTTGTTGAGTGTAAGTGAAGCAAAATATTGTTCGTATGTTATTGTTCGCATAAATTTACACTTCTTTTTTTTAAACGTACAGATGTTATCGTATGTATTTTCGGCTCATTTTTTTACGGATACTTCGTTGCGTCGCCTGATAGCGCTATTAAGTAATGAGCATGAATATGTGGCACCATTGGTTCTAAAAACTTTAACGCATCTGGGTCGCTATCAACCTCTCATTGACGATGCCAATCCGGCTATACTACATGAATTGGCACCAATCTGCAAGGATTTTGCGCTTATGGGCACGCCGAAGCAAGCAAAGCATGCGGTCCGGTGCATCTTTGTGAACAGTCAATCATCATCCACGGCCACAACCGATGGTGGCGGTAGTGCCTCAACAACTACACAAACAGTGCACCCTATATTCAATGAAATCATCGAGGAGTTGCGAGTTAAATTGACGCCTAATTGTGAATATCAACGAACTATGATTGTTACACTGGGACACATAGCACTCAACATGCCACAGGCATTCCTTACACCCATAAAGAACATGATCGCGCGACGCATTGTTAAAGAACTGCTCATACAGGAGGTGCCCGCGCAACGCGATCACGACTTGCCTGGGAGCGACTGGTGCGAGCAGGACGAATTGCCACCAGATACACTTTGCAAATTGGATGCTCTTAAGACTATGGCACGCTGGCTGCTTGGATTGCGCTCTGATGAACATGCAGCCCAGAAAACTTTTCGCATGCTTGCGGCTTTTGTCAATCAACGCGGCGATTTGCTTGCCCAAAATCGTTTATGCGATGCTGAGAAATCCTGGCTGCGTCTCGGCGCAGCCTGCGCGATGCTTAAGGTGTGCGAGCAGAAGGGTGTGGGCGATCAATATAGCGCCGAGCAGTATTTGCAGCTTTCCCAGCTGATGGTCAGTAACCTTTCACAATGATCGACGTTTGAATTAAAGCTTAATATATATAAAATATTCATTTGCAGGAGGACCCCGTACTGGAAGTGCGAGAGATATTTGCACGAAAGTTGCATAAAGGACTGGGTAGAAGTCTGCCGCGTAATTGCCTGCCATTGGATTTCATGGGTTTTTATGTGCTTGGTGGGAAGGAGATAAATAGAAAGTGAGTGAGATACTCTTCTAAAATCAATAGGAGATTATATCAATATTATTTCATGCAGATTACAAGACCAAATACGTCATTATGTGGAAGCAGATGTGAATAAACGTAGGGAATATTTAAAGACTGTGGCGATGACCTGTAAGTGATAATGAATAACATTCCTTATTTAAATTTAAAAATATTATTGTTGTCCTTTCTAGCACCGGACAGTTCCACAGAATCGCAGTCGCTGCATATTTTACCTGACTACATGTTGGCCTTTGCCATACCAGTGCTTGTGCATGATCCTAGTTTCACGAACCACGAGGATTACGTGCAGCTCCGCAGGATGGAAAAGTGTTTGCGTTTCATACTCGAACCTCTGATGGCGAAACGCGAATCATTTGTCTACGGCTTTTATAAACAACTACTTCAACTCATAAAACATCGCGAATACAGCCAAAGTTCAGACAAGGATAGAATGCAAAATAATTATGTATGTCATTTTAATATTGCAACATTTGTGGTTTGTGGTCTATGGTTGAAGTGACGTCGCATGTTTTGTTTTTTCTTTGTTAATAGAAAATGTGGGCCCTCTGTGATCTCGCTATGCATATAATAGATTCAAAAATCGGTCAATGTGATGGAAGTTCGAGCACATTCTCAATGCCACTATCGTTGCCCGAAATGTACTATAAACTGCCCGCCGTTGCAAATTTCCAAAATAATGAAATTTATATACCATTGGATGTATATACGCTGGGCGCGAAAACAAGCAAAACTTCGAGTGCAACGACAGCTTCGTTAAATACTGCTGCTGCCGGATCTAAGCGGACGGCAACGTTGGCGATTATGGAGGATGACAATTCACAGGTAACTTGATACATTTAACAATTAGGTAATCTTTAATGATTTTTTACGTTTCCTGTAGGAAAATAATCTCTTTGATAATATACGTGCCGCAGACACTACTGAACCGATGACAAAGAGAACGCGCGGCGGTGCCGCAGCGCCTGCCAAATCGTAGAGCAGAATGCGGCTAATTGTTAGTGTAGTGTTAGTTTAGGCCCTAAGTTAACTAAATATTTAAGACGTAGATGGGTACTACGATTAGAAGAAAACACACACTCACAGACAGACTCGGACCAACAACAAACAGCACACAATTGAATCCTTAAAATTTTTACAGGTTCTGTTGTGAGTAGTTATAACAAGCAGACCGACCAACTTGGCAACATACCAATCTCTGATAGTGTCGCCTCTTTGTTACTTTTAATTGTAATTATTAGAGAGAGAGCCTATTTTTACCTTATTATTATTATATTATATATTTTAATTGTGTATTGTTTTGTATTATTCGTTTGGCTTGTTTCATTGTGTAAACCTTTTTCACTCTTTCAAATGAAATTTTAGATATATATAATAGAAATCGAATAAATAAACAAAAGAAGTTAGAATGCAAATTAGTTGAAGAATGCCCCGACGTAACAGAGCCTTAATAAGAAATTAAAATTAACTTTTCTATGAACGCGGTTAAAATTTAGTTAATACAAAAATGCGTGATTAATTATAATATACTTTATACAACATATACACATATACATATTCATAAAATACCGAGAATGCATTCAAAATGTATTAAAACATTGGAGAACATTGTTGTAAGCGTATTGAAGTAATATTAAAATTTGAAGAGAACGGCAAAGATTGTACAATTAACTATTAATACTGTTTTTCAAATACAAATAATTATTTTAAAGAATGTAATTATAAATAAATGGTCCAACAATTATTCAAATTGAAGCGCTGCGCGCTCACATTTTGGAGAGCTACGGTAACACTGAGAACCCCGAGGGTTGCCACTGTGCGCAAGCAGCTTGGCAACGCATTGGCATTGCATTCGAATTGGCAGCGGGGGTGCGTCGAGTGCTTGTTTGTGTGAGTTTATTTTCTTTTAATTTGTATGCGACTTCATGTAATTGTATGAAAAGCAAACAATTGTAGTATTAACTATAAGCAGACGTACACGTACAGCATACAGCTGCTACTAACGAAAGCGCTGCAAAATAAGCACTCATTCGTACCTGCGAGTGAAGTCACTTGACAGTGAACCGACGTGAGTTCAGACGCAATTCCATTCGCCGCTATCAGTATGAAATCGAACGGGCGGGAGCATCGTATATACACCTCAACCCCCAAAAACGAATTTAGTAGGCAACGGCAATCGCAAGAGCTCAACGACGACATTCGCTGCTGCAGCTTAGCCAAGGCAAAATCAAAACAATATATTTGTGCAATTGTCGGTTCATTCATCATTATAACAAGTGAGTAAAATCTATTAGTTTCGCGCCCATTTATGATACATTTGCGTCTGTTTTCTGTTGTTGTTTTTTTTTTTTTGTATTATTATTTAGCAATGTGCATACACGTATCCATATAAACATACAAGGGCGCTGAGATCTTGCATGATCTCATGCCGATGGTTATCCATTTGTTTTGCGTTCCCCGTCGTTATGTGCTTCTCCAGCGTTCTCTTTCCCCACTTACACAAGCGCCCCTGCGTCCTAATACTAAGTGCGTTAGGAATCTAAATAAAGACTCACCTAATGACTGCTGCGCATTTTGCTTTGCCAAGAGCAAAGTTATTTGCATACTCAACGCCGCGAGCCAACAGCTGTGTTCCAATAATTGTTTGAAAAATCTTTTCTTTTGTGCATTTGTATGTAGGTATTAGGTAGTATAAACAAGTCAAATTCTGACTTAACGGTAGTTTGAACTCGGTTGCCGTCACGCGAGCCAAAATCACAGTGGGACAAGTTTGGAAAATTATTTAATGGTGCATCATAACTTTGTGTCCAAAGATTTCATCTATTTAATTTGTAGACGGCTAATAGGTCTGGCCCACCGTATAATAGCTTGTGTTGGTGTCAGAACAGGTCGTGTAAAGACTTTTCCCTAATATTTGCTTAAGCAGTCGCAATTACGAAATGTTAAAAAGAGGAAAAGCCAACGACATATTAGGAATTGCTTGTTGATCTTTTATTGTTCATCGTGTTTTTGTTTACCAGTATTTATCGTGTGGTTGATACACAGGCCAATATCTGATGACCTTGGCGCGCGTATCTATTAATAACTTATTTCCAAATGACACCCACAGTGCCCTACATCAATGGTAACAACATTCAGCAGTTGAGCAGCTTCGTGCAGTCGCAGCTGAGTATTGCCTTGGAGTGGACGGAACATTTCCAGCTGGCGGCAAAATTATTTCCCGCCTTGTGTGGTCTTGTTGTGGGAGGTTTTTTTTATGCCATTGTTTACCTGGACAGTGCTATCCCCGGCATCAATCCCCCTGCGCCATTCTCACCACGGTCCAAGAAGCGGCAAGTCTACAAAGAATTGCATTAATGTACATCAATCAATGAATCACTTTTTTAGCTATCGTCAAGTCAGCACTGGTCTGCATATAAACTACATTTGTGCTCTGGCAGCGGGAGCAATGGTGGCCGCAATGCTGTATATGGATTTGTGGGGCAATTTTTCTAAAATTTCCTTTCAAAACAATCTTCAGCAGTATTAATAATTCAAACTTAACAGTCAGATCAAAAAATTCCCATAACTTATTATTCACATGAAGTATTATATATATTTATTTATTTGTAAATGTGCAATGGTCTTACAGCAAAGTGAATAACGCTGTATTTGCGAGAAGCTAAAGACGCTAAAAACTCAACTTTAAAGCGCGTTTGAACATAATATAAAGTTAATATAAATTGAGTATTAACATATATGAATATTAAAACTATTAAAAACTAATCAAATTTAATTGGTAAAAGTACTAAAATGTTCCTAAGCTTCAAGAAAAACTTAAAATAAAGCTGTATTAATGATACTTTCCACTAATATTCTCTGTACTGTGTGGTCTTGTTGACAGTCGAGATAAAAACATGTATTATATCTATATATTTCTTATTTTTGCAAATGTGCAATGTTCTTGCAGCAAAGAGAATACTATGTATATACTTAAAGCTAAAGACGCTAAAAAATCAACTTCAAACCGCGTTTAAACAAAATATAAGGCGAATAAATAAATTCGAATATTAACTATATCTTTGTATAAGTAAGAACTAACGTGAGAGTACAAAAGAAAAATGTGTCAAACATTGTATATTATATATTAAGTATATGTTTGTATAAGTAATATTTATGGAAAAGCGTTAGAACTAATAAGAGAATACAAAAGAAGTGAGTAAAACATAGATTCAAAAAAAAAAAAAAATTGGTAAAAAGTTCCAAAATGTTGTTTTTGTAACGTTTAGGAAAATTGTCCTATGTTTACAGTAAAACTTAATATTAACCTCTATTGGTGGAATTTTGCATTAATATATAAGAAATAACATTCTCTACTCGCGTGAAATTCTCCTGCCAATCGGCGGTGCTTACCTGTGAAACGCTAAATGTTTTAAGGCGGTTTTCGCCAACAAAGCGACCCACAACATTTAAATAACAACCTTTGGCAGAGAAATATACTAAGCTAATGTAATTTGTATTTTATATGTGTATGAAATATACTTACCATTTGTCAACGCTTTCACTTCGCCATCGAAATCATAGAAAATAGCCTGTAAAACTGGCCCCTTACCCTCGTTCCGCAGCAGCAGTGTTTGTTCACCTCGTTTGCCTGCAA
>JABVZX010000001.1:12122478-12135495 GCA_020883565.1 Drosophila pachea
TTAATTTTATATGCTGGTAACCGCTTACCGTAGACATTCCAAATTGCGTTGAGTTGTGCATGCATTCGGTTAGTTTTAATACAGAAGTCAACACGTCCGATGAGGCTCAACATATTGCGTCCAGGCTTGGACATCGATGAAGTTGGCTGCGCTACCGGTGGCTCAATTTTCGGTACTTTTGATACGTTTTGAGCGGCCCGAAAAGATTTAAGAAATTCTTTTGATGCAGAATTGTAAACGAATTCATGCTTGGGCTTAATTTTTATAGTCTCTTCAACAAATCCAGAAAAAATGAGTTTCTTGTTTTTTTGACACAGGGATAATTTGGTTTGCTTTAATTGGCTTCCATTTTTTCTCAACAGCCCAGATGCAGTTTCAAAAGTACGACTGCTCCGCAATTTTTGGTTAGCCGTGAGCTCGGCTTTAAAGTTTTGTTGGGTGTTGGTAGCTAAGCTGTTTGACTTTTGGACTTCACGTACAAATTAAAATTGATGTAAATAGATAAATCTCTGGAATTTACTTACAATTAACGGCAAACATTTCGCTTTGGAAAAACGACAGTTACAAAGTGCAAAAGCTGGAGGACCATTCTTTCATTTAACATTGCTCTTCTTAGTTTTATATTTTAGTATTTTTTGATTTCACCAAACACTGATACGATTTAATCGTTCATTTGCAGTTATCGAAAAGTTAGTATATCGACCGTCTCCACGCGAGTTTATTTTTGTCTTAATGTGTAAAATTTTTGTAAATACCGCTTTCGAAATTAACTAAAATTTGTCATTAACAAACCAACACAGTAGCAATGAGTACAATTTTGGAAAAAATTGCGGCCATTGAGTCGGAGGTAAGCAACGGAATCCTATGTTTATTATCCCAACGGCTCAGTTAACCTGTCTCCTATTTTATTTAACCTCTTGCCAACGTACGTGTGTGATTGTGTGTGCTGCAGATGGCACGCACGCAAAAGAACAAGGCAACGTCTGCCCATTTGGGTCTTTTGAAAGCGAAACTTGCTAAACTTCGCCGTGAGCTTATCTCTCCAAAGGGCGGCGGCGGTGGTACCGGTGAAGGTAAGTCAAAATTAAACGCAAGCGAACAGCAGCATTAATCCTTCGTTTCCAGCCGGCTTTGAGGTGGCCAAGACGGGAGATGCACGAGTAGGATTTGTCGGCTTTCCTTCAGTTGGTAAATCGACATTGCTATCGAACCTTGCTGGTGTCTACTCTGAGGTCGCGGCATACGAATTCACAACGCTTACGACAGTGCCAGGCTGCATTAAGTACAAGGGCGCTAAAATTCAGTTGCTTGATTTGCCCGGTATTATTGAAGGTGCGAAAGATGGTAAAGGTCGTGGTCGCCAGGTGATTGCTGTGGCGCGCACATGTAATTTGATTTTCATGGTGCTGGATTGTCTGAAACCACTGGGTCATAAAAAACTCCTTGAGCATGAATTGGAGGGCTTTGGTATACGCTTGAATAAGAAACCACCCAACATATATTACAAGAGAAAGGATAAGGGCGGCATCAATCTCAATTGCATGGTGCCCCAGTCTGAGCTAGACACAGATCTCGTAAAGACCATATTGTCTGAGTACAAGATACATAATGCGGATATAACCTTACGTTATGATGCTACTAGCGACGATCTGATTGATGTTATTGAGGGTAACCGCATTTACATACCGTGCATATATCTGCTGAACAAGATAGATCAGATCTCTATTGAGGAGCTTGATGTTATTTACAAGATTCCGCATTGTGTTCCTATATCAGCACATCATCACTGGAACTTTGATGATTTGCTTGAGCTAATGTGGGAATACTTGCGATTGGTTCGAATTTATACCAAACCCAAGGGACAGCTGCCAGACTACAACTCACCAGTAGTGTTGCACAATGAACGTACTACTATCGAGGATTTCTGTAATAAGCTGCATCGTTCCATTGCGAAAGAATTTAAATAGTAAGTCTAACACTTATGTAAATATTCATCTACTAAATTTTATATATTACAGTGCGTTGGTCTGGGGCTCGTCAGTAAAACATCAGCCGCAAAAGGTGGGCATTGAACATGTATTAAATGATGAAGATGTGGTACAAATTGTGAAAAAGGTCTGAGGCCTGAAATATTTACATTTATTTGGATTTGATTATTTGGATTTTATAAAATAAATTTGCATTTCGCTGATTGTCGCCTAAAAATTGAATTAAAATTTGCGCCAGCTGTTCACAGAAAGTGCAACCGATAGCTTCGCTTATCGACTTTGTTCTATCGATAGATTTCATATGTGTGTACCGTGGCTCGCTAATAACCACGCGTTGTTATTATTTTTAACAATTTGATAGAAATGTGCGAGTTTAAAAAAAGAAATGTCCTTGCAAAAGATAACAACTGGGAGCCCGACGACTGTAAGGAATGGAACAAGCCCATTAAGCCATTACAGGAGAAATGGAAATTGGTGCCGGCTTTCTTGCAAGTTAAAGGACTTGTGAAGCAGCACATCGATTCCTTTAATCATTTCATTAACGTAGACATCAAGAAAATTGTACGTGCCAACGAGATTGTCACCAGCGGAGCTGATCCCCTTTTTTATCTGAAGTATTTGGATGTTCGTGTTGGCAAGCCAGACATCGACGATGGTTTTAACATAACCAAATCGACCACGCCGCATGAATGCCGGCTTCGGGATACTACCTATTCGGCGCCTATAACCGTGGACATCGAATACACACGTGGCACTCAGCGCATTAAGCGTAACAATTTACTCATTGGACGCATGCCTTTGATGTTAAGGTGCTCCAATTGTGTGCTGACCGGCAAATCCGAATTTGAGCTATCAAAACTGAATGAATGCCCGCTTGATCCAGGCGGCTATTTTGTAGTACGTGGTCAAGAAAAGGTTATTCTAATACAGGAGCAACTGGCGTGGAATAAAATGCTCACCGAAGACTTCAATGGTGTCGTACAGTGCCAAGTAACCTCGTCGACACATGAAAAGAAATCGCGAACGCTTGTGCTGAGCAAGCATGGCAAATATTATCTGAAACACAATTCGATGACGGATGATATACCCATTGTGGTAATCTTCAAGGCTTTGGGCGTAGTATCCGACCAGGAGATCATGGCTCACATTGGTCTCGATGCCCGTTCACAGAATCGATTCGGAGCGTCTCTTCTCGAGGCTTTGAATTTAAAGATCTTTACTCAACAGCGTGCCCTTGATTACATGGGTGAGTGATAGGTTAAGGAAAACGTAAGCAGCTTAATAATTTTTTGGGTATCTTATTAGGATCGAAACTGGTAGTAAAGCGTTTTCAGAGTGCCACCACCAAAACACCATCAGAAGAGGCCCATGAGCTGCTCTTGACCACAATCCTCGCACACGTGCCAGTCGATAATTTTAACTTTCAAATGAAGGCCATTTACGTATCGCTAATGGTGCGTCGTGTGATGGCCGCAGAGGTGGACAAGACACTATTTGACGATCGCGACTATTACGGCAATAAGCGTCTGGAACTGGCTGGCTCGCTGATTTCGCTTATGTTTGAGGATTTGTTTAAGCGTATGAATTGGGAACTTAAGATGATAGCGGATAAGAATATACCGAAAGTGAAGGCGGCTCAGTTTGATGTGGTCAAGCATATGAGAGCGGCACAGATCACAGCTGGTCTCGAGTCTGCCATCAGTTCGGGAAATTGGACAATCAAGCGTTTTAAAATGGAGCGTGCTGGCGTTACCCAAGTGTTATCGCGGCTTAGTTACATCTCTGCGTTAGGTATGATGACACGAGTTAACTCACAATTTGAGAAGACTCGTAAGGTATCCGGTCCGCGATCGCTGCAGCCCAGTCAATGGGGCATGCTATGTCCATCGGATACCCCGGAAGGCGAAGCATGCGGGCTGGTAAAGAATCTGGCTCTAATGACGCACATAACAACCGAAGTGGACGAACGTCCAGTCATGATGTTGGCGTTCAATGCTGGCGTCGAAGACATACGTGAGGTCAGCGGCAACCCCATCAATAATCCAGGCGTTTTTCTTGTTTTCATCAATGGCAATGTGCTGGGTCTGACCATTAATCAACGGCATCTGGTGCACAATTTGCGGTATATGCGTCGCAAGGGACGTATGGGCAGTTTCGTATCGGTACATACGTCTTACACACAGCGCTGCATCTTCATACATACGGACGGTGGACGTTTATGTCGTCCATATATCATAGTGGAGAACTCGCGTCCTCGTGTGCTGCAGCGACATTTAGATGAATTGCTACGGGGCATACGAAAATTTGATGACTTTTTGCATGACGGGTTAATTGAGTACTTGGATGTGAATGAAGAAAACGATTCATTTATTGCTTGGAGCGAGGAGAATATTCAGCCGCACACAACGCATCTGGAAATCGAGCCGTTCACATTGCTTGGTATTTGCGCCGGTTTGGTACCGTATCCACATCACAATCAGAGTCCCCGAAATACCTATCAATGTGCTATGGGTAAACAAGCCATGGGCATGATTGGCTATAATCAAAAGAATCGCATCGATTCACTCATGTATAACTTGGTCTATCCGCAAGCCCCAATGGTCAAGTCACGGACAATTGAGTTAACAAACTTCGATAAACTTCCCGCTGGCCAAAATGCCACGGTCGCTGTAATGAGTTATTCCGGCTATGATATTGAAGATGCGCTTATTTTAAACAAGGCCTCCATTGACCGAGGATATGGGCGTTGTTTGGTCTATAAGAACTCCAAGTGCACAGTAAAGCGTTATGCGAATCAGACTTTCGACAGGATTATGGGTCCAGTGAAGGATGCGCTCACCAATAACGCGATTTTCAAACATGACGTATTGGACACGGATGGCATTGTGGCGCCAGGCGAACAAGTGCAAAACAAACAGATTATGATTAACAAAGAAATGCCAGCTGTAACCTCAATTAATCCACTCGAAGGTGAGCTCCGGATAAACAAATTAATCAATCCTCATTTATGTGGCATTATTCATATTTCAGGTCAATCCCAAGTACCCTACACCGCTGTGCCCATCAGCTATAAAGGACCGGAGCCAAGTTATATTGAGCGCGTAATGGTGTCGGCCAATGCGGAGGAAGATTTCCTTATAAAAATTTTACTACGACAGACACGCATACCGGAGATTGGCGACAAGTTCAGCTCACGGCATGGACAGAAGGGTGTTACAGGACTCATCGTCGAGCAGGAAGATATGCCTTTTAATGACTTTGGTATATGCCCGGACATGATTATGAATCCTCACGGATTCCCTTCTCGAATGACTGTAGGAAAAACCTTGGAGCTGCTGGGTGGCAAAGCTGGCGTTTTGGAGGGCAAATTTCATTATGGAACAGCCTTTGGTGGTTCTAAAGCAGAAGATGTGCAGGCGGAGCTGGTGCGCCATGGTTTCAACTACATGGGTAAAGATTTTTTTTACTCGGGCATAACGGGAGCACCGCTAGAGGCATATATCTATTCGGGCCCAGTGTATTACCAGAAGCTAAAGCATATGGTGCAGGACAAGATGCATGCTAGGGCCCGTGGTCCCAAGGCTGTGCTAACTCGTCAGCCTACCCAAGGTCGTAGTCGCGAGGGTGGTCTTCGTCTTGGCGAAATGGAGCGCGATTGCCTCATCTCTTATGGAGCGAGCATGTTAATAATGGAACGCCTAATGATATCATCGGACGCCTTTGAGGTGGACGTATGTCGCACCTGTGGCAGATTGGCTTATTGCTCTTGGTGCCATTTTTGTCAGTCATCGGCTCATGTCTCAAAGATATCGATGCCGTATGCCTGCAAACTGCTTTTCCAGGAGCTAACTAGCATGAACGTAGTGCCCAAACTCATATTGGAGAACTACTAGTAAATGGACTTTTAAGACTAAACACAACTGTATTTTGAATTCCATAAGTTCAGGGAACGTAGATTCGTAGCCTATGTGACAGGCTCGACCATATCCATTCAATGGCCTTCCTCTTCCATTACGAAAAAGGAACTTTGATAAATGTTATGGCCTAAAACTTGACAGCGTCTGCTTTTAAATTCTCATTTAAATCAACCACCAGCCACGCCCAACCAGAACCACTTTCACAGCATTTGCGTAAATGTTAACATATTCATGAAGCTACCACCAAATGTCAAAGTGTAGTGGCAGAGGCTTGAGAAAGCTCCATTCCGCTGTTAAATAGCAGAAGGCTGTTTATTAACAGTGAGCGACCACGCCATAGGACTGTTAAGAGAGCAACCAGAGCACTGTTATTCAGCTAACTAGCTAAATAAGGCTTAAGCCTCGTGCTTAATTGCCTATTTTGTCGCGGGTCAAGACTATCAAAAGACTTATTAGACGTGTTTTCGCTTGTGCTTGTGTATAAGCAAGATAATGTGGAAGAGTGCTTTGACAATTTATACCACGTAATCGATGGCTGAATGGGAGTATGTAGCTGTTGAAACATATATTAAAGAAAATATTTTCCCCCGATAAAAAGATATTATCAGTTACGTTAATATAGTACACTTAAGAACATGGGTAACTTTGTATGTACTGTTCATTCCGTTATTGTTTATTGATGGACTAGCCACTTAAAGTGAAATTGCAGCGTATGCCAGACTGGTATTCAGACTTGTTGATTATTAATTAGCATAGAAAAATAAACATAACTGTATATACAAATCAATTCCGTTGCTTGCGTTATGCTCAGCGTTTTAGTCTATATAATACCAATACAAAAGAGGACGACTTGGGCCTTGTTTACATATAAAGAATTCAGTGTTAGGCGGAAAAGTGTTTACTTTCGTCCTCTTCTTGGTGCTACCAGAGTGGTGCCTTTACTTTGAGTGCTCGCTGCGACTTTGAGGCTACACAGAGCTGCCCATTTTTGCCAAGTTTGCTGACTTACTGGGTCAATGCACCAGCACGCACGTGACTCGGCAAGTGGCTGTGGGTAACACCTATGAGGCAATGTCCTTGTGCGTCATTTCAAGTCACTTGAGCTCAAAATAGTTAACACCCATCCACCCATAGCTGCTGATGCTGGTTGTGCTGCTCCAGCTCTTGTAGTTGTTGCAAGTGCAATGACAGACAAACAGGGCAAAGGCAAGTTCTTCGGATCCAATGGGCCACAATAACGATAAGACTGCTCAGCCAACTGACTACCTTCCGGCTAGGTATACGGCCAGGATATGGGCGTGCAATTGGGTGTAAGCGTTGGCTTGGGCATGGGCATGGTACACATGCCTTTTGGCTATTTGTCAAAAAGTTTACTTTTGATTCATTCATACACACAGCCATTAAATATTATGTATTCAAAAGGGTGTTGGCCAGTTGAGAACCAGTGAGCAGCTGCTGAACTCTTGCTTAACTGGGCTCGACCAGGATGTTTGCAGTGCATTGGCCCTGGCGTCAAGTCACTGAACCTTTTTAATAGTTGATAAATACCTACAACCTAATAGATACTTTTAACGTGGTTTTTAACTTAACTGTAGTGTAAGCCCATATCAAAGTCTGACACAACATTTCTAGATAGTTACGCTGTGTTAACAGTGCTCTGTTAAAGGCTTTGTGAAAGAGCAGAAGTAAACGTTTACATTTTTCATGCTCTTAATGGAACGATGAAGGCAAAGATTGACTACTCGGTCCTCTGTGTATGCTGTAGACAGTGCTGAGCCTTGTAAAGATATCTAGCCATTTCCAGCTGTTTAGCAGACAAATTGATGTGTGATTTTTCAAATAATGCATATAAATGGAAATAAAGTTTTTCGCAAATTGCATGTAATTTAATAATAGTGAATTTGTACTTTTGTGTTATTTAACAAATGTTCTAGAATTTATGTACTGACTGTCACAGGGCGGCAGCACTGTCGTCTGTTAATGGCTCTCTTTTCCTACGAGGCTATAAAAGCCAGTGCCAGAGATAAAGAGAGTTCAGTTCAAACCGGCGCTCGCCGTTTTTGTGACCTGCACGTATAGCTCTGACTGCGCTTGAAATACAAATGAAGCGTTGAACAAAAAAAGGGAAAAAAATATTTTGAGCGCAGTTTGCACAAAGTAATAGTGTTTGGTGTTGTTTATTGCATTGTGTTAGTAATTTCAACAGACAAAGCGTAAACCGAATCGTTGAAGTGTTTCAAATGTTCAAATAACTGTTCGAAAAACCAATTAACAATTTTTTAAATACTAATCGCAAAGATTACACTTTCATTCAATCAAAATGCCAAATGCTGCGGATACAACAACCACTGGCAGTGACTTCAGAAAGCCATTCAAAGTAAGTAGATGAATTGTTTAGCATTTCAATGAAAGACTTCATTAGAGTAGCAGTTAATGCATTGCCATGCCCTTTTTTGGGCGTTGCAGATGTTCTTGCTTTTGTTGTAGCTGTAGCTGTAGCTGTTATCGTTCATAAGCGCGTGGTGCGTGTTTCGCATTTGCGCTAGTTAAAAATGCTCACACACGAAATTGGGTGAACTTAAAGTCGAGCATATCGAAGAGAGTGTAGTAAGAGAGCGAAAGCTCTGGCATCGAAAGCGCTGTTAAGTTTTTGTTTACACGCGAGAGCGCAGGAATGCTCACAAAGAGAGGGAACAGAAAAGAGAGTTCGCAGTAATCTGTTTGACTTTGCAAATGCAAAATACCTGACATGCATTTCGGTGTTCTGCTTTTGGAGCGTCTTTTCGTGTTGTGTTCTTGTTGCTGTTGGTTTTTTTTCTTTTTGTTAGTGTCAAGCGTTTGGGAATTGTTTGTCTTCGGCATTTGTTTGTTTGCCAGCAATTGCCTTTGTTGTAAACTAATTTGTTTAGCCGCTGTCTAAATAGCTGGGAGCCGTTTAAGGGACGATTTCTATTATTTGCGTTGGACAGAGCCTGGCTTAGAGAGAAGCAAAGCCAGGCGGCAGCCGCAAAAAGAACGCTTTCATTTTTTCTTTGACATGTTTTGAGGCATGGCTTGTAAATTTACTGCGGCCGCTTTGTACTGTGGTGCTTTTAACAGTGGCTTAGCCACACGACAAGCAGAAAATCACACGAACAGTCTGTGTAATGCTTCCATTAAAATGTCGCTACGCATTATAATAATTAATTTAAAATTCCGGCAAACATAAATCGGCTTAAAAGCTGCCAAATACTCAGACAGCCAGGCCAAACGCTATTAAAAAAGTTCCGCAACTGACATGTCTGTAATTAGTAAGTGCCACGCCCACGCTCATATCCAGGCCCACGACAGCACTGTTGCCCACAGTGACAGCCACAGCTGCATAAATAATATATGAAATAATTTACATAATTTGCCGACATAGTTCAAGTAGCAATTTAAGCTCGACACTTAATTTCCCCAGCGGCTTTCAAATCTGCGTTCTACGCCTATCAAATATTTACTATCTGCCCTCTGGCCTACGGGCCACTGTCTTCGGTCTACGGTCTTCTCTGAAGGTGTCATAATCAAGACGCAGGCACGTAGCCGCCGACGCCATTTTGACAGCTGCGCTAAGGATTGTCCAGCATATGGGTTACGTGTCCAGTGTCCGGCGGCTGTTCTTGTCTGGCTGAAGGGACACAAGACGCGCTTTAAGCTGTTTACCTGATTTACCAGAGATTTTCGTTTGCGCTTGCATCCGCAGATGTCCCTTGATGACACAATTCTTATATCCAGCCTGAGCTTTTATTTCAAACTCAACCCTCATCCTCAGTCTTAGCCTCGTATACAGCCTCAGCCTTAGTCTAATCATCAGCTTCAGTCTTTCTATATCTTTGCCACAGCGTCAAGCCCAGATTTAACCACATTCGCAGACTTAGCTCAATCTCAACCCCAGTATTAGCCTCCATTAGCCTTCTTCTCACCCGCATGCTCCGATTTAGATTCATTGTCACTCAGTCTTTCTGTCCCCAGCCTCTCGAGTACACCCTTTGCCTCTTCAGTCGTTCTCGCAGACTCAGATTCAATCCCACTCAGCTGAGGCCTTCATCTTATCCCCTCAGCTACCTCCTCCACAGAGTTGGCCCCGCCTCAACCTCATGTCATCAGCGTCAGCTTATTTTATTTTCATATGTTTAAATAATATTTTTCATCAATGAAATTCGCAGTTAAGCAGAAGGCTTTTCATGTGTGGCTAGTATGAAATATTGCCAATACTTTGCCACAGTTTCGACAATATTTATCCTTATTTTGCGCAATACAAATTGAACCAATTTGAAAAGCAAGTAAATTGAATTATTTTTAAAATTAAATCACATTTGGTTTCTTCATATTTAGTCTGAAATGCATTAAACCTCATTGGAACTGTGGCGATCTGTGGAAACGGCATTGAACCACCTGAACCCAGTTTGCGTGGCTTGCCGCAAACACATAGAAGCAAAAGGCACTCTATTGACTGACGAAAAGATACCCTAGGGGGCGAAGTAGTATGTTTGTATAAGAGTTTTGGGAATTTCGGTAGATGAGAAGTCGTACGAAGAGAAGCGATACGTTGGTAAGAGCAATGGAGATAGGGATGAAGAGGAAGAGAATATGTCAGCGAGGACATTGATAATAAAAAGGTGATGGTGGGGGAGGAGTTTTAAGGCGGAGATTAAAATGAATATGTAAATTATTTTACATTTGTATTGATTATGTTCGTCTGTTCGTTTAGACTCTATTGAGCCAGCCTCCAGGGTATAGACGAAGTAAAAATGATCTCTTTTTGATGCGAGGCGCCCTGGAAAGTGCGCTTCAATAGTTGGCTCAAGTTTTGATTGTTGGCAAGTTTTGGGCTTGATATGATTAATTTTTGACGCAAGTTCGTGGCAAGTACGACTGGGAAAAGTTTCTCAATGGTAAAAACCTTCTAGAGAATTTATTAGCTGGCGTTTAAGGCCTGTCCGCTGCTCAGCGTACAGCTTAATGTTTCAGCTGATGGCGCCTGCAGGCGAATTTTCTTGCATTCGCTTCTCTCTTGCTGTGCCTCCATCTGCTGCGGGTAATTGTAATAAAAATGTTGTAATGCAAACTGAACTTGAATTTCATTTTGCACGAGCAGCTCCATTATTTATGAAGGCGCGTTGCAGCCGCACGTTGCATGTTGGCAGCCTGAGTGATAAATTTGGTGAGCAGCCGAAGGCGGCCACCTTCGATGCTGTTGCATATCCTTCTTAGTCTCCCTCGAGCTGTCTCTTTCTCTATCTCTCTCGCGCCTCTCTCTCTCGCTCTCGCTCTCTGTTGGCCACATCTAATTTATGTTCAGTTTAACCTTAACGCTCAGGCGCCATTTAACAAAACATGAAAGTTTAATAGAGCCAGGCAGAGTAGATGAATGTCCTTGTGCCGTGCGCTAGGAGTTGCTACTGTATCTGCTGCTTGTGGCATGTATTTCTGGCATGCACTCAAAAGTATGCTGCATTAAACTGCTGACAGGCATAACTTGTTAGCAAACATGACAAATATTTGTGCGGCAGGCGGACGAGTGCATGTCAAACGGCTCTCAAGTTTTACGCGCATGCAACGTACAGCAAAGAGCTTCAAAAAAAAAAGAAAAAAAAAGAAAAAACAAACACACACACAACCACACACATATTCGCACACACGCTGTATAAAAAATGATAGAAAGCGCGCATATTTCAGCCTTTCATTTCAACTCAATTTTATCCATTAGGGTCCCAAAAAAGTTGCCAAAAAGAGAAGAAATTTAATTGGTTTACAAAGTCTGCTTTGTCCTTCTTTGTGGAGCATAAATAAAGTTTTTCATTTCGTTTCATTTCGTTTATTTATTTATGGGCCAAACGCTGGCTATAAATCTCAATTAGAGCCTCCAGCAGGCTGACAGTTGACAGGCCAACGCGACGTATACGCAACATTTCTTTACCTGATTTACCTTTCCCGCCTTTACTTTGACAGCACGTGTGCAGCTACCCCGTGGGTATAATTATCCGGTATTTGGTTTCCAAATTACTAGAAAATGTGACGCTAATCAATGTACCATTTGCTGTGGCATTGAGTGAGCGATGCGAATTCCATGACAGCTATTGGTGACAAGCGCTAATCACATTATGGCCAACAAGCTGATTGATTCATTTGACTAACATGTTTGCCAACTAATGGTCTATAAAGCCCAAAACCACATCCGATATATGCCGATAGCACAAGGCCATTTTACGTTCGAATATTTCACTCTTTGATGGAATAAAACTGTACCATATTTGGCCAGAAAAATGTTGCTAACACTTTGCCAGCCGATGTGGAAAAAAGGAAAAGGTTTAATATATTGAAAAGACAGCTAAACACATATGAAAAGTTTCTGTGCCGCAAGACTTTGCGCGAGGCAAGTTTTTCTTCGGTCTAATGGACGTAACGGGATTCATAATGATTAAGCTGCAACAAAGTTTTCGCAGCATTAACCATAAATCATAAAAGTAGCCAAACATACTACATTGATATTTATGGATGTCTGAATGTCTTGTCTAGATGGATTGGCCATTAGTTAGTGGAAATATTTAGCTATTTATAGACCTTTGTTTTTTCTCAAAGCCTAGCAACACCAAAATGTGGCTCACTAGGTATTAGGCCTTATGGCTAATGAGTCCACTCGACCGGCAGACAAATTTGCATTGATATACAGCGAACGAAGGTCGGCCAAAAAGCGCTGAGTTAGGAGCCACGACTAAGCCCTTAATCCATGTACGTGTAAGCATGCTCCGGACGCAGTTATTGTAACCCCCGCAATCTAGGCCCACTTCCAGGAGTTGCTAAGCTGTTACTGCCAGCTGCCAGTGCGTGTGCGTGAGCGTGTGTGTGTGTGTGTGTGTGTGTGTGTGCCGTATATGCCAGCAAACTTTCAGGCCATGGTAATGAGTTCACGTATCTGGCGGCATCTGCCTAGCAAGTGGCCCAAAAAAGACACAAAAACATTTTCATCTGCACGCGCTGCCTAATGCCGAGTTGATTAAGCGAGAAACAGACCCGAAAAAGCAACAAAGACAAAAAATAGCAAAGAGTAAACAAAACGCTGCTGGGCGATGTTGAGTGTCCGGTTTAAA
>JABVZX010000001.1:12246360-12270171 GCA_020883565.1 Drosophila pachea
ATTGAATTTTACTGCGCATTTTTCATATATTTGATAATAATTTCATTTATGCGCAAACGGCGCAAAACTTAAAAATGCGTAAAAGGCGTCCAAATTTTATTATGCGCTGACATTTAAAAACTCCACCCCAGTCAGCTTTTATTTTTTGCCGCCCCCTCTCCAGAACGCCCAAGAGCAGGCAACTGTTTTTGCTCACCGCCTTTCAATTTCAACTTGGCCTTTTATGCAGGCGTGTGAAGAACGCAAACCGGTATATTGGCTTCCATTGTGACTAAAAATTTCGACTAGATAACTGCAAGCACGAAGCACTCTAATATGCTTATTAATCTTAGTAAATATTTGAAGAGCTCCCTGATAAAATACATGCCCAAATGCCGGTCTTCCCGTCCCGCTCGAACTCTGTTTGAGCGTGTATTAGACAGCGCAGAACAGCCGATTGCGAAAATTTTTAGGTTTTTCTTTGTTTGCTCTTGTTATTATTTTTTGGCTTTGTTGTTCCGGAATCGGGCCCAGAGCGTTGACTTTTCTGAATGGTGCTCAAATTGAGGAGCTACTTATAATAATATATTTTCAAAGTTTAGCTCAGTTAAGTGTAATAAATGTAGACGCACCGCAACAAAGCGCAGACCTGTTGCAGCGCTCCCCAGCGACCCCGAGCAATTTGACGAGGCTCTTTCTGCATGCATAAATATATACTATAGCGATATACATATTTATCTCATGGGAGCTACCTTTTCAACAGCATTTTCCGTTCTCCGGTCTGGCACGATGCTCATTAATTTTATCAAGTGTCGCGCGGCTATATACACGACAATATCAAATGGTTTTCAGCATGCGAGGCGACATCGATGTCGCCCCAGCTCTTGGCCCGAGCGTGAAAGGTCAGCGTTGAGTAGGAGCTGGTTGCACTTTAAAACCACTGCCACAGCCTGGCCGTTGCGGCTGTGTATGTGGCTGTGGCCAGAGCACATGTGCCACCTGGTCTTGACTTTTTGCGGTCACTTTAAGTAACGGTAAACATGTACACTATTCTCAAATCTGACAGATACATCAGCAACATTAAGTTAAAAGGTCAGCCCTCTTGTCCCAGTCAACTATGATGGCAAAAACTACATCCAACAGCATATAGGACAATGCGAATGAACGTCAAGACAATAGCGTCAAACACGTCAGGTGGAATGTAATACAAAATGCTCTAGATGCAGCCACAATGGCAGGGAGCCCACTTTAGTTGAATACAATTGAGTAAATAAAAATGCGAAATGCGAAATGCGAAATGGGATTTCGAAGCTTACGAAATTTAACTCTTAAAAAGAGAATTTCTCTCTTGAATTTCTTAAGACAGAAAGTTGCATCAAGAAAACATCTTCTAACGGCTGTGGATATGTATTAGACTTCAACAACAGATGACTAGTTGCTATCTAATTGCCTTACCTTAAGTTGAGCAGTTTTTTGCTTTTCATTGAGCACCCAATCAATTCCCATAAAAATGGCTAAAACCTTATAATTTAATGGAATTAAGAGAGTTTTAGCTCCGCTTAACTCCGCCAGCGGAAAGCAATAAATACAAAAGCAAAGCCAAAAGGAATTGTGATGAAGACAAAGCACTGTCATCAATTTGAATTAAATATGTTGGTGTAAGCCTTCGTTTAGGGGGCTTAATTCGTGTAACTAACGTGCTGAAATGCAATTCAATTTAAATGACCGAAAACTATTTAAACGACTACTTAATAAATGACTTTCCATTTCGCAGAGGTTTTTGTACATTTTTGTTGTCAGCAGACACAAACATTCATTTATCAAGTGACTCGTAAAGTGGCATTTTATTTCATTTCCAAAAACAAACTCCAACTAAAGCACAGCAGGTTTTTACCTATGCTGTTTGTTTCGCTGGCCACAAACACACAATCATACCGGGCCAAAGGAAATTGCAAACAGGCTGCACAAAGGTTGTGGCTGGGGCTTCCAAAGCGACTTTGTTGCAATGGCATTACAAGTGACTGCTTGAGCTGGCTCGGTTGACTGACTTTGACAGGAGCAACAGCAACAGGACTATAAATAAGATACTGCCTGTGCAGCTGTATATGTGATTGTGTGATTGTATGTGTGTGTGTGTGTGTGTGTGTGTGTGTATAGAGTTGAGAGAACTGTGTCACGCCTTTATTTGCTTATAAAACACAGCAGAAATAACGACAAGCTGTTACTGTTATTGTTGTTATTTTCGCCTCTGTTGGGCCTGTTATTATATCTGTCGTGTTCTTGCAGTGTTCATAAAACTGTCGCACTATCTCCACTGTTGCACGTGATTGTATATGTGTGTGTGATTTTAGGGGTGTGAGCGTTTGTGTCTGTTTGTGTAGCTTCCTGTTGCATGCCCGACTTTTGCTTGAACATTTCCGCTTCCTTTCGTTTGGTATTCCGCACATATTTCACAGATTTTCAACTAGGGAGGAGTTGCGCCATAACCACTCGTGTATTTCATAAAATTTACTTAAAATTCCACGATATTTAAATAAAAGACCAATTGCCAAGTGTGCTATAAATGAGTTTGCTCTCATGAAAAATAATCGACTCCTTATGGCACAACTGTTGCCAGTTAACTAAATTTCACTGAAAGGTGGTATTCCTGCTGACATGACATAATTTACGCTGCATAAGAATTGCATATAGTAAATGTTATGAATTTGTTTACATGTGGGTTGGTATTCCAGCTCGACCAACTGGCGGCATTTCGACCAAATGTGTATCAGCTTACGACAATTCAATCCGGTTATATTATAAATATTTATAAACAGATGTAGCAATAGAATTACATATACCAATGCTTATAATAACTTATATTACAGAACAGACGTCTGTTTCATAAATATCATAGATTTTATCATAATATTTGGCACACTATGTCGTAGTGAGTATTAGTATATTGATATACTAAGAATCGATTTTAGTAGACTGTTCACTGTTTGATAACGACACTCTTAACAGCTATAATTTGTTTCCGGCCCAACCGCACCGAAAAAAAGTGTTCGCACGCATTGCGGTGAAAGCAGCCAATTTGTGCTGATGCTGGTGTTTGGTTTCTGCTTTTATCAGATCGAAATTGGCCAATTTATTGCAGTTTTTATACATTGGGGCTGTATGGCTTTGTTGTGTGTAGGATTTCGATCATTAAAATACGATTTGGATTCGTTTTCAAACAGACAAAAGCGCTACAGGTGCAGTACATTGAACCATCCTTGCTCCCCAAGAGCATTTCAAAGGAAAAGGAAATTGGTTGCCGTTCAAATGCTTAGTTTCAGTTGCCGTTCTATTTTTAGCCATTGGGACATTGACTGTACTATAGGGAATCACTGCAAGTTCAATGCACATACATTCATATGTAGTTTAATATTTTTAAATCAACATCTCCCACCAGGTCAACACCCTCAAATGGTTAATTTGACTCCAGAGACCCTATAATGTTACATATAATTTTACATTTAACATTCCAGTTAGCTTGAAGCTTTTAAAGCAAACGATTAAATCGATTAGTGCTCTCGATACTTATTTGCTTTGGTAGATTGGTATTTAAAATATACCGTTGGTATTTTGCTTTGACTTGAACATCATATGCCGGACAGCTGTTGGGACTTTGTTAAGTGAACCCTATACGTATTTCGATAAGCAGATTAGTTTACAACAGAACAAATTAAACATAGTTTGCCCTGATCTACCTATAGCAAATAAATTGAAAATGGAAGAAAATTGCAAAGAGACGAATGATTGGCGGGACTCACCCTTTTTTGTGGTTATATACGAGTATGCGGTGAAGAACGCCGGCATGCCCACGGATATGGGAACATTAATTGCCTATTTGCTCGTCCTTTTCGTCACTTGGCATGTGGTGCTCTGGGTTGCTCGAGCTATTTTATCACTCATCTGGCCTGTGATAATCGGTCTTGTGGCACTGTTGTTGTATCGTTCACTATGCAAATTCGATCAGGAAGATTTGCTGGACATGCTCTATAACGTTCTTTGTTTGATCGCGGACACAATAGTATTAATTTTGTCCAAGACACTAGAGTATTGTTTGAGTTTACTAGGCTGATTATTCTTTCATGCATTCCAAATTATGTAGATCTTTTGCTGCTAAAAATTGTAAAATACTTAATAGCATTAGTGGCTCCAAAATTTACATTTAAAAAATTAAAGTTGTAACATAAAATTTTACAATATTAGCAGTGGTATTTTTTCTTGCACTACCTATTCCGCGCTTATGGTTACACTGTTAGCCCGGCAAAACGTGACAGTTTTATCAACAGTTCGATAAAAAGTATTTTGAGGAATGTAAGTAATTAAAAAATAATAAATCATAAATATCCAAATTATATAAGTGTTCCCAAACTTCGATGTACGTGCATTGACCGTACCAAATTTTAAAATTTCATAATATGTGATAGAATAATATATATATTAAAACAAACAAAAACAAAGCATTTATTTATAGATTGTCTTTTGGTGCCTTGAAGCCCACGTAGATTTCCAAATTGCAGACAAATTTAGCGACACTTGTGGAAGTATAATAAAATTTTTCCTTTTCCGTAATAAGTGATTAAAATTTAAAATAATCAAAAATATATACGCTTTCAGTTATTGCACAATGCCAATCATCCGTTTAGAATCTTCCGACAAGGAAATTTTTGACATTGACATCGAAATCGCTAAGTGTTCAGAGACTATTAAAACAGCACTTGAAGATCTGGGTGATGAGAGCGACAATAGTGTGCTACCATTGCCGAATGTCACCTCTGCTATTTTACGCAAGGTTCTCCACTGGGCAACTTATCATGCACAAGACGATCCACAAGAGCCCCAAGAGGATGAAAATAAGGAGAAACGCACTGATGACATTTCCTCGTGGGATGCTGATTTTCTTAAAGTTGACCAAGGCACCTTGTTCGAGCTTATCCTAGCCGCCAATTATTTAAACATCCAAGGATTACTGGATGTTACATGCAAGACTTGCGCAAATATGATCAAAGGCAAATCGCTTCAGGATATACGAGAAACGTTCGCCATAGCCAATGACTTTTCTCCAGCTGAAGAAGAGCAGGTGCGCAAAGAGAATGAGTGGTGCGAAGAAAAGTGAAAGAACAATATTGTGTCTAAAACATAAGTTAATTAATTGATTACGTTTGGTGTTTATTGATTAAAAGATAATTGTGTTTGTTATTACATTCGAATTCAAAAAAGAGAACTACTTGGAATTTGAATTGTATGCAAAATCCCGAATTGTTGCCGCAAGGTGGCGCCAGCATAGAGAAATTAGGTGCTCCACCGTCTGACTTGCGGTATTTTCTTCATGCATACAATTCGCGGTTTTTGTCACTCCCACGCTCCGGTCACATTGCGTGCGAATTCGCCTTAAAAAACCAACCAAACTAAGTTTTTAATCAAAATTGGCGCATAATAATTTACAGTAAAATTCTCGAGATTTTATGTGAAATTGCATATTAACGGTACACATAAAAGCAACATTCAAGTTGCATGAGAAAAACACGCATATACACAAACATAAATTGTTTGTGAAAAAACAGAAGGTGTCGGCGGTAACGGCGGCGAGGGCGAAGCAACACACGCGACTTGTAAGGAAAACACGGCGAGGAGCACGGACTAGACCAAGTATCTTGGCGCTGTCTGAGAGTGCGTACGGGTGCTTGTGTGTATATGCACAAATTTACGATAAATTAAAGCACAAAACAAAAATATAGAATAACAATGGATGTATACGACGTGTCCGATGATCTGATCAAGAAGCTCAATGATTGGAAACTGATTAGGATCATATCCGGCAAATTCAATGAGCTTAAAGAGAACTATTCTAAGGTGAACTTTGTTGAACATGCATTAATCGACTTCAAGTACATGGAGAAAATATTTCTAAACGTAACACTGCGAGAAAGCAAATGTAATGCGCGAAGCGTTGAATTTCGCATGTTGGGAAACGAGCAGTTCTCTTTAAAAAATAGGAAATACTTTCAGGCAAGTAAAAATGTATTCAGACTCTAAGCGTATTTTCGACAGTTGGCAGCTGGCCTTAACAATTACATTATCAAATTGTTATTTTCTCCATATTAATTGATAATTAAATGATCTCTTGAACTACAGGCACTAGAATTGTACAACAAGAGTATTTGTTATGCGGAGCCGGACTCGGAAAATTTATCAATCGGATATGCAAATCGATCGGCGGTTTTCTTCGAGTGTAAGCGATATCGTGAGTGCTTGGCCAACATTGAGTTGGCTCGCAAGGCCAATTATCCGGAACGCCTGCGCCATAAGCTGGACAAACGTGAGCGCGACTGTCAGCAGTTGGTGCAACAACAACCGCCAGATATTGTGCCGTACAACTTCCAGATGACCTACGATGCACACCCGAAAGTACCGTTTATAGCCAATTGCCTGGAGATGCGTGAGACACCCGAAGAAGGAAGATTTATAGCGACAACGCAAGATCTGGCAGTAGGCGATATAATAGCCATTGAGGAGCCCTTCTGCTCATCACTTATGGCGCCGATGCGATACATCAGGTGTGCCACGTGTAAAGAGGAGCGCTACCTAACACTTATTCCCTGCGATAATTGCTGTTCTACCATGTTCTGTTCGGAAGAGTGCAAGCAGCGCGCTAACAGCAGCTTCCACAAATACGAGTGCCCGATTATTGACCTCCTACATCGGATGTTTAATAAAATTCACGGCATTGCGCTGCGCACCACGCTAAGCGCATTAGACTTGTATGGAAGCATCGACGAGTTGATGTCATTCTGTGACCAACCTGAGAATCATAATAAATGTGTTTTTGATTTGGACTATACAAATCTAACACCGCAGGAGCATTACCGGGCCATACATGGCCTAGTAACGAATCAGCATTTGCGCTCCGTATCGGATCTGTTCCAGCGGTCGGTTGTGTGCGCCGTACTCAAGCACTTTATCATGGAATACACACCGCTGAAAGACCATTTGGGTGGCGACGAGGGCCGCAACTTTTTCACGGATTTGTTGTTCAGACATTTACAAACATCACCATCGAATATGCATGGCATTGATCTCGTCGAACAGCCGAACGAAACTCAGGATGATCAGTCGCATTCGTCGGGGGCCTATGCGTTCCTCTCTCTAATAAATCACTCATGTGCGCCCAACACACTGCGTATCTCGGAGGGTGTTAAGACCTATCTCTTTGTACTGCGGCCTATCAAAGCCGGCGATGTGCTCTACGACAACTATGGGTAGGAAACGATAACGCTTTGAATAGTCAGAAGAGTCTTCATTTAATCGCATGTCATTTATCTATTTTTGCAGGGCGCATTTCGCGGTATTCAACAAGAAACACCGGCAGGAGACTCTGTTTATGCAATATCGATTCACCTGTAAGTGCGAGGCGTGTGAGAACGACTATAGCCAATTTAAAAATCTGCTTTTTGATACATCGGTGCCGGTGGTGGCAAGCGATACGGATTTGAAGCTATTGGGTGCCTATAACTATGATTTTGCATTGAACAACTATCGGAAGTACTGTGATTTTTTGATGCAATATAGTCACGCTTTCCCTTGCGGCCAGATTAGTTCCGCTGAGGAGTGCCTCAAAATGGCATTACATATCATGGTGGATGCGGTGCCGCTCAAGGCGAAAATGTAATGTGTCTGGGACATAATGCACTAACTGCCTCGCAACCCGCCATCTCGCCAACTCCGCAATACACGGCTATGTACTGCAATATAACTGGACGAACAAGCAGTAATTATACCTACCTATAATTTTTTGCCATCAGTTTCCAACATTGTTTGGCAGCTACGGCAGTTGTTGATTTTAATTGGCTTGAAAAGAACACACACATACATATACAGTTCATTGAATATGTATATCATCTAATTGTGAGTTAATATTATGAGTATTTTTATTGGTTTGACACATTTTATTGAGAATCGCACTTTTAGAAGGATAGTCCAACATTTCGTCAACTTCGCTCGCCGACGGTTGGTACGAAGAAAAGCTATTTAGCTAGGTCGCAAGCTCAAGATTTTTGTAATGTTCTTTGATCACCATTGTCTTCGAAGCAGCAAAAAATAACACGTTTTTATAATTACTTTACAAACAAATACAATACTTTTTATTGATGCATTACATAATTGCCCTTGTTATAGGTTAAACGGCATTCCTCTCTCAATATCTCTTCCTAGCTAAACCGAACACAATCTTGTCTTTCGACGAAATCAGTGCATTTTGCTGTACAAATCGAGTAATTGTTGATTGAGCATTCCAACAGATTTACTCGCTTTAGTTACTACCTCGTCCGGATTGCTGTTGGAACTCAGCAGCTGCACAAACTCACAGCCAGAAGTGTTAGGTTGCCGCTGTGTCTGGGATGCCTCCGGGGTATTATTATCAATGTCAGTGAATAATATGCTAGAGAATGTTTGCTCGAACTGCTTCTGCACTTGACCTGCATCCATAGGCTGCAAATCTTCACCCGGACCGTTTGGTGTCTGATTTATATTCAGTTGCGCCGCTAATTGATCAATGCGATTCGGCTGTTTTGGATGCTGCTGCGACAATTCTTCATTTTTAACATAAATATTATCACCGATGCATTGTGCATAGTCGTCGAAATGGCTCTGATCTAAAGCTGGCAGGAAACTGCCGTCCATGGCTTGAAAGCCAAGTCGTATGAGCAACGATATCTTTGTATTGAAACACTCTAGCCAGGCTTTGTTAGTGTGATAAATAGACAGCTGTTGCTCTTCGCCGCAGGCGTTCCAAAAATCCAGCAAGGTATTCTTGCTGCAGTCGATTAGCATGTGGCGCTTCGGATCCGGATATAATCTGCTAATGGCATCCAAATGGCGGAACGTTATGTCCAGCAGGTGATGCTGGTGGCGGGATACAAATAGCTGCCACTTGTACATCATTGTCATTAGATTCCACAGCTTCTCCATGGACGTATCGTCCAACCGCATTAATGAACAGGTGGCTATGTCTCTAAGCATGAATTTGCAATTCTCCGCAGTCAATAGCTGAGCATTGATATGAATGGACCCATTGATGAGTGACTCTATGAACTTTGGCTCCAGCAGAACCGTGGTCACGTCGTGCATGACTAAAAAGCAGAAAAAGTGCTGGCTCAATTAAACTAGGCGGCATTGCGACACCCACTAACCTTGAAGCGATTTGTCCGGCGCAATTTGTTGAGCCTTCAGGCGCTGGTCAATTACGAACAGCGCCTCACAGCCCAGATTGACCAGTATGAATACGTTGGCGCGTGGATTGAGTGACTGGCGTGCGGACATATTGAAGGCTTTGGCGCTCCGTCGTTGGCAACTTCGACCCTCGAATGCTAAATATTAACTAAGCCCAGACAGGTGCCGCATGCGACCAGAGCCGCACTGCACGGCACGCGACCAACCACGAATAATTCTCACATACATTTATTTTATTGGATTTTTCATTTCCGTCTGCTCGTTTCTAACGGCGGGGTCCTGTAATAACGACAATTTAGACTGCTTTTTGAAAGACTCGGCAACGTCTTCAAGAACTAAGTGGGTAATATATGGTAACTTAAATATAGATATAAGCATTTATAAGTTACGCGTACTAAGTGATAGTATGTTGCCCCACTCAAATTTGGCAGAGGAGAAATTCTAACAAATAAACAAATTCAGTATCCACAGGCAACGCATATAGCCAATCAAGCTTCGAAGTCATTATACTTCATCTGAAATAGAGTATGTTAATTATGAGACTGGCTAGGGTGCGCTAGTCGGCGTTGCAAGTAACTGGAATGAGACTTAGACGTAAAGTTTTCTTTACCTGTCTGTCCGATAGTTATTGATTTGTGTTTGTTTTGCAAAACTAAAAGTAAACTTCGGCAATAGCAGTAAAAACAATCAAAATAATATGTTCCCACTGAAAAGTATACAGCCGACTTTTTCTCTTTTAATTCTACTCCGCCTATAATATGTTTATGCTAATTTATTATTGACGCTGGGGTGGTTGAAAATGTGCATGGGGAAAACGGAAACACCTGCACTATATGGGCGGAACAAAGCAAAATTATCAAGAAGTTACTATGTGGTTGGCCACAGTGCAATTAATGCACGACATAATGTTGGCGGCGTTCGAACTTCGACCATTTACAGGTTTTCGGCGCGCATCAGTTAGTGGTGGCAGTGCAATGCGGTCACACTTACCGTCGTGATAGTATTTTAAAGCAATAAGAAAATTAACAGACCAGAAAAAGAACAAATAATAATTAGTGATTAGTGTTCGTATGAGGACTAAATCCCTTTCTTTATTTAACAAATTGTTATTTTTTATGCTTTACATCTAAATCGGTATTTCATTGGAAACTGTAAAATATCGCTAAGCAATCCAGTGGAAACAGAACAACAAATCAAAAAACTTTTATAATCTTTCGTACTTTGTTTAGAATATAAAAAAATCATAATCTATTATTTTTCAATAAGCATGTTGCGTAAAGCATTGCAAAGATCGACAAATCCCTTTCAATGGAGTCGGTATATGTCTGTAGTTGCCAAATCGTTGAAGTACACAGAGCACGGAGAACCCCAGGATGTGCTGAAACTGGTGGAGGACAAACTGGCGGACCCCAAAGACAAGCAAGTGTTAGTTCAGATACTGGCAGCGCCCATTAATCCGGCTGACATTAATACAATACAGGGCAAGATAATTGCAAGCATAATAATATAATGCGTCTTATATAAACTGGCAAATATGATTTTTAGGCAAATATCCAGTGAAGCCAAAATTTCCGGCGGTAGCTGGCAACGAATTTGTGGGTAAAGTAGTTTGCGTGGGTGAACATGTGAAGAGTCTACATCCAGGGATGCATGTAGTACCACTAGCTACCGGCTTGGGCACATGGGCGACGCACGCTGTCTACAGCGAGGATCAACTGCTTGGTATTTCTCAGAATGTGGGCTTAGCAGAGGCCGCGACAATTACCGTAAATCCCTGCACAGCATATCGTATGCTTAAGGACTTCGTGAAGCTATCACCCGGCGATACGGTTATCCAGAATGGTGCCAACAGTGCTGTCGGACAAGCGGTACATCAGCTTTGCCGAGCATGGGACATTAACAGCGTAGGCATCGTACGCGACCGCCCCGAAATAAATGAACTGAAGAATATGCTTCAGTGTTTGGGTGCCACGGTTGTACTAACGGAGAACGAGATGCGAACTAGTGATATTTTCAAGAGCGGAAAACTGAAGCGTCCCAAGCTGGCGTTTAATTGTGTGGGCGGAAAGAGCGCCACCGAAGTGTCACGGCAGCTGGACGACCGTGGCGTTATGGTTACTTATGGTGGCATGTCTCGTGAACCTGTTACCGTTGCCACGGGACCGCTCATCTTCAAAGACATTTCTTTCCGTGGATTCTGGATGACACGTTGGTCTAAGGAAAACTATAGTTCGCCGGAACGGACTAAAATGTTTCAAGAAATTTGTGAGCTAATGGAAAATCATAAGTTTGTGGCCCCGACTCATGAAATGGTGCCACTAGAGAAATTCAAAGAAGCAGCCACTGCTACACTCAATTTTAAGGGGTTCACTGGAAAAAAATTCATATTAGACATGACCAAGTAATATGTGATTCGTAAAAAATGTGTGTTAAAACCATTAGACAAGATAAATGCTTTTAAACCGAAACGACAATAGCTATGAGAAAGATGCGTTTTGGTATTTTGTAATAATGTAAAAGTTATCGAAATTATCGATAGGAACATAAAATTGAACATTTACATCATTAAGCTTTTTGTAACAATTTATTTATGTAAATTATGACATTTCAACTTCATTAGTTTGATATTTCAACTGAAGTGTCATGGCCGTTGGTGAAGTGACGTCCGTTACTGTCAATTGTTGCCCATCCTGCAGTCCCAACTCACCAAGAGACTGTGTCAAGTTCTTTCGCGTGGCCTCTTCGATGCTTTTAACATTGGCCATGTACAAAGTACGTTGCTTGCCATCGGCCATGACGGTGGTAAGGGCAGGGCTCTTGAGTTGAAAACGCGGTAATTCACAGAGTTCCTTGATAACATCCTCTAACGTTGTGGTGTTTGGGTCCTCGATGTTCAGCAACTGCGGTGTATTGCTGCAAGCCATACAATTCTCTGTTTTTTCAGCCTCGTACGTGTAGGTGTAAATTCCATCCAAGTCATTGAAGTTGAAGTAGTTAGCCATGCTATCATAACAGCTAGTGGCCATCTTAAACACTTCCATTGCACAGGCAGCAGCTATGACCGCATTTGTGCTTGCTACAGCCGGTATTATATGTTTGATAACACCCTGGACTAGTCGGTAGGTGACACCGCTTATGTTGAACTGACTCGCGCGTTCCTGGGCACGTTCGTAGATCCAGCCAATGTGCTGTGGATCATCCCCGTCAAGGGGCATATTGAAAGGGTTCTCCTTCTCCCATTGTATTAACTTCACATACTCAATGCAATGTTCCGGCAGACGCGGTGTGTTTGCTATCGTGCAGAGTGGATAGTTAATCTGCGGTGGAAACAGATCCAGAGTACATTCTATACAGGCGGTGAAACCTGGCAATATTACACGGGCGTTGCCTTTGAATCCCTCAGTGCCACCATCTATCATTGGTATAATAGAAGATAAGTCAATGCTGTTGTCCTCTTCATAGCGTAGCATGGAGAGCAGCATGCCGTTGATCCAGCGGCGAGCAACTATTGAGTCTAAGCCGCACACTATGATATGAAATTGTTTATAGAACGTCTCATTGAAGTCTTGGATCTTGGCAAAATGCGGTGTCACCTTGCAGGTGGGAACACGGTTATTGATAAAGCGCGCTGCGCATTCCGCTTTCGATGATCCAAGATCTGTACGTCGAAAAAGGAACTGGCGATTCAGATTGGATAATTCAATTGTGTCCATATCAATCACATGTAAATCTGCAAATCCCATCAGCGCTAAGTCTTTAAGGAGCTCACAACCCAAACCTCCGGCTCCTATAACAAGCACTTTGCATTTGGTCTGTAGGAATTCCAAATTATCCGGCGACGGTGTAAAATCATCTTTGCAAAATAGTCCCTCACGCTCTAAAATATGGCGTAAGCCATTCCAGCGCTTATTTTGAAGGGCCAGCGAGGCATTAGATGGCGAGGCAGCTGACATTTTTAACTAATCTCAATTCTTAAGCCTCACTGCAATGGGAACCCGGTAAAAAATTGTTAGTGGGCAATGGTAAAATGACTAAAAAATACGTACTAAATATACCATTAGCGATACTTCTGGATTTTAGTATTTTGCCAATAAAAGTTTAAAAAAATTAATATTTAAATTGTTTTTAATTAAAAATAATCAGGTTAAAATATAAATTTAATGTTAGCAATTATTAATAGTAAATACAATAATATTAAACAGTTACTTACGAAAAAATATGATATGTTAGTCAACGAATGTTAGTCATCGATAAGAAATATGAAACGATAGTCTACTATCGCATATAGCTCATACCTAGTTCCAATTTTAAAACAACGGCACTTTATCGAAAAAAGAGAAGCGTCGTTTGTAGATTGCTGCCTCTTCGAGAAATTACTTGTAAATAAGAAAAAGTTTATAGTATCTGTTGAAATTGTTAGTGAAAATATAACTATAGAAATTGTGAACATATTGAAGACTAATAATATTGACGATCATGGAAACGGAAATTGAATCGGAAATTGAAATGGAAATGGAAATGGAAATGGATACGACGCTGTCAGCGGTAGCTTCGTTTGACGATCTGCAACGCTGTATGGATGTGCTGAATGATGGTACCGCCGAGGAGGGTAAGCAAGGAAAGGAAAATAAGTGCGTATGTTGAGTGTAATCCTTTACATCCAAACAGAGTTTCTTAGGTTTGCGCGCTTGTTCGAAGAGTATCGCGAAAAATTCAATGGTTACGCCACTCAAAATGCACGCCTACAAACGGAATTAGACAAATCTTTAGGGAAAATGGCTGATTTGGAATGCAAGCTGCACCATGCTAGGCGCATCATTGACACAGAAATTAAAGCGAGACGGCAGGCAGAATATGACCGTGACGCCCTGGAAAGTAAGATAGTGGCCGTTGCCGATCTACTGCGCCACGAACACAATCTGAACAATGAGACGCGTCATAAATTGGCCTTCTTAAATACGTTGCACTCGGATTCTACACGTAAGCGTAAATCCTTGAATCAGGGGGACAAGTCGTATGGAGACATCAATTCTACGGGCTCGTTACTGTCTGATCTGTCCATAACACTATCTGAGGATGATTTTCTGGATATTCGCCGATCCAAGTCGTGGAAGGCACACCGTCCATCTCTACCTAAGAATCCGGTTCCGTGTGTGGGAAGTAAACGATCCCGCTTGAGCACAGGCCATAATAACAGCAATATTGGCACACCAACCAATACCAAATCTACAACTGCTCTCCCTTCGGGTCACGTGGATCAGCACACTTTGGATGTTAGCCAGGGCGCAGAGCGCTTTTGTGCCACGACCAAGGTGACCATCCCTCAGGATGGCCAGGGTGTTATACGAGCCGAGTCTACCATTGAATCGCTACCTGCGATTATGAATCAACAGTGCGTCGCTGATGCCCAGCCTACCTCAACGCCTCGTCGGTCTATCATCAAAGAGCCTACAGCGCCGCCGCTGACACCAGTGAATGCCATGGCTACAGGCGTGTCACCAGCTCAAAATCGTCTGCTAATGCGGAAGCATAGCTTCAACCAGAAGACCTTTTTGCGTGGCGACAACTGTGTCCAGTGCCAAAAGCGGTACAGTCTAATTATAATTATTTATTTCATGAATCAGTAGCTTCAATAATATCTAATATATTCTGATTAATCCCTTCCAGCATTCGCTTTGGTTCGGTTGGTCTGCGTTGTCGCGATTGTCCGGTACGTTGCCATATTGACTGCCGACGGCTACTCACTATTAGTTGTGTGCCCCAATCTGCCACGCCTACGGCAAAAACGGAACAGCATTACCTCAGCGAATACGCTCCAACTGTAGCGCCAATGATACCAGCACTGATTGTGCATTGTGTCAATGAAATTGAAGCTCGTGGTCTGAACGAGGTGGGCCTATATCGCATGTCATCATCAGAGCGTGAGTACAAGGCGTTGATGCAACAGTTCTTGCGCGGCAAGGTTACACCACATCTTGGAAATACGGACATCCACGTTCTTTGCTGTTGTGTGAAGCACTTCTTAAGGACGTTGCGCGAACCGCTCATCCCTACCAGCCAATGGAACGATTTTGCCAATGCTGTGCAAAATCCTGATAATAAGATGGTCGAGCAGTTGCTCTGCAAGGCGGTGGAGCAAATGCCTCCAGCAAATCGCGACACAATGGCATTCCTTCTGTTGCATTTCCAGCGCATTGCCGAGTGTCCAGTAATAATGATGCCCATTGATAATATGTCCAAGATCTTTGGACCAACGATAATGGGCTATTCATCGCGTGATCCGGACCAGCATGCCCTATATACAGAAGTCTTTACACAAACACAAGTTATGAAGGCATTGCTCGAGTTGCCTGGTACTTTTTGGCAGAAGTTCCTTCCTCTGGAATCTTCTTCACCGGAAGCTCCACCTGGCAGCGCTGTCAAGCGTGTGCCTAGCAGCAAGAAGGACGGGTTCCCACTTTATGGTATTCACATAATTTCACTAAATTACAAACTCGAATATTAATGGTTTTAACTTTTCGCTAGCTACTCCTTTGAAGAAGGCACTGTGAAGTAACGCAAATTCTACATCCTTCAGCCAAAGTCTGCGCATAAGTGAAGGATTGACGTCCGATCCCATTGCGAGCTGGCGTGATACTTAACAATTTGAATTTTTTGATATTCCTCTATGAAGTAACTCACTTAAAACTTTCATATACTATGGAACTATGACTATAAGAAGAGATTGCAGATTGATAACCATTATATAAAAATAAAAATGTAAAAATGAGGAATATTGCTTGCTAATGATCTTGGGATTGAGCATATTTCCAATAGCTTTTTGAATTTAAATATTAACAGTTAATTCGAAAATTATCCGAGCTTGATCTTTATAAAACTATCGACGAAGTGACTATCGATAAAACAAATGAACGATAAGAGTTTAATAGAAATATATTTACAGCACTTTTAATTTTCTATAAAATGGTAATTAATTCTACAATTTACTTAAATATTATAATTATGTACTACCACAAATATATAGTTTACTTGAACACAATTTGCTATTTACGCGCTATTATTTTTTTTTCCACATTTAAAAATATATAGACTTTGAAATACAATTGAGTTACTATTAATTTTGTAATTTAATTAACACCTACTAAATTAATTTTAAATGGACAACTAGCACGAGCTTGAGGGCGCGTTCGTTGGAAGGCGTGAACAAAGTTCGATTGATTCTGCGTGAATTGTCCATCACCAATTTCCAACCGGCTTCAAGCATCGTGCGATCGCACAATCAGACACTCCTGCTCCAGCGCTCAGATCGTAAGTAACAAAATCTCAAGATATATAGAATCCTTAATCTAGAATGTTTTTATGATTGCTAAACAGGTGTTAAAATGGCCAATATCGCTAAGCTCTTTACTGTGCGTGCACAAACCTTAGTCCAGGCTATAGCTCGTCAGCCACAAGTGGCTGTCCGATTCAGCAGCACCTGTAAGTAACTGCGTCACAATAGTAGTTAAGGTCCAAAGTACGCTTTAGCAAAACAGCTTAATTAATATTAATTTAAATATAACAACAACAATAGATTCAATTTCATTACCATCGCATTCCAGCTAGTTTTGAGCAGACAAAAAAAACATTGATTGCGTAACGTTTCATACTATCAATTCATTCGCCATCTCTTTTACTCTACAGCCAGTAATTGGGAATTTATTAAGACCGAAGTAGTCGGAGAGAAGAAAAATGTTGCTGTTATTACACTCAACCGACCGAAGGCCTTGAACGCGCTTTGCAATGGCCTCATGAAGGAGCTGTCCACTGCGTTAAAAAGCTTTAACAAGGACAGTAATATTGCCGCAATTGTCCTGACTGGCAACGAGAAGGCTTTCGCAGCTGGCGCTGATATCAAGGAAATGGCTCCCAACACATATTCACAGTGCATTCAGGGCAACTTCCTCAATGATTGGACTGAGGTGGCCCGTACTCAGAAGCCCATAATTGCAGCGGTTAATGGCTATGCTCTGGGCGGCGGCTGCGAGTTGGCCATGATGTGCGACATTATCTATGCGGGCGAGAAGGCTAAGTTTGGTCAGCCAGAAATCGCACTTGGCACCATTCCCGGCGCTGGTGGCACTCAGCGGTTGACCCGCGTGGTCGGCAAGTCAAAGGCTATGGAACTATGCCTTACCGGTAATATGATCAATGCCCAAGAAGCGGAGAAACTTGGTTTGGTCAGCAAGGTGGTCGCTGCAGATCAGCTAGTCGGCGAAGCGGTCAAACTGGGCGAGAAAATTGGCAGCCACTCCAGTCTGATTGTTCAGCTGTGCAAGGAGGCAGTGAATACTGCGTATGAGACAACCTTGCAGGAGGGTCTCAAGTTCGAGCGTCGCACTTTCCATGCTACATTCTCCACTGTAAGCTGATCGGTTACGTAATGTTTTGTTGTCATATATTAATACGATTCTTTTATACTTTCGCTAGGCCGATCGTAAGGAAGGCATGCAAGCATTCGTGGAGAAACGCCCAGCCAAGTTCACCAACGAGTAGATCGAAATTTTGCAAGAATCCAGTTAACAGCCAGCAATGCATTTATAATCCTGTTTTTTGTACGCAATTAAAATACGTTGAATAATCTGTAATCTGTCGTATAGATTATGTTCTTTCTCTTCATAAATCTAAGTTAAGATTATGAAGCAGCTAAAAACATAAAATATGCAGCACAAAACTCGCAAAGGGTCGCATCATCATGGGGAAATGTACGAACAGATAGCCAGGCAGAATGTCAGTTGGTCTCTAACCAAAGGTATGGTCATAGATCAACTGGCTTTCTGCCAGGACTGTCCGGTTTCTCATATTCACGAACACGCAATGTAGGGGGGAAGGTGCGGGCAGCAGCACTTATTGACGGTCTGAGTCAGCGGTTGGCATATGAATGCCTCTCGCTGAATCAGAAGTCGATAGTAGCCCTTGAGCTGCTGCCGTTGCTGCTGGGCCTTCATCTGCTTGATGAGTGGTGGGTCTGCCTCAATCTTTCCCAGACCGAACAGCTGACAGGTGGGGCACATGCATTTCGATTGTCCGAAATCGCTTGCCTGTTGTTTCATTTCAACTTCAACTCGTGCATTGAATTTCTTCCCCAATTTCTCGACACGTCCATTGATCTTGGAAAAATATTTTTTTGGGCCCGTTGATGGTTGGCTTGTGACTTTTCTTTTTTTCTTAATGGGTTGCCCGTCGGCTTCCATCGTAAGTTTATTTAGTCTGTCCTTTAGTTGTTCTATGGTGGGCGAGCTGTCTAATATTTCAGGAATCAACTCTTCATTAATTGGCCGTTCTTCGTTCGTCATATCTGTCATATCTGTCATATTTGTCGTATCTGTCATATCTACAATTCCATATTTCTTCCTCATTTCATCTTCCTTTTCCTGGATCCCATGAGACTCCTGAAATCGGCGTACAAACGTGATGGAGTGATTTGTGTATCTCGATCTTTGCGATATTGTATCTGATTTCTTGTAGTTATCGTTCCAATCATCATCAATCTGAAACTTATCATTTTGACCGCGTTTTCTTGACAAGATTGCATTGCTGGAATCACTGATCATCACAGAGAGTTGGCTGAGACTGATTTCCATTTTTTGGCTGCTGTCCTGCTGGTCTAACCTCCTAAGTTTCTTATACCAATCGTTTAAAGCATCAACAGATAGTTTAACTTTTGGATTTTTCAACTTCAATTTCACATGCTCATTCTCAACTTTATCGACTTGATTGATTGGATTTTCGAGTGAAGAGGTCGTTTTGCCGTGCCGCTGCTCGATACTGAGCTTATTGGCCACGCTGGGTACATGGTGCGCTCCAACCGGCTCAATCCAAGGACGTCCATCGTAGGGCGCACCTTTATGTTCACGATGGTAATGTTTTAACAATCGTCGCGATTTTGCGTCCCTCTTGGTTTTCAAAAATGATGTTCTGCCCAAGGGCTCGTGTTGTCGTGATGCTGTTGATTTTCTTTTGTCCGTTTCCGGTACCACTTGCTTAAGATCTTTCTGCACTGCTTTAGATGTCGACGTTAAGAAATTACCTACATTGGCTACAATCAATTTCTTCTTGCCTGTTTTTAGGGAATAATTAGAATGTAATTTGTGCCTTTCCGGCACAGCCGGGATGTTGAATTTCAGTGATGATTTAGAGGACGGTGTAAAGGCTTGGTTGTCATCTTTTGCAATTGTCTGTGAAGTTTTCTCACTTTTCATTTTTAAGCGGTCTTCGCTTTTTAGGGAACTGCGTTGGTCTCCTGAATTGAAATCTTCAGAAGACGGTGTGAGCTGCGAAGAATTATTTGGTTTTATCGGATCTTTTGTCTCAGTTCCTTTCATTCCCGCTTTCAATGAGTGACTACTTTCTAGAACAGTTTTTCTTATTTCCCAGATAACCGAATTTTTGCCTTGCAGGTTAGTTTTAGATAAAAATATTTCCGGGCTATACCTGGCCTTCAGTAATTTTGCGGTTGGTCGTTTGCTCTTCTTTCTTCGAGACTTTTTCGACACGGTTTTACCTTGCGGAACCATTGGAACTGGATCGACATATGTGCCGATTGCCGTTTTTACAGTGTAATATTTCTTCTGACGCCGCTTTTCGTGATCGGGCGGATGAAAAAGCATTATAAGTTTTTTCTCCTGATCAACAACAGCTCTCGGTTTCGTAATATGTAATTGAATATTATAAATCTTTGGTTTTGGATGTGGCGAATGATAATTCTGATCTTTCTGCATTTTTAGCGGATGGTCATTGCCTTGCCTTTCTTCTATGTCTGCTGTATTTTCCATCGATTGACTATCGTGTTTCCTGTCATCATTGATTAGATCCGAATCTGACATTAGGTTAATCTTTCGTTGCTTTCCAGCTGCGTTTGGATCTCGGCGTTTAAATAAAATACTCTTTTGCGGTTCAATTTTGGGTCTTAGTTCCCGTTTTAAATTTCGCGCAATTTTTTTCTTCGCGAGTGCCTGAGCGAATCGATTCTTGAGTTGTGTTTCATTATTCTTTTCTTCATATTTATCACCATCCTTTGGTATATTTTGATGCGCCAAAAAGTCTTTTTCCGGGCCATATTTCGAGTGATGGTTGAAGTCCTTTTTAGCTTTTAAACTGTTTTTGTCTCTGCAAGTAGGTTGGTACAGTAACTCTTGGAATTTTTCTAATATTCGGTGAATACTTTTGATAATATGGGGTCTTGCTGGAGTCCAATGCTGCAAGGTTCAAATGGTTAAATTCAGAGCGGCCAAACCAATTTGGTTGACTACGATTCCCGTTATTGTAGGCATATATTCTTTTTTTGTATATATTTTTCGGTGGTTCGTGAATTAGAGCGAAACGCATTAGCGCAAAACTAAAATTTTGTTAATTCAAAAAATTTTGATACACTTGTCATAAAAGTGAAAAGTCAAACATTGAATTTTAACTCATCGAAACGCGTTTAAATTCAAATCCGGCTGTGTTTTAAAACTTGTAAGAAATTGTCTTCCTTTATATTCCTATAGAGTAAATCTTAGCTACCGTAGGTAAGGAACATTCTTCTTTCCTACTCAATGAAGTTGGATATTTAAAAAATGGTGGAACAGTACCAACATAAAAATACTAAAAATGGTGCACTTGGAAGTTATTCGTGTCGAATGATATCGATAGGTCACGGGAATCCAAAATATATCGGCAAAATATGAGCTTCATTTTAATTTTACACACAGAAGAACAGAATTTAATACTAAAGGAATCCCGATAGATTTTGGTGCAATCGATAGAATAGCAGCAGTATCGCCCAGTAACCAGACTCCAATACATATAGAAGACACCCAATCTCATTGAGAGGGAGGGACGTTACATACAATTTACTGTTAGTCCTGCGCGTTGGCCGTTGTGTGAGAAAAGTAAAAGTGAAAATCGGGCCCTTGAATTCCTGTGAAATATTTAATAATAATGCATGATTAATAAAATATAATTTGTGTGCTTGTCGATAGTTTGTTTGCTTTTTAAAAACAGTTGCGATTTTGCGGCTAGAGTCACGGCTACATCATATAGCAAGGCATACCTGAAAATCGAATCAGTTTCTATTGTGCTGTAATCTATAAATACAGTCTACTACAACAACATCACACACACACACACACCCAATTGTGTGGGTATACATATAGTCACAACCAAAAGTAACGGACAAGTCGCCCCCGCTTTGCCCTTGAGCTGATGTAGTGAGAACCGTTCGATTTTTCACAACAAGGCGAGAAAACTGCAAAAAAAATTGATCCAGCCCACGGATAAGACGGAAACTAATTAATACACACATAAATACTCTACATATAGAGCATAGAGGAAGAAATTCGTAGTCTTCAAGAATGGATGTGCTCAATCAAATTCTCAACATTAATGCTGGTGGCGCCTATGGAGGCGGCAAGGCGGGTGGCGCCTTCGATCCAGTGACGTTTGCCATGAAACCCCAAGTAGTTATACGCGCCCTCTGCTGGGTAAGTCAAGAAGATGATGAGCCAGACCCTCTGATTGGCGACACTCACACACACGGGCTTACTCACTTACACTGTCATTAGTTTAACGAGGTATAGAGCTATGTGGCTGGGATGCTTCGAATTGCGACCTGAATAGCTTTCAGTCAGCAAAAGCTGAAGAAATTCCTGAAAGAATTTTCTCATCACTCTCAATTTGATTACACATCTCGCGCTTGATTTGCCTGTGTAAATCGGCACTTGTTGTACTTCTAATCAGGGTATAAAAGCCATAGAGCGAATTTTCTGGAATGAATATACTAATATTAATTTTGAGTAGAGACAGCTGGGCAGGCGCTATTGAAAGTCGCACGTCCATGAAATTTGAAATAAAGGCTGGCGAAAATAAGTCTTTGCAATGGTGGCCAAGAACGTAGCCATTTTTAATGGCCAACATGTGCGTCATAACTAGAGAAGCAACGGTTAACAGCTATTCAGAACATGGCTTTGCTTTCGTTTACATCTAATGACACTTTGTGTTGACAGCAGCCAAGAACAGACACACACACACACACACACATACACACAATCTATATTTGCACAGCGGCAACAACAGTTGAACAGCAGCTTGTCAGTTGGCCAAGTTTTGCCAAGGACTTGCTATGTTATTGCAGTTGGCATTGCCTATCCCCAGGCGCTGCTTATGGCTGCTAAACTTGGCCTTCATTTGAAATTGGGTCACAAACCTAAATACGCGGTTATACAGGTATCTCTTTCTGCGTGTCAGTGTGTGTACGTGTGTGTTTGTACTTGAACTTCTGGTTTGTTGCACCTGTTTTCGAAAATCAATAAATATATTGCTGGACAGCGAGTTCACATCACGTTTCATTTCACACAAATTTTTATTGTTGTTTGTTGTTGTACATTTTCATTTTAATAAATACGCCGTTTTTTTCAGCTTTTCTCCATTGTCGTCTTTGGCTGCATATCCTCTGAGGGCTGGGTGGAGAAGGATGGCAAGGAGATGTGTCTGTATAATAACGATGGCATGGCCTGTAAATATGGCAATACCATTGGCATTTTTGGTTTCCTTGCCTCCATGTACTTTATCGCTGGCGAATTCATGTTCGAGCGCATGTCTTCGGTTAAGAGCAGAAAACGTTACGTCATGGGCGACATGGCATTCTCAGGTATGTGGCCTTTAGCCTACACATTTATTGGTGTATCCTTTTCATTGGCCTCTTTTGTGCACTTGCAGCTGCCTGGGCATTCCTATACTTCATTGCGTTCTTCTATTTGTGGTCCCAGTGGAGCTCAGCACCCATGCCACCACTTGGCATCGGTGCCGGTAGCATGAAGACGGCAATTGTCTTTTGCCTCTTCAGCATTTTCAGCTGGGTAAGTCTCTTGGACTATTTTGGCCACTTTAATGAAAATCTACGAACGGCTAAACATGACTTGCAGGCCCTGTGCGCTTTTATGGCCTATAAACGTTTTCTGATTGGCGCCGGCGATGAGTTCACTTCGGCCTTTGAGACTGACCCGGCAAATGTGGTGCACCAACAGGCATACAGCTATTCCATGGACAACGATAATGAGCAATACAGCGCCTCTCCGTTTGGCCAGCCGCAGCAAGGTGAGCTACAATTGGCAATATGTTTATATGGTATATGTATAATTATATTTGATTCGGTCTGGCAGGCATGGAGCAGCAGACCGGCATGGAGTATCAGCAACCCACCTACTAAGCGTATCACTTAGCAAGTTGTGCCACTCCTCCGTTGTCGACACACACATTTTTTGGTAGTGCAAATGGCAAATACAATTTTTACACCAACTGCAACTATATAGTACACAAAGTTGGCTTAACTTAATACACCGATGACAAGCATATGCGAACAACAAGCAACAAGCAACAACAACAACAAGCAACAGCAACAACAATTGCTTTAGCAAGGAAGAGAAATGTAAGCAGCTAACCGATCTGCTCAGTTATAAAGCCCTATCCTTATACAGAATAATATTAATGATAATAATTTATAAGCTAGCCCCTTAAGTTGTGTGTGCAGTTTTGTAGTGAAAATTTGTTGCA
>JABVZX010000001.1:12273905-12286847 GCA_020883565.1 Drosophila pachea
TGGATATGTGTAGAAATTGCACTTTCAATAGTCGCAATGCACGCAATTAATCGATTGTTGTAAGCCGGGTGAAAGGCGCTTGGTCAGAGCCGAGAACGGAGGGGCTTGCGGTAATGGCAGAGCTCTTGTAATGGCCCCGTCTAAACACTCCCACGAACGCGCACGCGGTTCATAGCCTGGGGTATGTTAATCACCTTTTTTAATTCATCGATTTCTTTCTCTATTTGTAGCCTCTATTCGCCTCAAGATGCTGTTGCCGTGGAGTCTGCGAGCGCTTTGAGCCGCGCTGGCGACAGACGACTCGGTTTTATAGGCCCTGGCCCAACCAATCGACCCAAAGGCAAATCGAAAATTGAAGAAAAACAAATAAACAAACCTGATCTGCAGAAGTTCCACCTTTGGAGATTTCTTGCAACTTTTTCCGTCTCGCTTCATGTTTCGGAATTTCGGAATAATGGGCAGACCTCAGGCCTACTCAAGTTTTCCAATGGGTCTCGCAGCTCGGGGCTACGGCGATTGGCATTATGAAATTTATGTTTATAAATCTATAAACATTCATATATCTCGAAGAGTTCAGATTTGCATTTCAGTGTCATTGCAAAATTTGGACATTAATGAATTTTTCTTAGACCTATGAAATTATCACTTCTTAGAATGGAATTGCCTGTAGCAGCGACGCTTGAATACCCTTCTAACCCGGACAATCCGTAGTTCGTTCTTAGAGTTAATCGAAATTCTTGAAAAGTTTACATATATAAGTTCATAATTTGTACTACGACATCGCCCTTATGAACGATAATAAAATAGATTTTTTATCTGCTGGTTAAATACATATGAGGGGGTATATGATATGCATGTATAAAGAGATGTATTTCACATTCTTATATAGTTCATTTTATGACACGCCGCAAGGGCATTGCCATGCGACATGAGAAATATGTTAATTTACGCGGCTCTTGTGAATAACTTGGACGAATGCTAATATATGAAACCAGTTTGAAGAAACCCCACCGAACACCGAATCAATAAGCGATGTAACGATGTAAACTTTTGTACAGGTATGAAAAGTCGAAACATGTTCAAGGTGAAAAGTCGAGTGAACTGTCTTCATCGAAGAAATATATTTTGCATGTCCCATGAGGTATGATGAGAAATGAATCACTCATTATTATTGAAAATTATTAAAATTAGATATATGCTAATGAAATTCTAATGTGCATAGATGTAGATTTAGAAAGCCGTTGCACTTTGGGATTACGTTAGCGAGTCGCATATTAGAATTCGATCAGATAATCGGCGGTTAATGATGGATTGATGGATAAATATGCTGATGGATTGGATAAATATATATATATATAGTATTATTGGCACGCCCGCCTTTTGTAAATATTTCGACAGTGCTTGGGCGGTCTTTGATCTATGTGGTGTGCCGGGCCAATTGCCTGGTTGCAAAACATTTATGATCTACTGGAGTATGTCGGCGTGGAGAGTCTTTCGGATTGAACTAGGCCAATGGAAATTACAAATTAACAGAGATATGAGAACCCCAACGACAGTGAGACATGTAAACATGCCACGCCCAGGCAGGCAGTAAGTACCGTAATTAGGCAAGTGCGAATTAAGCATTTGCCGGCTGCCAAGAATGAGAGCCGTGATTTGACTCTCCGCCTGTGTAGAAATCTATTTGCACATTTCTTGCGGAACGGTACTTCGTTTATCTATTATTTGCTTGTCTAATCGCAAAGAAAGTGCACGATGTTTGGCCGACACTATATAAGGGTCTGTCTGATGCTCGCTTCTTAGCTAGTCTCTGGCACATTTCCGCGATGTTCAAGCTCCTCCTCTGCTGCGCCTTCCTCGCTGGCGCCATCCACGCCTACAACCATGGAGAGGATCTAAGAGAATTTGAGGCTTATAAGGTGGGTGCTGGCAGAGGCCGCAGTTGTCGACTGCAACTTACGTTCGTTCCTTTTAGGCTCAATTCAACAAGACCTATGGCAGTCGAGCGGAGGAAAATAATGCCAACTACTACTTCATCTATCACAGGAATCAGATTAGGCAGCAGAATTCGCTGGCCGATCGCAAGGCGAGCAGCTACCGCGTGAGGGCGAATCAGTTCTCGGATATACGATTGATAACATTCGCGGCCCGTCTGCCGCAGGCGGTGTATCCCACAGTTTCGTTCAATGTGACGCCGGTGACACCAAATGACGTAGTGCCGCCCGAGTTCGATATGCTCGCCGAGATCGGAGTGCACGTGGACGCCCAGGATCAGGGCACCGTGTGCAGCAGCAGCTGGGCGTATGCGGCCGTCAAAGCCATACAAATACTGAATGCGCTGCAGGTTTACGACATGAACTCAGCGAATATCTCCGCGCAGTCGCTGATCGATTGCGCTGGCATGGGCACCGGCTGTTCCACCCAGGTGCCCCAGATCGCCTTCGACTACCTGACCCAGCACAATGGTACCATCCTGGTGCCCGAGGCTGAGTATCAGCCTAACAACACGTGGAGTCAGCAGGGCATGTGTGTGCCGAAGACGATGTCGACCAATCCTCTCGCCCTGGAGTCCTACGGCACCATTGCCGATGGCGACGACGAGCTGCTCAAGCGCTATGTGGCCAGCCAGATACCTGTGATCGTGGAGTACAATCCCGCCACCTTCGGATTCATGCACTACAGCAGCGGCGTCTATGTGCCGCCCGTGCGTGCTCAGGCCAGCAGCTCGCAGTTCCTCGTCGTCGTCGGCTATGGGCACGACGCGGATAGTGGCCTGGACTATTGGCTGTGCCTCAACTCGTTCGGCTACAGTTGGGGTGAGCGGGGCTTCATCAAAATCGTGCGCAGTCCCACTCTGCCGCTCGCCAAGCGAGCCATTTTCCCCAACAGCTTGGCCCCGATCAGCACCACGCCGGCTCCCACCAGCCCCAGCACGTCGCCGGCAACAACTAGCTCAACTACGCCGGCTGCCACCCCGCCCCCCGCAAACGCAAATTAATTTTTTTGTATCAGAATGAACATGCGTGTTCCTTTACTCCTTTACTGTCAATGTTGTAGATTTGTATCATAAAGTGAATGAACAACTTTTTGTTCAACCGATTTATATACATACATATATAGACGAATTTCGATCAAGCAGTTAGTATTCACATTTCGGCCGTACCAAGACCTTCTCTGATTCTAAGCCAAGGTCCATGTACACTCAGCCGAAGAGTAAGCTTAGCTTGAACCTCAGGCTATATGAAGAAGCATCTTCCAGGCTTTCCAGTCAGCTAACATATCGTAAACTCCATGTAGAGTATTCCCACGTCCCGCACTTCGCACCTTTGCTTGTTGCCATAACACCTGCTTGAGCTAATTATCGTTAAAGATATATAAGATAATAAAAGAAATGTGTATAGCGCGTTTATGTTGGAAGTCCAATTTGCTTAGCTCTTTCTTCTTCTTCTCTTTTACCTCGTTTTGTTGTTGCTGTGTGAAAGTTGTTAGATTTATGGACTCGCTTTGGTTTTGGTTTTATTCAATTTTGTATTTAGTTTATTTATTGATTTTTCATCTACAAGCGGAGCTTTACAGACTTAAACGCTAAAAATTAACAAGTTCACATAATTTTTTTTGTAAATTGTTGTTTTTCTCTGTTTCTTTGTTGTTGTTGTTGTTTATCGTTTATAACTTCATTTTCCGCATATATATAGCTATATATGTTGGTTTTGTTGGAAAACTCATAAACCAAAAGGAAATGATTACAAATTTCACGACTCAGCCAGCGCAGACAAAACACATAAACTTCATTATCATTGTTATAATTATTGTTACTGTTATTATCATTATTATATTATATAATGCATTTGCAACTGTGTGTGTGTTCTCTTTGGTTTGTTCTCGACTCAAATCTGTGTTCTTTAGCTTTTTTTTTTCGAAAAGTTTTATCTTTTATTTTCATTTTTAATGACGAATATTTTATATGGCTTATGTTTTACGTTTTTTTTTTCAAGAGAAACGCAAGTTTCGTTTTACATAAATATTATTAAATAATATATTTGATTTCGCAATCTGTGGCTAGCATTTGCCGCATTATCAACATTTATATTGTGGGATTTTCTCTCTATTAAATTACTTTAGAATCTTGTCACTCGCAAAGCAAAGCTCAATGATATGATGATTTTTTTTTTAGATTTTTTATTTTTTTGTTATTGGTGTGTTTTTGTTGTGTGAACTATAAAGTAATGCATGTGTACCGTTAAATATGTTGAAATAATTTTTCATATATTTCTGATCTGATTTCATAACGTGATTTTATCTTGTTTCTTTTATAATTTGTAACTAAAAAGAATTTGCAATTTGTTGATCTTTTTTATTGCTTTATTCAATATGCTCGTAAACTTTATTAATAACATGATTTTATGCACATTCTTTTCTTAGTTTTTCCTTTTTGTTTTCGTTCGTTTCGAATTTGGTATATAAATTAAAATTAGTTAAGTTTATCTACAATGTGTTTTCTTTAGCTGTTCATAGAATTCTTAATAATATTTAACTAAATATTTATTATTATTTAAATTTTATAAATATATATATTTTGTATATATATATATGTGTGTGTGTGTATGTATATGAAGTAAATAAATGTGTGTATATGCATGCTTTTGTAAATATACTTAATAAAATTTCGAATGCATTGCGTTTGCTTTTGTGTTGTGTGTTGGCTAGTGTTAGTTGTTGTTGTTCGTGTTGGGTTCGCACTGTTTTGTGTTGACTGTACTTACAGTGCCGTTTCTTGTATTATTATTCTTTCATTATAATTTGTGCCTATTCATTTTTAAAATTAAGCACTTGAAATCAAAAGAAAAAGAAAAATGTAAATAAAAATTTGCTACTTGAGAAAATTTTCATTTCCATTTTTTAGGAAGATTTTATTTAATATTTGTTATTTGTCTATTTTTTTTTATTTATTTTTCTGTATGAAGCTTAAAATGGACAAAATATGATCTTTTTTTAGTTTCTTTTATAATTTTCTTCAATGTTTCCTTTTTTCTTTTGTAAATAGTTTTTTTTATGGTTTCTGCTTTTAGTTGAGTTTTACGTTTCATCCGATCCGAAATTGTTTCTTGAGATGATCCAGTTGCCTAGTTACTTCAAATACTAAATACTCTATTTATGTACTCATTGAATTGGATATTATATGAAGAGTTTCAATTAAAATTATCCATTTCGGGCCTAATATATTTTGAATATTTGCAGCTGCTTCCACTGAAAATATTTCTGCATGAGATTTGCACAATTTTCCAAATAGATTTTGAAGTTATTGAAGTCACCGAACAAATAACTGTAATTTAATGAGTGGAAAGGCTACATTCGTGTAGTTAAGCTTTTTTTTTTTAGTATTCCAGTTGGGCATGAAATTATGTTCTTCTCTTTTGTTTATTAGGCGGAGACATTTACTGGCAGTTTTTTGTTTATTTCGGGGAAAATTATACAAAAATGGAAAGGAGGATACGAAAAAGGAGAGGTAATTAATTTTGACCGCCCAAGGAGTGTTATTTTTATTTTCCTTTCTTGTTTTGTTGTTGTTTTTTTTTTTTTTTTTTTGTTTACATTTACATTTATCGAGGTACTCTTCGAATGAGTTCTTAATATGAGCCCAAGAAATGAAGTGCAGAGTAATTGGTTTCGCTTTGTTTAATAATTATTTCCCACACTTCACGCTTACGAACACATGTTAAATTAGTTAAATTAAATTAAACTAGACAACTTAATTAACTGGCCATCGGAGGCTGGATTGCTGATTAAAATGAAAAGAATGGAAATCATTACAAAGTAATATCATTCACAAATATTAGTTAGATCGCCAAAACGCTAATCGGGGAACTGGTGAAATTTATGACCTCTCGACTCTTATGCTGCGCCCTGTCACGAGGAGCGCCAGGCCAGCGGCCAGGACGAGCAGCAGCGGCATCTGGGCGCCGCCAATGGCCGTGGCGCCGTTGCACAGCTCCTGGGTGCAGGCACAGTAGGTGGCCGACACATCGTGGGTGCCCGAGCGCCGGATACACTCCTTGTCGGTGCGCTCGTCGGCTATATAGCCGCAGCCGCGCACGATCCGGGTCTTGCCATAGACTAAAAGTTACGAAAATAATTAATAACAAAAGCAAACCGATAAGAAATATGTAAATATTATACCGAATGGTTTATTACACTTACTTTTTTGAATAGTCTTGCGGCACAGGATGGGCTTGAATTTTGCCTTCAAATGCTCCAGCGGCTCTTGTTTGCTGCAGTTGACCTCTCCGATGGAGTAGGGCTCAAAGGGATCGCCGCAACGTGGATCATATTCGCTGTTGCAGTCGTAGCACATGAGGGCAGTGGTAACTACAGAGGGCAAAAAAGTAGTAGAACAAGGGAAACAAGAAGAGAACTCAATGCAAAGCCATCCATAATCATATCAAATTGCATTATGCACTTGTGACTGGTGTGTGTGTGTGAGTGGGGGGAGGGGGAGGAGAGCGTGTGCAAAGCCACTCGTAAATGCCAGGGCTACGTTGTCTAACAATGTGAGCCATTTCCAAGTGGCAGCACGGTAGGTGCAACGAGTCAGGCAGCGGGGACGGGGCAATGAAAATGGCTTTGGCATTTTGTTTTTGTATTGCATAAACCTGGGAGCTTACCTTGTATGCAGCACAGCAGGCCTAACAACAGCAGCGTTTTTTCCATAAAAGGCGACATTTCTGCAGCTGTTGGTGTAGGTGTAGCTGATGGTTGTTCTTGGTTTTGTTTTTTTTTTGTGTACTTTTCACTTGTCTGAAGAACGGTTTTATATTCAGCGTTTACTTAGATACACTGAATATAGTTTTACTTTCGCTTTTGTTCAGTTAAATTAGCATATTAGCTGCAATATGAAAACCAGATTTGATCGATTTTACTTTCATAATTGAAATAATGTGCATTTATTCATTTTCAAATTTCTTCATCCGACTCTGCTTGCAAATAACAACACTTTAAAGCGAATGAACTTAATTGAGTACCACTCAGTTGCTTGAAAATTGGTTGACAAAAATAAATAGAAGTGTGTACGGAAAAGAAGAACAGCAAAACTCAAAGTGGGCCGCATTTTTGTTGTCGAAAATAGGCAAAACTGAAACGACATAATGAGCGCGCGGAGAGCGCTGTATTGCAGGACAACTCTGAGCAGTGCAGCGGCGCAATGCAGCGAAGCAAAGAGAGAGAGAGAGAGTGTGTGTGCACGAGTATGTGTAAGGCTGCTCATCTGAGAGTAAGAGTGAGCTAAGACGCTGCGGCTGAAATGACGCGATGTGGAATGCAAGATAGTGGAACGCGGAACGGAGTGCTCTAATAACTTATGCTCTCAATGATAATAATTGAATTTCCTTTATTGATGACGCGTGTTTTAACGAATATTGACGCTTTATAGCGTCTTTATAGATAGTAACATTAGTTATAACCACTTTATAAATTGGCCGTGGTTCGACAGCTCGTTTTGCTCATTGCAGAAAAATTGCAAAGACAGAGTGAACCAAATGTTTTTTTACACTCTTTAAAAATAGGTAATTGTGAAATGCTCCCACATATTGAGCGGAGTGAAAGAAGGGCCGCCACCAGTGCAGCACAGAGAACGGTAAAAAGAGAGCGGAATGGCAGAATTGTCTGCTCTTAGAGAATGGGAGCGAGCTGAGTGAGCGCTGCAGCGCTCTGATGACGCGCTATGCCCAGAATGTGGAACAGAAGTTGGTGGATTTTAAAATTGAGTGCGATTTTGCACTCAATGCACGAAGTGACATGCACCAGTCAAGCGGCCATTTAATTGGATTGCAATGATTGCTGCAGTTGTCCGTGTTGCGGTTGCTGTTGCTGCTCTTTGCATTATTGTTGTTGCTGTTGTGTGTGTGTGCTTTTATGTTGCCGTGTGTCATCCACCCAGCATAGGCAGCCAATTGCTTGAAATTGATTTTCCCCGTGTACAACTGGCGTTGTTACCAACTAGCATTCGCATATATAACAGACCTTTGGGTTATACAGCTATGCGGTAGCCTTTGTAGCTAGGTAACCAGCGCACAACTAGGCCAGGTGATGAGCAAAAGTAGAGGGACGCGCGGACGGGAGCTTATTCCATTGGGGAAAACGTAGTTAAAATGGCAGCGCTTATAATAGTTTTGCAAGCCCAAGCACTTTGATGGCTCTCTTAACTTAGCCAAATGGCTTGTTGTGGATTATGGTAATGGCTGGCGGCACACTTTATGACTTGGCTAAGCAGCCATCAGACAGTCATGACAAGTGCTAATCAAATTTAATTGTCAAGATATAAATTGAAGGATAAAACTATAGTATATATTCTAGAGCATTTAATTGAACGAAGTAATATATTTTCAGAAGAGTCTAATGCGTCTCCCCAAGCGTAATCGCATAATTGGCCGCAAAGCGATTACGGCACAGCTTGAAGTGTGCAACATCCAGCTGTGGCAGCCAGCAGCGTTAGCAGATGAAAGTCTTGGGCTGCGCGCGTACCAAGGGGTGTATACGTAATCAAGAAAGTGCATTGCACTACTGGAAGCCATAGGAGGCATAATTCAGGCACATGCTGCCCGCACTTACTCGACACACACACAGACACACACAGCTTGAGCGGCACTTTGCCGGCAGATATCATCGGAGCATGGCTAAAAAGGCAGTTATTAAGCATACGCCTCGGGTGCGCGTCTGCTGAAAATTTGGGTCTGTGGCCCAGAAGGCGCTGCAATCGAAGCCCGGACTGGGTGCAGGCAATCGATAAGGCACCCAACGGGGCCGTTGTCATGTCAAGCAGCCAATCACCGCATTGTTGTTGCTCTGCCACATTTCTGGCCGTGTCGTCTTTATGGCTCGGTGACACGCGTCAATCGAGCCAAACAATCGACATGTTCCGTTGACTACTTTATTTTTCTTTTAGATATTTGTGGTGAGCATTTGTGAAGCATCTGTCTGCCAGCTGCAGCATGCAACACTGTGCGCGTGGGCGGTGGGCGGTAGGCGGTAGGCGCCCACCGCCTGCCTGGGAAAATTCAATAAATGACCTAGTTCAGCTGCCAGTCATCCTGTGCGGCCTGCCATGTGTCTCCGTTTTCGAGCGGCTCTTCAGACTTTTGGTATTTCCTGCAAGGAAATGTTTCGGTTGCAATTTACTAACCTACCTACACGCCCTCCGCCCGCGCCCTGGCTTATGTAATGCTATTGCTCATACAATTAGCAAAAAGGGCAAAGCAAAAGGTTTTAGTTCTACTTTGGTTCTCTCTTCTCTGCTCGGCTGTTTGAGTATTGATTAAACCATTATAAAAGGAAAATGCAGTGTGGGATTAGCTCGTGACATGCCCAAAGTGGGAGGCAGATAATGGTCGTAAGTGTTGTTGTTGCATGTTGCTGTCCAACATGTTGTATAATGCCAAGAGCTGTACAAAATCATAATAAATTTCATGTTTAAGCAAATTAACTGAAATTTCACGTCATTTCGCTCATTATTGTATTCATTTTGGATCTTCAATTAAATTATTAAAATTTCCTTTATTGATTTATAAGGCCAGCAAATTTGCAACTGTTTTGTAATCACTTTTCGCACTTTTGTTTTTACTCTCACAGGATGCACTTATATAACGCCGAGCACTTATTAATAGATTATTTGCTCTGCAAACAGGACGAAACCTTATACCCTATATTGGTGGTAGGCTTTTATGCAATTGTTCTCGTTTTATTTACGTAAGAGGCGAGCACATTGAATTTTATTTTGCAAATATCCTTTGTGGACGAGCGTAGGTCGGGTAATGGCTGCTGAAGCTGCTGCCAAATCGAAATGAAAGCGAACGAAGGCGAACGAAAGCGAAAAGCAGCCGAAAAGGGCTCACTGGGTGGGATGGATGGTGCTTGGGTGCTTGGGCGGACTGGCTGGAACGGGCGCGTTTTGAGCGCAATTTTGTGGGCCACGCAAGGACGAAGCACAAAGTCAAAACGCAATGCAAGAGCGTGAGAGTGAGAGCAGCAAAAAAAAAAAAAAAAAAAAAAAACGACAGGGTGGCAAAGTATTAGGGGAAAAATCACAGCGGGCGGCCGTGTGAGCGAGAGACTGCGCGCCGTAAAACGGCACGGGAGAACCGAAACAGTGTAAAGCAAAAAGTGGAAGATAAGGTAAAAGTTAAATCGATAGAAAACGCGCCACACAAACTCGCACGAGATTATCTAACAATCATTAACTTCATTTTTCCATAATTGAAAAAGGGCGACACTGAAATGATTAGCTGGTATAATCGAACTACCTCTGCTTTTTGTGAAACACTTGGAAGTCGTTGTCGATTTGTGGTACTTCCAGTTCGGAAACGTTAAATCACGGCGATTACGCGACGTACAACGTTGCAACCCCAAAAGCGACAAATTTCGTTCTGAGCGGCTTTGCAAAATTTTTCTGCTGCCAGCCTATGGTGACTGAGGCTCTTTCAGCGACCGGCTAGTTGAGAGCGGTTTGCTTGCAGAGCGTGCGCAGTCAACAACAAAAACGAGTGCAATGGCAAAAATTGAATATATTGAGAAAACCTACAGATAACAATGTAAAACTATAAGAATTAGCGTACAGCTCACGTATTTCGAATTTTTCAAATTTAAATTGAAATTGCGCGCTCTTAATGTATATAGCGTTGCCAGACCACTGGGAATAACTATTTCAGGGCTGCCATAATATTTGACCAAAATGTTTGCACCTCCGGATTTTGCATTAGCGCTCGCTTCTTTGTACTTAAAACTAAGCTAAGAATATCAGTAGTTTTATAACGATCCCGGCTAGTATTTTTAGCATCAGATCGTTCTGGCGATGTCTCGTGTTCCGCTTGTTCGTCGAATGTATCCAAATCAGCTGCTGGACTGGCTGTTTGTGCTGAAATCATTAGCTTATGGTTAAATTGTGTGCTTGTCGAATTTGGAGATTATACTAACACTTTTTACATTTACTGGTCTCAGCTTTGACCTTCTCGACACGTTTCTGATAAGGTTTACGTTGCTTTTGCCCTTCTTTGGGCTGTGCTGGTGTGCCCTTGCTACGCTTGCTGCTTGTTGCAGCTACAGTTTCGCCTGGTGGGTTTTCAGGACTAGATACGGGGAGATCCTGTTGTAAACGTCGTTTTACGTGCAGGTTTAGTCGCTCCTTAATGTTAGCCTTTTCTGGAGTTCCGGGTGGCTCTAATTTTATAACTTGTAAATTTTCTGGCAAATCAGCCATCGCACAGCTCAGGTTATTTATTAAGATTACGAACGATCTGGCAGCACTGATTGAGACAGTGCTGCAATAATTTAGAGTGATAGGTAACGTTGCAAAGCTACTGACGTCACAGCAATTTCTATCAACTTCTTAATAAGAACATCGATATAGAGTTGTCGATGCTATAGACTATATTTGCATACAATATTCATTTAACACTTTTCGCTTATTTAATTTGTTTACATTATTACTTCCTGTACCACATCTGCAATGTCTTCATGCGCTTCACTTTCTTCTGTAGCTGTAGTACACCATACATGAGCGCTTCCGCGGTAGGCGGGCAACCGGGTACATAGATATCGACAGGGATGATGCGATCGCATCCACGCACAACCGAGTATGAGTAATGGTAGTAGCCACCGCCATTGGCACAGCTGCCCATTGAGATGACCCAGCGGGGTTCAGGCATCTGGTCATAGACCTTACGCAGCGCTGGTGCCATTTTGTTTGTCAACGTACCAGCGACAATAATGACGTCGGCTTGACGTGGCGATGCACGGAACACTACGCCATAACGATCCATATCATATCTAAAATACTTATCGTTAATAATGGATGTGCACTGAATGTGGCCTTATCGTACCGTGGGGCTGCGATGTGCATCATTTCTACGGCGCAGCAGGCGAGACCGAAAGTGAGTGGCCAGATGGAACCTTTACGGCCCCAGTTGAGCAGATCGTCGAGGCGAGCCAAAGACCATTCGGCCATGCTGGACTGCTTAGTGCCGAAAGGAGAGTATCCCTTTTTGGGCAGGGTATTGCCGGACTCGACTACAGGCATGGTCTGCTGCTGTCGCGCCAGGACGGTGCTGAGAGCGCCGCCGAACGCTGATTGCGTGGCTGCTACATTCGCTGGGCTGCTTGTTGCACGCAGCAACTTGGTAAATGTTGGTCCAGCTATTTGTCGCAACATTTTGTCGTTGGCCACAGACTTTTATGTAATTTGCAAAATACACCAGGGCTACCAAAAATTAGCTTCTTCTTTCAGAAAGTAAACAATATAATGGGTGGCCATCTACGGTCGTTCTTCGGATGGGGTGACCATTTCGGTTTGGTATTCTATCGCGTAGCGGTCCACCATATTGAATTTCGCCCACGAAATATGTGGCAACGCTGACCATACGTTTTTAACTAACTAACTACTTCGACGGCTACCAGGAAAAATATTAAATTAAAGTAATTAAAGTGCTGAAATCTATATAAAAATATTGTTAAAGTGAGAATAAATGAACAATATTGCAAGTAATAAATAATTCAACTGTAAATATACGCAAAAAGTACGAAAGTTTTGCAATTGAAAAGTAGCAACGAAAATAAAAAAAATTTTCGCTTGCCTCGCGTCGTCTATAGCGTAGTTTAGCATTGGTATTGGTGAGCAGGCAGGCAGGCCTACACACAAATAGAGCGTGCGTGTGCGAGAGCGAAATAGGTGCTCCGTTGCCAGTGAGCGGCGAGCTCTGTGCTGCGGGCTGCGTGCAGCAAGTTTTATGTGTTTGTTCCAGTGTGTACATGCCATATGAAATACGACGAAAGTAAAGGACCAACTAGAGCTTTGTATTGAGTTATGAGTGTCGCTGCAATGACTATGGACGATCAGAGACCTTTGATGAACAGTTACGACAAAATGTCTACAAAATATGATCAAAATTTGCACATGAT
>JABVZX010000001.1:12319304-12330162 GCA_020883565.1 Drosophila pachea
GGCGTGATGCGTCCCATGTTTGATGTCAAAATTCAATCTTTGACGTGAGCATCATGCCAAAAATCGCAACTTATCTATTTGGAGGGCTTCATGCTTCCCTCATGTGGTCGGCCTCACTGGAGACGTGTGCTGCACAGGTTTCCTCTTCCTTCCTAAGCGAAAATCACACGAATCCTCTCCAAATTCCAATTAACCTTGATCGGTCAGGCAGAACCGATAAAAACTATGAAATGATTTTGATGTGCCAGAGACAAGCAAAGCCTTAAGAACAATTAAAAACATATTCATTTTTGATTACCGATTTCTGCGGCAGCTATAAAAGGTGTACTTACAGACATGGAAAAGTCGACGAGGGTATGCACTTTACATAGGGCAAATTTTGATACCATATGTACTATTATTCAACGTGAACGAAAGGTTTGCTTTAGTAAATATTAGTTAATTTTAATTTTAGAGATAGATGCGAATACTTTGCTTCTATAAAATATTTTATATACTTTTTAATACTGTTAAAGTTCTAGTAAATTAAAATTATTCAAGAAATCATACAAACCAAAGTAACAATGAGTAACATTACTTCACATTCAAATCATAATTATGATATAACATCATCATTGTTGTGAGAGTAGAATAATATACTCGAAATGGAAAAAAATGCATTAGATCATTTAAAGGTAGCAATGAAGCCCTTTGTTTACAAAAGACAAGATACCCCATTAGCAGGCGTTTTCAAGATCAAAGACCTAACTGACCTAACTACCAGATGACACGCTCTTTACCAACTCATGAGGCCCACTTCTGTTTGAGCAATGCCCGAGGCACAATGTGAATCGTATGGGTTATTTATAGTGTTGACTGCTTCGATTTCCGTGACACTTGAGCTCTGTGGCATTGTGCATGACTGTCAAACTGTCATAACAACATAATACCCGTTAACAACAATAACAACATGCGCACACATGCACAAAAATGTTTGACCAGTCCCAATCCCCGAAGCAAAGAGCCATGAAATTTCATCGAGCATCACTCCAAAAGACTGGACTGGAGTGCATTTTGTGGTAGCTGCGATTACGAAAGGATTATTTAAAACGTAATTTGAGCAAATGCCATTTAATAAAAGGCACAAATACGTATACGTATATGTTTTTGAGTGGGGACAATTCGATGAACAATTTCGATACAAACTTGACATGAATTTGTGCTTGAGCAACATCTGTTGCGCCACCCTCGTCGAAAGGAAACTTTGTGAAGTAGCTCAGCTCCAAATGTTGCAGTTTCTCAAAATTTGATCGTTTGTCAAGTCCGAAGACGATGACACAGCCAACCCGAAAACTTGGCAACAACTTTGAGTGTACAATGCGAACGTCCCGTAATTAATAACGTGATGTACTTCAGGTCAAAAACGGAAGCCAATAGCGGAGTAAAGCAGCTGAAAGAAAAGCAAAAAAGCAGCAAAAAAAAATTAAAAAAAAACCAAAACAAAAAACAAACAAAAACTATAAAAAATAACTGAAAATTTGGCTAAAACATGTTGCCGATGACATTTGGAAGCCAGTGCCAGAGCTGGCCGGCGTGCTGTTGTTGTTGTTGTTGCTATTGATTATTGAATTGTTGCGATGCTGCACAAATTAACATTTAAAAGAACAGACAAGAATTCTGCGGACGCCTGCCATTCGCTTTAAAGCATTTAAAAATGTTTGCATACCCCTTAAAAAAAAACAAAGGAGAATACAGGTTTATCGAAGTACCTGAACTTTTTTACACCCCGAAATAAAAATGTGTTTTATTATATTCAAATGTTAATTATTTTACATATTCTAAAGTGGAAATAAAATTGCATTTACGGCTTATATAAATGAAAATGTGCTAATGATCGTATTAAAAACGTATACAATAACATTTTATATTCAATATACTGTTAGATATAATTTGATATTTGTTTGCACATTAACTGATTTGGTATCTGTTAGTCGTCGGCTCTGCTCGTAAGGCGATTTTCTGCGAATTTATTTTTGCGCATTTCGTGCAACATTTAGGCGAATCACCTGTTGTCCGCTGTTGTTGTTGTTGTTGCTGTTGTGTCTTTGAAGGGGAATAGAATAGAAACCCCAAAGACATTCCATGCTGTTGCGGGGCGCACCTAGTTGGGGCCAAAAATGAGTGAATTAGAATAGCCAACTATGTAATTGCCGCGTTTATTGCCGCCAGCGAGCGTGTTGTTGTTGTTGTTGTTGTTGTCGTTTGCTGCTGCCGTGTTTGGTGTGAGAAGTGGCTGCAATTGCCGCTGCAGTTGAGGCCCATCCAGATGCGCCAGGTAATTTGCATATTTCGCGTAGGTGTGGGTCTTACGTTTTACAAATGGGTTAAATGTCTTCTGGCTAAGCGGCGCAATGGTTGGCCACGAAATTTGTTTTGCAACTTCAAGCTTGCCGTAGCATGGTAAAACAACAAAAGGCCTAATAGCTCGCTGTTCGCCAAAAGCAGTTCAAAGTGGCTTATTGGAGGTAAAATAAATTAAGGTATCTACAAAAATAAAAGAATATATAATTTAGTGTAATATATTAGATAAGGACAACAAATGCAATTTGAGCAAAGGCGAAAAGAGAATTCCTAACTAAGTTAATTAAATTGTGCTATAAGCCTTCGTGGATCAGCATTACGTACTAGATAGACAAACTATCTTCATATTTCTTTACTTTTGCAGTTGCCTTGCCTTCAGTCTGCTTCTCTGGATTGCGCTCATTACTTTCTTAACAGTCCAGATAAGTTTTTCGCCCTCATTTTGCATTTGCGATTTTTGTTGTTGTTGTTTTGTGTGCTTGGCAAACTGCAACTAAAAGGAAGCTTTCCCTGTCACTTGCCACACTCGCCGCTATTTTTCTTAATGGAAATTTTCATGCGCTTGGCTTTTCTTTAGACAAATTAAGCGAATTTTTTTTCGCACCTTCCCTGCTGAGGCATCCCCTTTCATTGTCGTCATCGTCTTTGGCTTAAGTCGCTGCACTTCCGTTCATTGCACCCAAAAAGTTGGGCAAAAACTTTGCACCTACCATAAATCACATTTCAGCAACGCCCCACAGACAGCCACGCCCAGCGACACGCTTGCGCCGAGTGTGTGCATCTCTCCCCCTCTCCCTCTGTCTGTGTGTGTGTGTGAGAGTACGGTTGCATTTGCATATTCCAATTTCACATTTAATCAATTTAACGCACACAGACACAAAAACAACGCATCAAATAACGCGACTGCAGAGTCCGCAGTCTGGGCTGGACCGGGGCCTCCTGGCTGGCTCTTACTCTTCGTCTTTCAGTCCCTTGCACCGGGCTCTCCGGTTGCTGTCGCGGCCAGCTAGACAATTGCCCGTGTTGTCTCCCGTCGGCGGGTGCCTTTCACATCATTTATCCTTGTTAATTTTTATTTAGCAAGCTAAAGGAAATCACGACACGCTCGCTCCTCGCATCCGGCGGGATGCGGCTCCTGGATGGGTCCTGAGCGATTGAGCCGTAACCTGCGTTGACTTGTTTACGTGTTTACGTTGCGCTGTGCATTTTGCAGCTAGATACAGCACAGATACTTTGTGGAGCCATTGTTGATGTTGATGCTGATGTTGTTGCCGTTGTCAGTGGCACATCACGGCATCCGGGCAAACAGGTTGAGAGCCCACAGCTTGTAGCACAAGACACGAATCGGTTAAGAAGACAGATTTAATTATTTTCGTTCCTTTGTACTGCAGGATCAGCCCGAGTGCAAGCGATGTGGCGAAGCCGGCAAAGAGCACGTAGTATAAATAGAAACAAAGTGATGCTCCGACCTCCTAAGGCTCTGCCACAAAAGCAAAGTAATGCTTAGAGAGGAATTAAGCATTTAATTAAAGAATATGAAACTATGGACTGATATGGTAGGGCCTGCAAAGCGAATTAGCAGAAGCAGAAGATTATATTCTGAGTAAAAGCGTCCTATCTGAAAATATAGTTTGTGGTCGAGTTTGTGCGATAATGGATGCGAGAATCATCGTAGGCTAACTGGAAATACTTCCGATTATGATATTCCACTACGTGAATGTGAGCTGCATTAGAATTGCAAGAATTTTAGAACTAATTTTACATTGATAAATCTCTTTTATTCGATACCCAAGCAGCTGTTCCATTTATCAAAAAGTTCTACCTCTGAGGGCATCATAAAAACGACATCAATTGGGGGCATTTCTCTGCTTGACGAAAATGATATTTAATTAGACATTTTGTGCCTTGGGGTAAGTGAGGTCCGTCTGTATGTAGATCAGGTCAAATTTATGTCTTTGGCACACATATTCAGCGATTACAATCGATCTGGAAATCAGATTGACACGCGCTCAAGTAATACACTCTTTTGGCCTGATGCTAATGGAGAAAAAATGGCAGCTTTGGTACGGTATGTATATGTATATAATGATAATTTGAAGAGGCCCATCTGCGCCCATTTATCAAAAACAGACAACGACAAACCTTTAGCCAAGTTTCCAAGCCATTTGCCAGGACCACGTCTCGGACGGGCGGGGCGCAATGGCGACGGCTTATCAATTGCATTTGAGCCCAAGGGCCTCAGTTGGCTCCATAAGTTGGCAAAAGAGCTGGCCGAAATGGAGCTAAATGGAAAATCTAAAGCGTTTAACTTGCAATGACAGCGGCCAAGCCCAAACCCAGCAGCTAATGGTCAAAACTTATCGTCAAACTTAAATGGGATTTTATTATCGCAGCCAAAACTTCTTTTCATATGCCACGCAGCAAGTCGGGGCAGAGTCATAAAAAAGCACAAAAAAAAAGAAGAAAAAAAAAACATTAAACAGGGCGAGGTCTGAGAGTTTCCGCAAGTTGAAGTCGTGTGGGCGTGTTATAGAGCTTTTTTAGTTGCCAACATTTTTTTTCTTGATTATTTTACTTGTTCATTCTTGGCACGGCTAATGTGCTGATTTATATAATAACCATAATTCGGAGTGTAATTATAATACACTTTGTTCCCATGATGGTTGAGGCTTTTGGGGGCAGCCTTCATACCGCTTTGTGTCATGATGCACTTGTCAAATTTGCGTTGCGAACTCGCGTTTTTAATTAACTCGCGAATTGCTTAATTATAAAATAACAATTGCAGCATCCAACAAAAAGACGCATAACAAACGAGTGCACTCCACAGCAGCGTTGCAAGTTGCTCTTGCCACGGATCGGGGCAACACATGTGAGCGGCAGTTGCAGTTCGCTGCGGTTTCTGTTTTGGCAATTAATGTCAATCACTTAGCTCCCATACGAGCAGGCCGAAGAGACAAGTCTTCAGATATGCGAGAATGCAACCTCTAGTTTTTCCCGGCTAATGATGTTGCACTTCGTCATAATGAGGTTGCGTCTTGTTTACTGTTATGAAAGACATTTTTTTTTTATTTTTCGGCAACACGTTGCAAGCTTAGACAAATTAGAATCGAAACCTTTTAATGTCAAATCAATTAAACAACTTGCCCAAAATTATGAGGCTCTAACTCAGAATTAAGTTCCAAATACAGTGGCTGCCAGTTGGTAGTTGACGTCAAAAGTAGTTAGATGCTGGCATAATATCGTGGTTAGAATGTTTTTTTATTATTTTCATTCAAGTGAGCGGGAAATCATAATTGCCAGTCCCTCAAGGAATGCATCATAGATCAGATAACAATTCACGGCTTGGGGCCGTGATTCTCTAGAAACTCGTTTTTCTAGTTCGCTTATGCATTATCAGCTCATGCAATTCCATTGCAGCACATAAAGTACTCATCTGGTCTAGTTGTGGCAATTAATAAATTCAGCTGATTTGCATGGCTTCGCGTAAATAATGGTGCTTATGAGTGTTGGCAAGAAGTTGGCCTAGAGCTCGTGTGCATACTTCACTGTGCCACTGTATGCTAGTTAAATTAGTTAATGAGCGCCACAACATAAAAAATCGCAAAAACTAAAAAAGAAATAACTCAAAAAGCATTCAAGACAAAAAAAATAAAAAAATAAAAAAAATGCCAGCGAGTTTAAGGTGCGGATGTTGCAGTCGACTTGACTTTGAATGCATTCGCAAAGTGGCAACAAATTGGCAACGACACAAACAACCGAGTGCAGCACACAACAACAAACATGTTGATACAGTCACAGAAATTTGTTGCCACAGTCGTTGGCAACATTGAACTTTAAATGGTAGCAAGAGGCAAGCCAAAGCCATATGTGATTGCCAATGTACTTGCTGTTGCCGCTGCAATTGCATTTGCTGCTAATGCGATTTAGTTAATGCAACATTTTGCGTATCTCGTGACCACATCATCGGCCCAAAAGCCAAATCGCAGCCGAGTCACTGGCACAGCACGTCCCGTCACCATCACCGCGATGATGCTACATAAAAAATCATTTCGTTTTGGTTATTGATTTCGATCTCGATTCCGCTGCCGATTTCTTTTAATTAAAGTACAACTTAAAAGTTTGTTGCCACAACAGTTGCCAGCCAACAGCTGACGAACTGACGCCTTGACACCCCGCGGCAAGTGGCTCTTCGTGACCTTCGCTCTTGATAAATGATGGGCGTCTCGAATGGCAGCTCGATAAAGCGCCAATTGAAATTTGCTACAATTTTAATTTCAATTTCAATTTGAAATTCTGCTGTTGTCTACGTGAAAACAAGGGCCCCAACAATCATCTCAACATTTGAGTGTTATGCCAATTATGAAAAACAGATCTACAAATTATGGCCAAAACGGCTGTCGACACGCATTCGCTTGTATGGTCTTTAAGAAAACATTATTATTTCTTAACAATTGACTTGAGTCTTTGATGGGAGCTTCAACGTACTCCGCCTCAAGGCTGTGCGATTCATTTTAGCATTCATCAATTAGAATTGTACAAATTGAAAGTGTTCTTTTCATTTTGATTTTGGTATGGGTTATATATCTACCCAAATACTTGAATAGTTTTCTCTATTTCTTCTGTTGCATCAAATTGCTTTACATTGCGACGAACGTTTGTATCTGAGGCTCGCTTGACCTTCTTTTTCGTTACAACGAGATCTTAAGGGCACTTTAAAATTGTCAACAATTAGGTAAAGTTTATTTCATTTAATATCCAACGTATAGAAAAATTAAGCAAATTATATGCAAACTAGATTTCTTCCTTTTGTTAGAGACCGCCACGCATTGCTTCAGTTGTTGAATCTTCTGAGAGTCTATAAAAAGTGCGCGAAATAATTAAAACGGCGAGTCGGAAGGCAAAGGTCAACGACAAGGCTGGCGCAATTTTGACGCACGCATTTAATGCAAAAATAGAAAAAAAAAATATTAAAAAGTAGTTGAACAATTACAAAACTTTAAAAGTCAATTATGGTTGCAATTGAAGCTGAAACGTGGCACATCTGCCGTTCGAAGGTTTTCCTCGGCTCCAATTCCATTGAAAGTTGCGTAATTTGTCAATTGACCGGAACCAGTAGCCGCTCCCCCTCGCCGCTATCGCTCAGCCCGCTGCCAACTGCAGCACTTCCTCGCCTAACGCGTTGGCGCTTACAAAATGCGTACTCGTTTATAATTTTAATTGCGGCTCGTGCGATGATTAACTATTTCAATATTTTCCATAACAACACTTGCTAATGAAAAATGCTGGAAAGTTGTTTCTCGATTTCGTTAACGTTTTTATTGAATTCTTTGTAAACTTTACAAATACCTATAAATTATATAAATGCGGAATTATTTTTGTGATGCACATTGATAAGTCAAACTGGTCGTTTGTTTAAGGTAGTATATAATAAACGAAACATTTTCAGCTTATGAAGGTTTTAGGTTTTCGAAAATTGCCAGCAGCAATAACAAATTAATTCTATAATTGCACATATTTTACTTTTGCGAAAGTCCTTAATAATTTCACACGTTTATTTTAAATTTATTTTATTATTTGATATTTTTAATATTGAATGTTTTTTATTTATTTTATTTCCGGAAAATTCACCTTTTTGGCAAATCTTTAAACTTATTCTATGGAACTTAATGATAAAACTTACTCACACTTCTAAGGATTGCACATTTGCCCAATGTTTTCACCTTGGGGCGGCTTTGATGGAGGACCGAATGTTTGCTGTGCGGATGCTACGGCTGGCTGTCCGGGTGTCCTCAGTGATTCGTTGTGCCGCTCTCGAAACTAACGTCCGCATGGAAGCCCGTATCATCTGCATGATAAATCACGTTCTGGACGCGTCCATCTGGCAATAAAATGTGATATTGACCGCGTGTCACGCCATGCAAATCCCTATTCTGCTTGTGGCCAAAATCGTTGCCGGTATGGAAATCACGTATGCGATAACCGAAGGCATACTTTGAGGCGTACTGATGCAGCTGTAATGAAGAACAGAGGGACCAACAAGGGGAGCAGGGAATGGGATTTTAGTTTGAGTTAGCTCGACTCTATGCATATATACATATATGTATATGGTCTCATGATAGGTTCTATGGCTGGAGTTGACAATCCCTGCGCATGCCGAAAAGAGTATGCGAAATGCAAAAATATATTAGGGCAGCTGTCGTCTACAGTGGAGACTGGCAGCAAATGCAACAGTGCTGTCAGTTAGATATATATATATATACATATCATTCGGCATGCTTAAAGACTAACGAACACTGTATACTCTTTGTCCACATCAGCTTAAATATGGATCGAGAATATTCTGGTATGGAATTTTTTCAATATGTGAATATGCATCGAAATAAAAAAAAGTAGATATTTATTTTATGTAAAGGTTAACTCCACTATTGTCAGGGTATACCAAGGCAGCCCGAAGGACAATGAAGTTCTGGGATAAGATACCCGGCAAGTTGTTATTGTGCGTTTCCGTGATGGCTTGGAAGACGCGAAGCGGTTCAGAGCTTGGAACTGTCATCCTCATGGCGCTCAGCTATGCATGTGATTGTAAATTGTATTGAGGCAGGCGCGTGCGTAATGAAATTTGCAACAATTTACATATATAGGAAGCAGTGAATGCGCCAATATCTACAAACAAGTGAAGCACATTCACCGCTTCCCTTCAACCCCTTGCCCCATTCGTCAGCCCATCAGCGTGATTTCATTTCGCATAGATTTGTTTTGTAGATGCCATTCAGAATTTTGGTGTTGCCTTTTTATTGTAAGTACTTCGCTGGTAAACATTCCCAAAATAAAATAAAATATTTGGCACAAATGTCGGCAACTGTTAAAATGAATGTGCGTGTGTGTGTGCGCGAGAGAGGAATGGTTTATGTGTGTGCGTTTCCGTTTCCTGAAACTTGGAAATCTCGTTGTCGGCTCGACAATTGTCACAACTTTAGCAACATGTTTTGTGGTTTTTATTGCGCGTGGGCGTGAGTGTGTGCGCTTGTGGGAGGGGCGTGGCAAACTTTTTGATATGTTAATGAGTTGTAAATTAAGTTTAATTAAGTTACATTGTTGTTGCCAGGCATTTTTCTTGTCAACTGCGGCAAATGCAAGCAAAACTCTGCATGCCCATGGAAAGTTTGCCAAATTTATGTGTTTTGTAGCATTGTGTAATAGGCAAGTAGTGGGCGGACGGGCTGGCTGAAGATGGAGGGAGGGCGTGCCTCAAGTTGGTCGGAGTACTTTGTTGTCATTTGTATACCCCGCCTGGCTTAGTCTAAGCATCATTGCGGCTCAAGCAAATGCTTTCGAGCTAAAGCTAAACTCAAAGGATTTGTTCAGGGTTCTCAACTAAGAAAGTTGATGAAGTAGTGCCTATTGATAGATTGATCCGTTGATACAATCCGCTTGGCGAATTCCCTCGCCACTTTTAAACAACTCAAATAACAATATATAGTTAATTGCTTAGTGAATTTCTTACGTTCTTTTTCAAACTTTGCCCTTCTATAGCATAATTAATATTCACTTGTATTTTGCTTTACTTCTTGTGGTTCCCATCCTCCCTCCGTCTCTCCCCTCTCTCACACTCCTTCTTTCCTCTTTAACCGCACATTCATTATAATTAAGAATTCCTCGCTTCAGCTATTTGCCAGTATTCGAGCTTAAATTTTTATCGTGCTTTGCTCTTAATGAAATGTAAAAAGATATTTATGTAGTCCGCGTATTGTAGCTGGTGCTGTTACGAGTCTGCAGGACGGGGCGTTGCAGGACCTGCAACAGCGACCGGCGAGTTCTTCATTAACAGCAAAATGTTAATAGATTTTTGACATGCAAAGTAGATTGTGGACCACAGTGCAAGAATTTTGTAACGGGAGATATCTTTTATTTGACTGTTGAATACCCTCTCCAGAAAGAACTTGGAAAATCTCAAAATCAGAATCTTTTTCACGGGTAATAATGAAAATAAATTAATAATAAAATACATATTTTTTATATATTCATATATAATATATTTGAGTTTATAGAGTATATTCATCGCCTTAGATGATGAACAATGCGGTTCAGTGAATATGTAAATTTCTTTCGATTTTTATCTGTTTCGCTGGCCAGTCTGTGGTCGGACGGACAAGTAATTTATTACGAGGCGCTGCAGTCGCAGAATTTCATTACAAATTTGATTTGATTAAATGAACATAATTACAATGCAGATGAAACATGATGAGTGCTGGTCAAACGTCAATCGAACCCATATGAATAGAAGCCATGCTCTCTCTCTCTCGCTCTCTCTCGTATGAGTGCTGGTCAATGTTTGCTTTTCATTGAAGGGCTCTAGATGACTATGTGTGTGTGTGTTTGTGTTTGGGTAGGGTGTATAGGGGCCAATGACTAAATCACATCACGTGCCATATTGAAAAAAGGGCTTACGTACACATATTTTTTGTGCTAACTGTAAATCAGCATTCGTTTGATGATGTTGATCAGAGTCGAAACCCAG
>JABVZX010000001.1:12335318-12347345 GCA_020883565.1 Drosophila pachea
ATGGCATGTTGGCAACAGCGTGGCTGACTTCTTGGCTGCTTTCTTTACCCTCATCTCTCAGAAACTTGGAGCTTTCGATGTCAATGACATCTGCCTGCCTAACCATCACCACCTCACCATCGCGCCTCAGCAAAGAATTGATGAGTTATCATTATGAGTGAGTACTTGGATAAAAGTGGGATGCGTGTAAAATGTAAATTAATATAGTTAAAAAATATATAATAATATATAATAATATATAATAATATATTATATATATATATAAAATCAATATCAAGTAATACAAGTAATATATAGATATTCTATCCCTTTGTGGAAAACACTCTGTTTTTCAAAAAACTGAAATTTGAACAGTCAAGTCAGCCTTGAGGCCGAATTTCTCTATAAAATTTCATGTGACTCTAGGCATTATTCAGATTTGTTTAGTTACTGGCATGCACAGAACGGTCTTCCAACATAATTATAAAAACCGAAAAAAAAACAAAATTTAAATCGTGAAATTATTTTTCTTGTGCACAATTTTTGTAAATTTACTGTGAGCTTAATCGACTATTCCGCACATATTTTAAATTCTGGTTACCAACCAATCAATTCGATAACCAATATGAAACATATGAACCGCAGCTTTGTCCGCAGCCTCTTTGCGCTGCGCCGTGTTCCCCGTCAGACTAGTCTACGTTTCGCATGCGATGCGGGAGTCGTCCCTGGTAGGGGACTGGTTGTCGGAATTTACTTAAAGGAAGGTGATAAGGAGCCTAAGTTCACGCCCAGTGGAGAGAAGATGAATGATAAAACAAATGGAAAGCTAAGACAGCTTGTTAACGACACCAAAGTGGACGGTAGTCTTGGTCGTGGCCGTGTTTTCAATAACATCGATACAGAGTTCTCCTCTGTGGCCGTCGTGGGAGTGGGACTGGAAGGCATTGGGTTCAATGAGTTAGAGATGCTGGACGAAGGCATGGAGAATGTGCGCGTAGCCGCGGGCGTTGGTGCCCGATCGCTTCAAAAGGAGGGCTGTGCTATCGTCGGTGTGGATAGCATGGACTATGCCGAGCAGGCTGCGGAAGGAGCCACGCTGGCCGTGTGGAGGTTCGCTGACAATTTGCAAAAGAAAAACAAACCCGCTGTTCCGCGTTTGGAATTATATGACTCGCATGACATGGATGGCTGGACGCGTGGGGTGTTCAAGGCGGAGTCTCAAAATCTGGCTAGACGTCTCTCTGATGCGCCAGCCAATTGCATGACGCCCACAATGTTTGCTCAGGCCACCGTCGATGCGTTATGCCCTTGTGGTATCACCGTTGAGGTAAGGACTATGGATTGGATCGAACAGCAGCGCATGCATGCCTTCCTAATGATTGCCAAAGGCAGCTGTGAGCCGCCAGTTATGCTGGAGATCAGCTATTGCGGCACTGCCCCTGAGGACAAGCCGATTATGTTTGTCGGCAAAGGTATCACATATAATTCTGGCGGCATCAATCTGCGCCCCTGTCTCGGCATGGATGAATATCGCGGCAGTATGTCTGCAGCCGCTGCGATCGTTGGCATGATGCGTTGCGTAGCTGCACTCTCGCTGCCAATCAATGTGACCTGCGTCATCCCGATGTGCGAGAATATGCCCTCTGGCATGTCAGTAAAGCCCGGCGACGTGGTAACGCTGCTGAATGCTAAATCAATGGCCATTCGTGATGTTGATAAGGCTGGCGTTGTTGTTATGGTGGATCCCCTCATCTATGGACAGTTAACCTATAAGCCACGACTCGTCGTCAGCGTCGCCACACTTGGCACGGGAGTCAAGAAAGCATACGGTGGTGGAGCATCTGGCATTTTCTCAAATTCTCACTACGTATGGAAGCAGTTCCAGCGCGCTGGCTCCCTAACAGGCGATCGAATGTGGCGCATGCCCCTTTGGCAATACTATGCAAGACAAGTAACGGATGAACTTGGTTACGATCTGAGCAACGACGGTCGCGGTAACGCCACCTCTTGCATCGCAGCCGCCATTCTTCACGAATGTGTTCCTTGTGCAGATTGGGCACATATTGACACCCGCGGCACTGGACTTTTGTCTACATATGGACTCATTCCTTACTTGGCAGCAAGTTATATGACTGGACGCCCAACACGGACCTTAGTGCAATTTATTTACCAGATGGCTTGTCCCGAGATCAAATAGGACGATGTGTTCGTAGTGAATATTTGTTGAAGTAATTGGAGGTTGCTGTATCTGATCGTCATGGCCGTATAGAATTAAAATTGTATCTAAAATTAGTTAAATTTAGTACTATCTGATTGTAAAGGCCGAAGTCAAACCTGTGCCCTCAATTAAAGTGTAGAATTGCTTTAGTGAGATAACAATGACTTTTTATAATGCTCTCTCAGTTGCCCCCTGCCTCGTCTAGCATCTTAAAGAGAGCCCCGCGTCCCTTGGGAGCATGAAGTGACATTTAAATGAAATGCGCGTCAACGTCGGGCAAAACTTTTGCCAAGTAAAAAGGAGCGTTTTAATCTTAAACGAGACGAAAGAGCGAATAGATTCCAAGATAAAAATGTATATACTCCACCCACTAGTGCAATCAAGTGCAAGTAGAACGCGAATTTGCCTTAGAAATTTACTAAAAAAGCTTCCGAAGCTTTCGTTGTGTGCGTCCGTGCGCGTGTGTGTGTGTGTGTGTGCATATCCCTGTATCCCTTCGGTCTGTCAGGCGGCACAGACAATGGCACAATCTGCAGACTGCAGTCTGCTTTTAGAAGCATCGTAATGAAAGTCGAAGCCGGTTTGCATTGCTTTGTGGCCTCAGCCAGGTGGCAGAGACGACGGTAACAGACTCTCAGTTTGAGTGCGTTTGTGTTTGGGCTAACGACATTGAAAATGCTTGTCGAACTTGAAAATTATTCGATTAAGTGCATTACCGGCGAGACATGGATCGGCAATCAAACTGAATTGCACGCAAGACCCGTTCCCAGGCTCACTCTGGGTCCCATCTGTGCGCCACATCGTCGCAAGGATGATGGAGAGTGAGTAACCGAGACTGGAAGAGAGAAAGGGAGGGAGGGCGCTGCTGCAGGCGGCTCATTGTTGTGACTGCGACATTGTCGTGTCTGGGGAGTTGCTGCTGCCGCTGCAGCCAGTTGTTGCTCGGGCAGTTCGCCTTATTTATGTTGATTGTGTTTTTGCCTATGCCAATCAATGGAGCACACTTTCGTTCGCGTTAAGCCTTTGTGCCGCGCCCCAAGGTATGCTTTAATTTAATGCATTGTCATTGCCAGAAAGGCCGCCCAGCGATAACAGAAATTCTGAAATCGATTTCCATTCCAATCCATTCCATTTTCATGTTAATTTTTTATTTCATTTTCTCCATTTTCCTTGCGCATTTCATTAAACTGGCAAAAGAAGATTTAAAATATACTTCCCCAATGCATGTGGCAGACCTCAGTGACTCTAGAGGGGGTCGAGTACATTTTAAAAGACTATTTTTTGTTCAAGTAATAACGCTGGGAAACGAATTGAATGTTCTAATAGAGGCAGCAGAGCTAAATCGAAGGCTAGCCCATTTAAGTGGATAAAAGGATTTGGCTTCTTGAATTCTCTTGGACTTCACTTCCATTTCTGTCATCACATAAATATATTTCGATTGTTTTTCATATGTGATAAAGGGAATACCTATATTTTTTGAAGCGATAACGATTACTTTTTTGAGAAATTAAGAAATTAAGCCTTTACCAGCACTTAAACTTCTATCACTTACGGCCTTGTCATCGCCGCCATGGCTGTGTGTCTGGTGCAGACTGTTTGTGATTTTTCCCACATCGAGCTGGGCTGGCAGAGATGTGGCCAGGAGATTGTGCTGTTGCAGGTGGGCGGGATGGTGGTGCACTGTGTGCTCAATGGTGGTCAAGGAGTCCTCGTCGTGAACACCTTCGTAGCCGTGCGACAGTCCATGGCCAGGAGTAAAGTTGATAAAGGAGCTGGGCGTCGGCAGTTTGGAGGCGACAGTGCTGGCCACGGCAGGTAGTTCCTTCACGTCGTTGTTGCCGGGCTCCACAATGGGTACGTATTGCTTCGACTTGGCCATGCCAATGAGCCGACCCGGCTGAACGCCCAGTGATCCGTGCTCAGGCATGCTCGCAGTTGGAGCTGGCGCAGGTTGGAGCTGTTGTTGCTGCGCCTGCATTGGATGAAACTGGATGGGCGCAGTGCTGTCCTGTGGCCGAGGACTTTGCATTTGGACCGCTGCTGCTTGAAGCAGTTGCTTGGACTGGCGCTGTAGCTTGGCCTGCATTTCTTTGGCCAGCAGGTAAGTCAAGCCATGAATTTGATCATCGGGCGATTTTCCCATCAGTGTGGACAACTCTTGGAACTCAGGCAACTGCTTATAATGCTCCTTTACACTGTCCGCAGGCGCATGGTACTCGATCTTAATTAGAGGTGATGCGGACGGACTTGGCTCGGCTTGAATATCATACTTGAATTGCTCAATTGGACGCGCGTAGACGTCAGTAGGGTCCTTCAGTTCTGTCTGTAGCGGGTCAGGCTTCGAGGGTCTAAACTGCGGAACCACCACGTCGGTCGCCACATGTGCAAAGTGTTGTTCAGCAGCTGGAACCGCGGCTGTGGGCGCTGCTGCTTCAGGTGCCACCAATTCTGCCGTGTATGTGTGATGCACTTCTTCAGAAATGGGCGCGACTTGGGCTACGGGCGCTGCTTCCTGCACCACAATGGGCTGAGCTATAGTGGGAGCTCCCGGATAGAGCTTTGCATAGCTGGGCTTGTAAAAGTAGCGTAGCTGCTCCACCACGGGCACGGGCTGGATGTGCACATTCACAGGCGGATCTGCTGGCTTGACAGCCACATACTTGAGATAAGCCGCTGGTTTGGGTACATAGCCGACGGCTGGCTTGGACTTGAAGTCGCTCTTCTGCGGGGTGAGATACTTGACGTACGCTTTGCCTCCGTTGCCCTCCCTGATCAACTGGGTTATCACCTTCTGCACCTCGTGCGGCAATGAGCTGATCGATTTCTTGGTCTTGGTGAGCATGGAAGGCGCCTCCTTATAGATGTACATACGCTTGGACTCGGCTGCTGATTCCCCCCCAGACATGACCATGTTTTCGTCAATGCGAGTCTCTGGTGTCGATGAGATGGGTACTTGGCTTTGGTTCTTGACCACTTGGGCTTCCATTGTCAGCAGAGTGGGCAATGCAAGTTGCTTGCTGTTGCGCTGCAGCGCGGCTGGCAGCGACGTCTTCGCATCGGCCAGCTCAAACTTGAGCACCTGCAGCGGCGCGGAGCGCTTCGTGCGCTTGGACTTGCGTGCGACTTTGCGTGTGGATTTGGCCGCTGAATGCTCTACTGAAGATGCAGCCCGAGCTGCAGCCTCCACATCCAAGTCTCTAGCGCGCTTTATCAACTGTGCTGTTACAGCGTCAGGCTCTCGTGCATCCGTCGCTTCGAAGGGTATCATTTGCACCTTGAAATTAGCAGGCTGCCGATTGACAGCGGATCGTCGGACTCGACGTGGCTTACGTACTCTCTTGCTCTTGGAGGAGGTGCCAGCTGGTGGCTTGGGCGTGGTGCCAGAAGCAGCTGCCGCAGGCTGTGTCTTGAGTGAGCGATTGTAATGCTCGCGAAGCAGATGCTGCACCTCCGGACTCGTCTCCACGGCGTCACTCAGCTCAAATCGTAGCATTCTGGGTGCAGTGGGCAGCTTGCGATCCTCGCGCTTGGATCGCACATGGGCGAATACATTGGGATGCGCTGGCTGTTCATTATACTGGTTGAAGGCGGCCAAGTAGCTGTCGTCCGTGGGATTATCTATGTGCCGCATGCTCCGCGCATTGCGCTGATCGAAGTACCGCTGCATATCCTATAAAGATAAGATTCAAAAAGATGCGGGTAAGTAAATCCTTCTTTGAACGTTGGCCGACTTACGTCATAGCTGGAAAATGTGTCGAGTGAAGGAAAACGCTGCCAGTTTTCCACAGCGGCGCTCAATGATAGCTGCAGGGCCAGCAGCAGTACCTGAAACCGAGAGTAAGAGCTGTTAACATGGCTAACTAACTGATTAATCGCAAGGTTGGCATTCAACCTGAGAGATCAACGGATTTGCAGGCGTCCGTATATATATATTTTTATTTACACCCATAAATAAACCAATAAGCTGTCCACCTGCAGCGGCGGCGCGCAGTCACTTTCACTTTCGTGGCAGCCAAGTGCATGCGCCGTGTTTGGTCGGAAGCTGCTGTAACTGCTGCCACCCGAAGCTCGATTCTCGGCTGTGGCAAACCCGTTGCGCACGCGCTGCCACAGTTGACCGTTTAGCGGTTCATTTGGTGCCACGATCTGCCGCGCAGCTCGAGCACCCGGGGGGGGCCGTCTGCCCATTCATGTGTCTGGTGCCACTTTCACATCGACAGCACTGAACTTGGCTAGGCATGTCTTGTCTTTAATGGTCATTAAACTTATTGACCGGATTGTGTGGATATGAGCGGTCGTCGGTATTGCATTGCATTGCATTGCCTAACTTTGGCTTTACGAAAGCCAATTATGGCGTCGGGTCTGACTCTGGTTATGCAATGTCGGCCAACCAGCCCGAGGAGCTCAGGGGGAAGTTCAGAATGGAATAGTACAGAGGATAGCAAGTGCAGCTCATTTTAAAATTTTCTTTCTAAGAAAGGAGAAGAACCGCCCGACCGCGAGACTTGATTAAGTCGAGCTTCACGCTCCTGCCGGCTGAACCGCACTTCTATTTTCAATGGCCATTTAAGTAAGCCCCACAATCTAAATCCAAATGAACTGTCAACAGTCGTTAAAAATGCAACCGCGTAAACATTTAACGGCCGTTAAAACTGTGCCTGAGTGAATTTTTATGAACTTGCCGAGCAGTTGCCCACAGCTGCACGCCATCGGCTCAGCCCACTATCTAATGTTGCGGCTCATGGATGTGCCCGTAATGCGCCTACCTGGCCAGCCAACTTGACGTTCAGCCGCTCCACTTGGAGCCGAGTCAGCTCGCGAGCACTCTACACTCGTTATCCTTGCCAGCTACTGACAGTGGCCCAGCCCTTTAGATGCCCCATTCCTGTTCGTTTGACATAAAATTTTATGTGCTTTCTATTTAACACTTTGCTGTTATGGCCAGGAGGCGGCACCGGAACGCACCGAGGCGATGTTTTTGGGGGCATGGCTGTGCTGTAAGCATGAAATGGATTTTCGTTTTGTTGGGACCACGCGAGTGTAATTTTAAATTCAATGGAGAACTACAATAAAGAATTGTTGCTATTCTCTTCACAGATTTTCTCCTTGCGGTTGTCTCACTTGCCTCTCGCCCAGTGTGGTTGCCGCCGAGCGCGGTTTTTATGGCTGCGAAAAGCGTTGCGAAAACTAGTTAAACGTTTTTTATGACTTCAAGGAGCGGCTATGCAGGCTCGGCAGCTTGTGTCATATATATATGTATAGGAAAGATTGATTGCCTGTGAGGGATATATGAGCTCTTCAACTTTCCACTGTCGATATGACTGATAATATCGGCTTGGGGAAATGCTAGTCGAATGTTTTGATTTAGATTTTACTAAAACTCGAGTTTCCTTGTTGGTGCGGAGAAGCCACGAAGGGCGGGCAGACGTTTTCATTAACTTGTTGTTGCAATTGTTTCTGGTGGCTTAATTTCACTTGCAAATTGTTGGCTGTTTTTACTTTGGCTGCGGTCAACAAGGCGGAAAAACGTAGCAAGGCAGTTAAAGAAATTGGGCCAGGCAAAAGGCAAAACTTGGCTAATTGCGGCAGCTTGGCTTTGGGTGTCTGCGTGACAGAGGCAGAGGCAGGGGCAGGGGCATGGGCCATGCGCTAGCTACTAGTCTCGAGTGCCCAGCTCAACCGGTTTTCCACTGCTATTTCTACACGTGTTTGTATTGCAGCTCGTACCCAAAAAGCAAAGTCAAGTTCAATGCACACAAAAGGCAGTTAGATATATGGAGAGGCAGCGCGAGGGGTGTGGGCGGGGCAGCGGCATGGGCATCTCAGTCCTGGCCACAAGGAAACGCGCTGTGCGAAAATGCACAAAAGCAATGTGAAAATTGCCGCAAAGTTTCCATCCATTTAAATTGCAAATTTCCAGTTTCGATTCCAATTGGCAAATGCTTTTTGTTGCTTTTTGTTTTTGCTTCCTTCTCGTATGCATTTTTTCCGCTTGTTCAGCGGGTGCTATTGGAGTCGGACCGTCTGTGGTTAGATAACCGTAAACATTTTTATGAACGGTGGCCGAGGTCGTACCACCAAATGCTGGTGCAGCAGCGGCGGGAGACAGGGACCTGCGCAGCACAGTCGCTTGAGTATGAATGGAATGAAATGGAAAGCGATGCGAATATTGTATTTGCTTTATGATTTTTGCGGCCCGTAATTAAATGGCTGCGGCGACCAGGAATATGGCCAATTGTCTTTCCGGCTAATTGAAGTTCAAGTGCGGCAAACATAAAAAAACCCACACGCTCTTGCTACACATCTGATGGGGCTTCCGCGTGGGTGGGCCAATGTGAATGCAAATAAATTATGCTGAATGGCCAGACATATGGAGCATCAGTTTCCGGTGTTTCGACCAGGACGGGCTATACGACGGCTTTGCGGGCAGTCGCGAAACACTCTAGCGCTGGAGCGGAAAAGCGCATCAGCTGCAGTTTTTCAGAGTTTCTCATCACACACACCTGACACAATGGGCCGTTGAGGCGTTTAATGGAAAATTATTCGACAGCTGATTTTTCGGACGCTTGTCGTTTTCATGCCTCGCTGCTGCCACGCCCGGACACCCCAACGCCCCAGCGCCCATTCACCTGGCATTTATGCATGTATATTATAATTTCGACTGTCCCCCTCAGACTTACCACGAAGCCAGCGAGTGAAATGCTGGGCCTGACACCCGGCGAAGCCATTTTCTTCTTGCGCGCGTTTTGCGTGCGACTTTTGTCGCGCGGCTGTCGTCGGAAATACGACAAATGAGGCGTCAACCTGGCAGCTTGTGGCAGCTTAATTTGCAACGCTCCTCGGCGCGTTGTTGCCGCTGTTGTTTTTACGGTTCACTCTTTATGCAAATTTTAATTAGCCGTTAAGGCAAGTGCAAGACCTTTAGCAACCTTAATGGGTTACTTTTTGTACGGAATTAAACGTTTCTCATTTGTGATTTTTTTATGAATTATTATTTTTTTATGGACCAACTTGTTCTTTTTATTACGCAATAAATATGTCGCGCAATTTTCTTTCAATTTCCTACTTTTCTCATATATTTGACAAATATTTGATTAATTTATATTGTTGTCCTTGGCGGCGCTTGGAAATATTTATTATAGAATTTTTTGCAAAATTATTTCTGTACATTCATTTGGCGGGCATTCGGGATGAGTAAAGTTTGTCTATTTAATTTAACTTTAGCTTTGCGCTTTGTTTAAACTTGGTCCGTGGCAGTCGACGTTTCTCATTTATTTAATGCGACTTTTAATTTGAGTTGAGTTTTCTTTTGTGTACTTTCGGCACTGCCTTTTCAAACTGGAGGAAAACCGCACGCTTGCGCGATGCTGCTGCAACTGTGCCTCAGATTTTCGCGCCACTTCAGTTTTGTGTGTGTTTCGCTGCCTTGCAATTTTCGCAAAGATCCCAGCCAGTTTTTCAGTTTTTCCAAAACTCGTCGTCGTATTCACAGTCGTCGTAGTCGTGGTCGTTGTCGCTCTTGTCTTTGCTGCAGTTGTTGTTTCACCTAATGTTGCTGTCGCAGTCGCAGTCGCAGTCGCAGTGGCTTTTGCTGTTACTGGTGTGGCTGTTGCATTTTTCATTAATTTTTCTTTTTGAGCACTTTAAGAAGAGGGCATAATTTAATCGTGATGAGACTTGGCAATCAGACTAACGTTTCCGAATATATAATACGAATTACAAGTTCCATGAATATTCATGAAAACCTTTCCCTGCAGAAATATGCATGGCAGACATCGAAGATTGGGCTTATAAATAATTATTTATTATATTTTGCAATTTCTTTGATGCTTAAAAATTCTTTTTTTCTGTTATAACGTGAAAAGGCCATAGCTTTAATAACTTCACTTCTCTTGGAAAAGAGTATGAGGCATTCGGCGAGCCGATTAACCGCTGTTACATTTACTTATTGCCTGCATTTTAGTGGTCTGCTCGTCGGTATTTGTGTTTGGCCATTGGCAACGACTGCGAGACGCATTTTTGGCCGTGGCTTTGGCCAAGTGCCTGCAAACTTTTGACCATAAACTTTGCGTTGTGCGAAGAGTTGTTTTTGTTGTCGGCAGTCTGAGACTGCCGCTGAAGTTGTTTATGACAACTAAGTGCTTACATATATATATTTATATGAAGAGATTTGCGCGCTTTTGCGGCCAGCTTATAATGCGTTACGCCAGAGATTAGTTGCATAATTAATTTGCTAATTGCACTGAGTAGATTATGATTGCGGCGCACGTTGCACGCATTTCCTAGGCGCTGCGGGAACACCCTTTGCTTGTCTGATTATGTGATTTATAGGAAGAATTTCGAATGCTGCGGCCTGGCCAGCCCAGCCAGGCAATCGGCAAAACAATTGGCTCTGGCGCGCGCCATGTGAAAGTTCAACGCTTATGCAACAGGCAACAGGCAGCCGCAGAGCAGCGCTCCGCAGCCAGCACGTTGCAAGCAGCGCAGTCACGCACGCGCCCCGGCTGATGAAGTAGCTGACAGATTATTTTTATTGGAGGCAGCCACTGCGAGATTGCTTTTGGGTTTTGACTTGAGTTATCGTTGTAGCGCATCTGCGGCGACGGGGACGATTAGCCCAAAGTTTTGGCGCCGAAATAAAGTCAACGAGGATGAACAGGGGCGGCTGTAGCGGGCGTCAGGCACTTTCACATGGCAGCTAGAGGCTGGCCGGGCCAGAGGCTGGTGGTAAAGACGTTGCACTGTGAAATTGAGTTATTAGCATTAGAGTTATGAGCGAGTCAGTGGCGTAGACAGCAGGGGCACACATGAGTTGATACAGTTGACTTTATGAGCGATAAATAAATGGATGGTGCGATTGATTGATAGATTAATATACAGATATAGATAAAGGGATAAGTGGATAGATGGATGGATATAAGAAGATGAGCTTCAAAAGCGCGATTCCACTCATATTTTGTGGTATATTTTAATGCTAAACCTTCTCAGCATTGCTTATCTCCTTTCGGCTCGGTGCCTAACTCCCTCTTCGCCCAGCTGCAAATCAACCACTTTGGCTAGAGCACCCCTCAGTAATTTTGGCCCTGGCTGCCAGAGTCCGTTGTGTGCTCGGCTCTGGGCCACATAATTGCAGTAATCGTGGCAGATTTACAATCTCGTAATAAATTCAGCAGATACAAACTGGCACACAGATGCGCAAGAAGTAAGCTGCTGGCAACCAGTGTCTATCCCTCCCCCATCTCCTGGTGGCGTAGGCAGTTGCAGTTGTAGTCGCAGCTGCAGCGGCAATAGGCGGAAATCTCACACAGAAAGTTGCATGCGGATGCAGTCGTCGTCTGCTCGGCTGGTGCGGAAGTTTAACCAACTAACAAAGCGACTAAGACTGAGGCCGAGATGACAACCGGCGAGGCAGACCAAACACTTGTCTTCTACGCGTCCCGCTAACCCCACAAAAACGCATGGCAGTAACAACAAACGAGAAGACAAACATTCACATCCACGAGGAACCGGGCGGCAGCGTTTTGTGGCCAAATGTGTGGCTGACCGTTCATGCTGCTGAAGCTTAGTGCGTGCGATTTAATTGTTGGACATGTAGCTGATGAATGGTCATGGTCCAGTTTTGACAATCGTCGCCAAATGTCGCTCGCCCGTTGCCAGCCCGGCGTCCACTTAAACGCCGATAAATTGTTTGTCCGCTTTTCGTTAATTTTGGAATTTTTAAACTTGGACAGTTGGTCATTTGGCTAGGAAATGACTGCGGTTTTATTTGGCGCTGATATTGCTGCCAAAGCCGATGCGATCAGCTTGTAAATTTTAATTGAGCCGTCGAA
>JABVZX010000001.1:12381135-12402538 GCA_020883565.1 Drosophila pachea
CAACCTTCATATGTAGTTTGGATGTTGATCAAAAGGCATGCGGCAAAAGGAACATGCACATAACAAATTAGCATGCATAAAACAAGCCAGCCGTCCCTCCTTTTGCCTGCGGGGCGTAGCAGCAGTTGGCGGAGAGTGTGTGGATGCAGGGTTGGTTGTATGAAGCAATATTTATGCTCATGTACGCATATTTTTGGAGTAGAAGCAGAAGACGCTTCCCTCTTAGCCGGCTTTCACCAAATTAAGCATGGAATATGCGTGGCGCTTTTATTAGAAATCAGCAAAGAAGTAGTAAAGCGGAAGTAAGGAAAGGGCCTGGAGGGAGAGAGATTGATAATGCATGGGTTGGTGAAATGCTTGGCATATATTGCATAAGAAGGCAGCACTTCAGTTTGCACATCGTAATAAAAAAATTCCGCAAAAATAAGGACTCCACTCGAAATTAGCATATGTCAGTTGCAAGACTCTTCTCATACCCTGTAAATTATGAGAATATGAACTTTAACTTTTTTGGGCTAAAGTTAATCCTGCTCTGTGGAATTGTAATTCTAATTGTAATCCTACGACGGAAATAGATCCTACTTGTGCGGTCAGCCTTAAAGTCAGGCTTGCTCGCTTTCAACGGCTTTGAACGATTCACGTTAAGGTCTAATTGCAAGGCAAACAACTGCCGAACTATGTGCACAAAGGGTCGGAAAAGGAAGCCAAGTGCGGCGGCTGATTACCTGCTGAGATGACAATCCAGCGGGCCCATAAGTAGACAGAGCTTAATTACAAATTCCAGAGCAGGACGGAGGCCAGACACGCGCAACAAAGGCTAAAGCATTCACGATATGAATTGCCAGCTCAATGATTCGACTGCTCCCGTACTGCGGCCCTTGATTAGTTGGCTCATAAAAAATGTGATAAAAAGTAAGAAAAAAAAAACAGAAAAAATGGAAAAGAGGAAAAACTAACAAGAACAAAGCTTCATTATGCACAAGTTGTTGTTTTTGTGGGCGTGGCAACGTAATGAAGTCGCCAGCGTTGGCAAACGCTTCGTTTAAGCGAGCGCCTCAAATTATGCAACAAATACGTAAGCAGCAGCAACTGCTTGCATATGCATCGGGGACAGCGGGCGGGAGGGCATGCGGTGGGAACGCGGGGGCAAGAATAAAATAAATGTGCATATGAATTTTGAAGAAACGGCAAAGGATGCGCGCCTGCTGCAGTCTGCCTGCTGCCTGATGCCAGCCAGCCAGCCAGCCAATGCAAAAGTGCACTTACTTACCAACACTAACATACCCTCACTCACGCACACACGCACTCACACACACACCCACACACACACACACACCCACAGAGAGAGTAAATTTATGCTTGTGTTAAAGTTTCTGGTGCGTGTGTTGGCCAAAAGTTTGTGCGCAAAAACTTGAGCAGCAGCAGCTGCAAAAATGTTCAGCACTCACACAAATTAAATAACAATTTTCTCTCACAATTTCGCAACGTTTTCGCTTTGGCTTTGGCTTTGGCTCTGGCTCTGGCTATGGCGCTGGCTCCGGCTGTGGCTTTCCCGATGCGTTTCCTTAACGTTTTTCTCTGCTCCCACTTCTGTTTCTTTTCTCGACTCCCTCCCTCTCTCTCTCTCTCTCTCTTCTTTTTGTCGTCGTTAACTTTATGTGGGCGTTTGCGTTGACAATGTGTGTGGGTGTGGCTAAGTCTGCATATGTTAACTGGCTGCTTCAGAAAGTGGCTCAGTAGACTTTGTCGCCAATTCTGCCGCGTCCGCCTCAGTGTGCCCTCCTGGCCTCAATCGGTTGGCGTTTTGTTTACACTTTATTTTAAGTAATTTAACCAAATGCAGCAAACTTCTGTTCCCATTTTTCTTTTTCGTTACTTGAAACTTACGCAGCTCGAAGAGGGAATTTTTTATTAGCTCCAAAGTGCAGTTTAATGAAGATATTTTTTCGAGCCAGCCACGCAGGCCCACAGCCCGATTATAAAGAAAAAGTTCAACTGTCGCCACAGATTTAATGCACACATTTTTAACTGCGAAATAAGCTCAACGACTTCATTTTGTTGGTAAAAAATTTCTGATAGTAAAGGCTGTACCAAACTCGATTTTAATCCGCAATTGTCTTAGTAAATATTTGGCATAATATTAAAATGAAATTGCTGTCAACTAATAATCCCATTAGTAGATTTTTCTTACAGAATTTACTGAGCTTTACCGTTTGAATTTTCTCTAGAGGTGATACATTTTTACAGCAATCGAAGCGACTCCAACAATTACATTGGAGCGTTTCGCTTTTGTTGCCTCGACTGCGTCTTGTTCATCTGGCATTCGTGGTGTATGAGAAGAACCGGAAACTTCGTAGACTGAGAAACTTGCTCGACTTTTGCTTTGCAGTTTTGGAGTTTGCGCTTTTTTCTTTGTATTTTGTTTAATTTTAGAAGCAAACACAAATACAACCCGAACAGCGAGTGGAAGTACAAGTGCAAGTACAGTGAAGCCATTTACCCAGGGGGTTAGCATACATACAATTTCTGACTTGTCTGAATCGCTCTCACTTCCTCTCCTTCTCTCCCACGCCACGGCTGTGTCTGTCTGTCTGTCCCAGTAGTAAATTTAATCTATTGTTGTATGCGCTGGGCCCTCGCGCGTTTACAGGCTTTATCTAACCTGCATGCTCCCTTTTCACCTGCTGTCTTTTGCGTATCCCCCATATCCAGTCGTCTTTGAGTCTAACCCCAGCTCCAGAGCAACTGCTACTCCGGCTGCCAGGCAATCCTTTCTGGCTGCCACTTGATAAATATGACTATTGCACACCGCCACCGCCACCGTCCCTCTTCCAGCGTCGCTTGTCTTTTGTCCAGCTTCGTGTTTAGTTGTTTATTTGCGTTGAGCGTTAGCTGCGACGCCTCTGTCATCTTTTACTAGCTCTTCCTGTCAGTCCTGGTCCGGGTACCCGACTGCGTATTTTGTTTATACAGCACTCAATTTCGCAGTTTTAATGACAAAATGTCTTACCTTGAAATTGCATGTGCGATACCATTATATCTGCGTGTGTGCGTGTATGTGTGTTTGAGCGTTCATATGTTGCTCAGTCTATACAGGCCACGCCCTGCATCTCACCTCGCTTGACGCCCACTTGAGCGACTTTGTTTGATTGCTTTGGCCGCAGCTCGGGCGCAACTGTGAGCTACCATGTTTGTATTGCACTCGAGGGCTCTAAGCCCTGGCAGTCGAGCCGGACCTGCTGCTGTCAGCTGCCAAGCCGCTTAACCCACCAGCTGCTATAGCAGACTTGGCAGCGAGGGGCGGCAGCACTTGGCAAGTTTTATTGTCTCAGTGTCCACTTAACTTTCGCCTCGAAGACAACTTAATGCTGTCCCGCATCAAAGAGACAGAGATAGAGGGAGTGAGGGAGGGGCTATATGAGGGGCCGGACAAGGAGGTGAATCATGCAGCTTGAAGCTGACAATATGAAATCAAAGATGTGCGCATTTTCTTTAATTTCCGGTCGCATGATTTTCCATTTTTCCCAAGAATTCAAACAGCAACGTGTCGGCATTGTCAGCTACAGCTGAAGATTTTATTCATGGCGTATACGTAATTTCTCAATGCCTGAACGAGAACTGATTGGAATTGGCTCTGCCTTTGCCGAGTCATCAATCATGCGTCGTTTTTCCACACGCCCAGGCAAAGATTTGACAAGTGTCAATGCGACAAGATAGAGCGCAGAGCTGTGCGGACAGCACAGACAGACAGCCAGAGAGTAAGAGAGAGAGAGAGAGATATATATATATAGAGAAAGAGAGGAGCAAAGTCTGCTAGGGGAAAAGTCTTCAGGCAACTTTACGAAAATCACATGCAAAGTAAAATGTCGAAGTTTTGACAGCCAGCGCCAAGCGGGAAGGAGGACTACACAAAAAATTCTCACAAAGCTGAGCTGCGAAAGTTTTCATTTGTTTTGCAACGTGCTGAAAACTGCTGTCAAAGTTTTTAATGTTTTTAACTCGCTGCTGTCACCTGCCAAAACCCGAAAAGTAGGCTACAGGAACTCTGCGAGCCACTCGTTGCCAAACCTGCTGTCGCAACTGGACTATGGATTACATTTGACTTCCAATTGGAGGCAAGAATCCAGCACACAAATGAGACTTACCGAGCTAATAAGCAGTTCATTGCATTGGAATTCACCTAGATTCCCAAATTCGAAATTTGGCAATTTGGCTAGGTGTGGGAGATTATTTTCGACTTACCCTTCACTGAAACGATAACGCTCTGCAACACTTCGAGCTTCTTCTTGTTGGCCAGCGACTGGCCGACGCACTTGTAGGTGCCCGCATCCTGGTACATGACATCCTTGAGCGAGAACTGACCCGTCGGTGTCGAGCTGCCATAGCCTAGGCCTCGCAGACGTGCCGAAACTGGATCCAAGTGTGACCAGCAGCCCAGAGAGCCTGCAGTGCGTATATTTACAGATAAAACAGAAAGGACATTAAAGTCGTTGCATAATTTGCTTGTGCGCCATTTCTAATTTAATTAATTGACTCTGCTGGCGCACGCAAGTTTTAATTTCTTTAATTGATGCCCGAGTCGTAAACAACAAAAAGCTTCCACAGTCATTTGTCAAGGAGGGAGCATCCCAGCAGATCTACCTCCAACACCCCATCTTCTTCTCTTATCCTAGCTAGCAGATATTTCGGCTGGGCCTCGTTGGCTCTTTCGCTGACTGCCTAAAAGTGAGCAAAGTAAATTGCACGCATAATTAATTTTCAATTGTGCTAATTAATGAATGGAGCTCCATTCAGCGACTGCTAGCACAATCTCTTCGATCTGTGCCTCAATTAGAGGCACGGAATCTAAAATGTAATTAGATATAGGCTGCGTCGCCCAATGGCTAGCGGAAGTTACAATGTGGCTGTTGAAATGCTTTGATGTTTGAATACCCTGTCTCTGCTGTCCATGAGGTCTATCTGAGTATCACTTGGCAGATGTACAGGTTCCATGTAAAAGACCCCATGATAAATCGGTATCGCAATTTGTTAGACTTAAATTAATCACGCAAAGTATTAGTCTCTTAGGTTTTCCAAGTTCAGTACCTGTAGGTAGAATGCTACAAAATATGGCCTACCTTGCGGACACTGCAGCGTAACGGCTCCGCCCAGCTGCACCTCCAGCTGCCCCTTGTTGGGATTGTGCGAGGCCGCCGCCACGGAGACATCCTGATCGTCTGGTTCCGATGTCACATCCACCGAGTCGTCTGTGAATGGGAAAATATGTGAGAAGTTATAAAAATTTAAGGCGTTTTACTGTGCCAGCACATGTGTGCAGAAGGGCCATAAAATATGATAAGCTTGTCAGCAATTGTCAAATGTGACAATATTTCAATGGCAAAAAGTGGAAGGGCTTTGGGGGGCTGGGGCTTCGGGTTGTTGGCAGTTCTTAAGCAAAACAAATTGCACACCGCCCCACAGAGGAAGAGGCGACACTTAGGTGGCGGCAAAGCACCTGAGTCATGCCCACGAACCGAGCGGGAGCCGCACAATGAGTTGGCACTTCCGATTTGGCGTGATTTGACTGACTATTGAAGTTCAGCGGCTCGGCTTGAACTAAAAGTGAAAAGCGCTGTGCAGGCAACTGGAAAATTGACTGAACTTCACGCAGCGGTACAAATTCATAAATAAATATTAAGAAGAAGAAGACGGGCCACGATAAGAAAAAGACATTTGCTGCTTCGTTCTAATTTCGCTGCCAGCAGAGAAAAATGACATCAAATTTATGCGACATATTCGCATATTTTGTGCTTAACAGGGAATGTTCGAAAACTTCGGACTGAGAGCTGCGTAAGCTTTGTGTGGGCGGGTCTATGTGTGCCTTTTTGAGTGTGGTGGCTTCAGTTCTGAGTTCGTGTCGTGGCACGATACATCCCGTGGAAGAAATGTCCCTTGGAGACTTAAGAAGAAATATTCTCCCGGGATGGAAAAGGAATGATTACTCTTCCGATTTTCTTTAAAAAAATGTTCATTCTAATACGTGTTCACTGCTCGTCTTTAATTACATTCAGTGTGTCTGAGATATCATAATATCGTCCTGCATGGCGAGACCGTTTACGTAATTGTATTTCAACATCAATTGAGTAAGGTTGTCGCCGTGCCGTTGTCTCGTGTTCAACGCGACACGTTTCGAGATGGGAGCCATCTCTGCTGTGGTCTGTGGTGTGTTTTAAATTTCACAGCGCCTTTTGTGCCACATACTTTATGGCGCTGTTCGTATTACATATAAATTACAATTTGCGTTGACGTGCGCCTAAAAATATGCGGCGTGGGTCCTTTTGTTTGAGACCGGATATCATAACAATAAGTTGCCCAAGTGGATGCCAACGCAAAAATCATGACAAAGGACCCCGGGCAAATTGTCTGCTCGCATGAGAGAGTGTCTATATAGAAGTCTGTGTGCGTCTGTCTGTGTTTCTTGTGAGGAGAGGGTCAAAAGACTTACTAAGTGTTGCCTACTTATAAAGGCCGCAATTTGCTGCCATTTCAAATGTGTCTAGCCATTTGAGGCTGCAGCTCAAAGCGCTCATAAAATTAGCCTACGCCACAAGCCCCGAACTCTGGCATTTACGCCTCGGCTCTGAGCCCTGAAGTCTAGCCGCACAATTAACAAAAACTACTAATTACAAACAGTCAGCGGCCAGCTGAGCGAATCCCTTGTCAAAAACGCACCCCAGGCACGCATTAAAGAAGTGTCGAAACCCTTAAAGTTCTATGAGTTCGGCTGAGATTTGCACGGGACACACACGCGGACGGGAGGAGCTGTGTACTCGAAACGCCAAAGTAACAATTAATTGTAAGCTCATTGCGAGCCGAGAGCCTTCGTCGCATGTCAATCAGCTGGCATTGGACCTGGGGTTGAACAACCCTCGACGCGGTCAGCAACCCCTGCGAATTTTATTGCTGACAATAGCGAAAAGTGCAATCTGTGGGGTGCCGGATAGTCACCAAGCAGCAAGTAGAGGCGCGGCAGAGGCGTGTTGCTTAGTCAAAATCACGTACTTATAAACATTTTTTATTGCTCGAACACAAAAAAGACAATGCGATGCTGCTCTGCACAAATTGACAAGTGAAAGCTGAGGGCAAATTGAGAGAATGAATGAGAACTTCCAGTTCCTTTCTCTCCTCTACGTTCCCCTCTGTCGACTGGTGTCGACTGTCTATAAAATGTCTAATGAGCTCAGCTCGTCTGACAGACATTTGTCAATGGACAATGCTCGCGGTCTGTTTGATGGCGACCGATAAGAATTCGAGACTGCGAAATTGTAAAATGGAAACTGGAAGCGGCAAAGTGGGATGAGAGTTTGTCGTTTAGATGCGTAATTTGAAAAGGAAAGCATTTGAGATATTATGAAATTAGATAACAGTTAGTCAAGGGAGGGTGGGAAATGAACGGAAACCCAGACAAGACTAAAGAGAGAATGGTGTTGAGACAAGGCTCGTGACTGCTTTAACTATAATTATATATCATAAGATAAAAATATATACGCCAGTGTAATCATTTAATGTAAACGATCTATTTCTGAGGAATAGTCCCAATCAACTAACATCGATCAGTCCGATCCTCCAGCCTTTGGCTTGAATTACGTACTATGCAAAAGAAATCCATCTAATACACAAACTACGGGAGTGGAAGTGTATGTGAATGTGCTATGATCTTAATCGAGAGGCAATCGTTTCATTAACTAATACCAAGCATTTCCAACTGCCTTCCCTGCCTCTTCCAGCCATAATTCACTCTCGATTTGAGCCAACCACTTAACAATACAAGTTTCCACAGAACTTTATTCAACATTTTCTCAAGTTCCGCACTTCACTCTCCCCCACAGCCACAGATTGCATAACATAATTCCCAGCACTTGCTCCACGCATATTTTGCTCAATGGCCATTCATAAGTATGCACACTCTCTCCAAGCTCTGGCCGCAACCGAAAAGAGTGGAAAAGAAAGGCAAATAAACAAACGCAAACAAATGTGCATCAAGTAACGTCCATATGTGCTCATAGAAGCGGGGTTGGGCCGGCCTGGGTCTGGGCTGGATTGATGGGTCGGTGAAGACTCGTGAATGTCTTCCGCATGGCATATAAATCCGAAGCAGAACAACAGAACGGCAACAAATATGAAGAGCAAACAACAAACACTAATGCAAACAAGAGGAATCAATATGCCAGACAGAGTAACTGATTGTGCGTGTGTGTGTGCGTGTGTGCGCGAAAGAGCGAGAGAGCATGACATCATATTTCAGGCAAGGGCACGACAAGGGGTTGCCGGGCCGTAGTGGGTCTTGGCACCAATCATTAATCATAAAGCATCATCATCAGCATGTTGGCGTTGGCTTCAAGTAGTTGCCCCTCGAACCGCCCGGACAGCCAGAAGGACTGTGAAGTGCGTTGGGCTGAATCTGCGGCAGGGTCGGCACACTGTGGGATACTGTGCCGCCTGCCAAATGCAGGCCAGTGTCGGCAGAGTCGGAATATCCTTCACCACCCGACCCCGCCGCCCTGCTTAAGCAACCAGACAGAGTGTATCAGGCACGTCAATATGTCTACACACATTTCCTTTGTGCCACTGCATGTGAGTGTTACTCGAATCATAAATCCTTCAGAACGCGCATTGCTGTCGTTAACATATTGAAAAGTTATTAACTTCCCCGCGTGCGCGTTGCTCAGGCAACTTTCAGTTTTGGAGTTCACTTAGAGGAGAGACCCGTTATACATAAACTAGTTTTCCGCCTTCATTAGGCGTACGCTTAATTTTCATTTGGAGTCTGAGAAAACGCAACATCATATTTATTCATGAATATCAAACTCTTGCAGCGGCAGTAGCTGCAGCACAGAACAGAGCAATCAGCTTAACTTACAAGCTTCATAAACAGCGAGCGGAAGCCATGCCCAAGTTAAGCACGCGGCCGTGCGGGAGTGTACAGGAACGGGGGAATTGTTGCTTGCATGGCTTGTGAAGTGGAAGAAAATTCCCTCAGTGGTGGGTGCATTTGATTGCGTTTGTGTCTTGGCTATAAATTTTAATTTTTTTTTCTCTGCTCAGTTTGTAGGGAATTTGCGGGTTTTTTAGTGGAATATATATTCCATATATATATTTATATATATTCCTTTCTTGCTGTTGTGTATGGTGGAGAAGAGCGCTGCAGCTGCAGACAACGCGATTAATTTGTAATGAGAACATGATTGCACTGGATGTGATATCCACACGAAAATGCAAAAAATGGATTCAGGATATTACAATAGAAAAGAAATCTATAATAAGGACTAAATAAAGCGGTAAAATAAAATATACAAGCATAGAAAATGGAACGCCAATTAATTAAATTGCTCCGTTTTTTTTAATTGCAGCAGTTTTAATTAAAATTATGAAAAAATGAATTTTTTTGCAATATTTGAAATTATATAGAATACTAGAAAAAGATAGTTTAATGAATGCTGACACAGGTCTATAGCAGTCATTCGGATTCATGCCACTCATTAGGCAGCCATCAAAATATAATTTTAACAGTAATCCACGCTTATGCCAGACGATAAAGAAAACGCAAGATTATTATACTCAATGAGTTTTTAATATTTCTGTGTGAAAGTTAGAATAACGGAAAAAAGCAAAAACGGAAAGCTGAAAGGAAACCCAAATGAGGTTTGGGTTTCAGTTGAAGCCAAATAAAAACATGTCAAATAAAATTTTATTGCGAATCTTTTTGTGCTGGCTGCTCAGAAACTTTGGCCAGCCCAGCCCCAGCCCCAGCCGAAGGACCAAACTCATATACCGAAATGTAATCGCCGGCTATAAAAACAAAAGCGGCAAACAGAAAACTAATAATCGTGCGCGTCGATAAACACAGAAATTCAAGCAGGGCACCAAGAAGGTCGGACATACGACGACTTCAAAGGGGCGAGCCGGGCTGGGCAAGCCAGAAAAATGCTTCATATCGCGCTGAAGGAGGCGAACGAACTTAACGATAAAGTTAAACCGCGATAACCAGCATGACAAAGGATAATGTACAACATGCGCAGGGACATTGCCGATTAGCCATAGCCGCCAGTTGAGGCGTATGAACGAGTGCTGGGTGGAGGCAGACGAGGAAAATGCTTACGATAGCGTGTAAAATTAAATTTTATTGTAATGCCCCTCAGACAAATGTGTTTTCGAATTGGGGACTTTCTTTTTCTTCGCAAATGTTGCGCACATTGTTTGTATTTTGCTTTTCTCTCAAGGCGAAGTGCTCAATAGGTGGTTGGAGAGTTTGCATTGCGAGGCCCAGGGGTTGAGGCTCTCAAGTATTCGATGGGTTGCATTTTTATAACAGTTGGCTGGGCAAATTAGTTTAGTGCCCGTTTCGAGGTTTTTCGAGCGGCTATGCAACCGCAGCACTCTGAAGAGGAGTTATTGAACGACGAGGTCTAACAAAAGACACTCCAAACTAAGAATATATGTACATTTTGGACAATAAATTCGGAGGAAATACAATTAAGTCCGGTTATCGAATTACAAAGATTAAATAATTTATATGGGCAATAAAGAAATTATATATTTTACATGCAGCCAATATGAGACGACCTTTATACGTTCGAGATAACTTTCGTCTTTCAGAAGCTTTTGTTGCAGTGTACGAGCGTCTGATTTTCACAAATGAGCTCAGCACAAATCGATTGGGCCATCGAAGTTGCTTTAGACCCATTTTTCTAATCCCAAACTTTCACTAATTGCACTTTGTTAGCCAAACATCGGGAGCCTGATGCAGCCCACTCAACATTAATTAGCCTCAATTCGAACTTTAACTCATTAATGAGGCAGGCAAACAAACTGCCTCTGTCCAGGACACATACCTGATCGAACCCTACCCTCAATACATGTCGGCAAAGTGTCGGCTGTGGCTGCGGCCAATCGCAGATGCCTCTTACACTACACAACCACATTTTGGTCCTGTCCCCAGTCTCTCGGCTGGCGTACGTGTCAAATTAGCGACGTTTTAACAAGCCCAGCGCGTCCGTAAGTCGTCTCGGGCTGGTTTGTCCCCGACCGACGACTGGCGGCCAGGGCTACATGATAGCCGCGTCCTTCGGCCGGCTGTGCCGCAAATCAATCACGTGAAAGTGGCTAGCGCAAAAGTTTGAGAAACTGCGTCAAATTGCCTACTTTTGTAAACGTCGACGCTGGCCACACTGTTGACTTTAGCCGTTAGTCCTCGGCGTATCCTGGCAAGTGCTGTAGTTTTTGGGCGCTGCCACTGTGTAGCTCGCTGATTGCTTTTTCATTGCATTTTGTCAGGCCGGTTGTCCGCGCTGTCCGCTGTTGCCTTGTCCTTGTCGACAGCAAAGTTTTCTTTTGCTACCTGCGCGGCGTTTTCCAGCTGGCTGAATGCTTGGGTGGCGGGGGTACGACGGAACGGGATGCGGCCAGAAAACATATCGTCAGCAATTAAGCGCGCATTCAAACGTCTGTCTGGGTTGCTGGGATGCAGGGTTTTTCTCATCGATTTGTTGCCAGCGGATGCTTAAAATCAAAATGCGATTTATCAGTTTTTCTTGTTTCCCATCCGTTTTGCTTTCCCGCCTGGGGATCGGCGGCCATTCTTTATTCGCTTTATTCGCGCAGGGAAACTTCAAAATTTTGCAATTTTCTTGGTTTTTATTTCAAGAGCGATTTATCAAAGCTCTGCAGCTGCTTGCTAGTTTATGACAGCTAATCCTCGTATACTATATCTTATAGATATTGCCTTACCCCCTCACATACAAATGCCCAGATACCCACATAGCTTGAGTAGATTTTCCTTGGCTTCAGCCGCATATGCCGACTGCTGCCAGTTCGATTTGCCGTTTGGCAGTTTCGTAAACGTTTTACAAATTGATTTATGCGCTTAACATGTTGCCATGTTTGTAGCCTCCTTGACAAGCCCCGCCAAATGTCTCTCACAATTAGATTTCGCTGCAAAATCAACGGCAAAAGTTTTCGGCAGCCCTCACAAAAAGATGGCCTGGGAGGCCAAGAGGTGCGACTGGCGGGCGACCGTAGGCATTGAAAGCGTTAGTGGGAGGCCTTCCGAACGGACCGGCACATCAATCATCGGTAAATGTCGATATGTCGGCCCAAAAGGCACGGCTCATGTTTTTTGCCTTTACTTCTTGGCCTCTTCGGGCACTTTTATTTTTATTAATAAAGCATTTGTTTTCCCATAATGAGCAACGACAGCCGCCTGTCAGGATGCTTTTCGCATTTGGCAATTCGCTTTGCCCGGGCTTTTCCGTTTTCCTTTAAGCACATAAAAATTTCAACGTAGACAAAAAATCTCTCCCCAGGGTCAGGTTGGGCTCCAGGCGTTACTCTGCCAGTGCCGGCATTTTTACAAAAAAAGTGGCAACACTTTGTCAACTTGTTATTACCAATATATATATATATATATTTCCGCTTCGTTTGCTCTCGATCAAGTTTGTTGTAGCCAAAGTCTCTGCTTTGTGCGCCTTCTGGCATTCATTTTGTATTTGTCATGATTGATGAGCGCGAATCTAACGAATTGTAGGCTAGGCTCTAGAGGGCACGGCAAGTTGATTGGGTTAGACAGCTGGGCGTGAAGTGGACTCTGCCGGCGATTCACTGCTAGTAGGTTAATATCTTTTGTATTTCAGGCTTCCGGTGAGAGTTTCTGATTTACGCGGGAGCATGTTTCTAAAGCGGTTTTGACGCCTTTCCTTTTAATTTATATTATTTTAAGCGATATTATAGTTGGAAATTATTGGTGCATTTACTGAATATTTAAGAATTTAATGCCACAGCGAGCATTTTAGCTAGGTAAAACCCGTTGCACACATTTTTAAGCTTTGCCTCAAGCATTCCTTTCGCTATTAATCAGTCTTTCTTAGCTATCTGAGAAAAGTCTGTTCTACTACGAGTAGAATATTCTAATGCCTAGATGCAAACTCATGCTCACATCCATTTAGCTAATCAAATTTGATTTTCGTTTAGCGCCCACCAAAAATAAATAGCCTAAAAAGTGTTTCTCGCGCCTGCTTTTAGGTATCGGGGAGTGGGTAACATTTGCCAGCAAAATGGCTGCTGTCAGCGACATAAATTCAATAAAAATAATAATAAAAATATTTACAAGCATTAACACGCGTTCAGCTCGTAAAATGTGCCTCAAACTGACAACTCGCGCAGCTCAAATACAAATCTTGAGCTGCAAAACGGCAAAATATTGACAGCAAAATGGCGTACAGGCATAAATAGTGTTTGTATGTGTGTGTGTGTGTGTGTGTGTGTGGATGTGTCTGTGTAAGGTGAAAGTGTGTGCGGAGCGCAGACAGAGGGTTGACACTAGCACACACTCACCCACTCAATGCCAATGCCAATGAAATTTGCCACATTTTGCATACGGAATATCGAGGGTAGCGCGCCGCCTCAAAGTATGCAACAGCCGGGGGCGTGGGCCAGACCAGGGGGCCAACATCATCAGCGTGGCTCTGAGGAATGGGGCGTAACATTTAGATGATGGGACGCACCATGTGCGAGTGTCGTTAAAGCCACGCAGCAATTTTTGGCAATTTTTCGCATTCTGCGGGGGTGTAATTTTTTTCTTGCTGCTGCCGTAGTATTATATGAGAACTAATGGCGAAAATATTATCACGCGCCATTTTTGAGGCAATTTCACGCATACGAGCGCTAATTTATTTGGAGTACTTGTAATCGTGGTGACGGTACTTACAGCGCACGCTGAGGTAATAGCCAATCGACGAGTATTGAAAGTTCAGATGCCGTGATGTGCACTTGTACCAGCCGGAATGCTCGCGTCTAATGGATGTAAAGTTGAGGAAACCATCGCCCGTTTGCGGCACCTGCAAAGAGAAAGAGTAAGGGACGGAAATGGTGAGTGCGGGTGTAGGAAGGCAAGGGGAGGTTTGGTGAGTGAAAAATTGAGACAGATTCGGCTTGGAGGTGGGCCGGAAATGAGTTTCGTTCGGTCTTATGCGTAAACAATTTTTGGTAATTAAGGCAAGGCAAATAGTTGGTCCAAGAACTTTTTGCGCGACAACTGCACGAAAATCCATTTAAAACTTGCTCCTTGCTCAAAAATCACAAAAGTGTTCGCGAAATCTGGATCCAAGCCAGAGCCAGAGCCGGAGCCAAAGACAGAGCCTACGTATGCATAAGTTTTATAAGACTTACCGGCGTGTCACCGTCATCCTTCTGCCAGCGCGGCGTGCTCGGAGGATTCGAGTCTACGTCGCACTTGAGGCTAACTTCGATGCCCTCGCGCAGCGGATAACCAAAGCCAGGTGTGCGCGAGATGGCAAACGAGGGTGTATCTGCAAAGGAAACGCACAGTTAAGACAAAGGATGCATATAACACACAGATACGATACGATAAGGTTTTCGGTTCGTTATTCCCCCGTCTACTGTTGCATGGCGACTGCCAACTAGCAACTCACAAGTGGCGACTGCCGCCTGCCGACTGCCGACTACCAACTGGCGACTAGCGACTAGCTACTAGCGACTGTGGCAACATCCACAAAATAGTTTTTTAATTAAAAAATTACTACACAAAAATAAACGCAAGTCGGCAGAAACTTTTATAATTAAACTAAATGCAAATGTGTGCGAATCTCTCCTCGTGCATGTGTATATTCGTTTTTGATGCTCTCCAGCGGCAGCCGCAAAACTAACGGACTTCGCTTGACTCGGACAAAAAGCATCTTGGTGGGAGCCGAGTGACAATGATTAAGGTAAACTACTTCTAAAATTAAACAACGACTGCAAGCCATTCAAACAGAAACCCATTTAATGTCCTTCTGTTCTTCAAGATATTTTTGCTTTGGAAATATTCGAGTAAATTATTTGGAAGCCATTTAAGAATTGAAAGATGCTTCAATTTCTTCGACCTGATAGGATTATTCAACTTTTACGAATTCAATATGCCATTAGATCTAACTGCATTCGGGTGCCAATCAAAAAAGCATTGAGTGCATGTCAAAAAGCTATCGACAATATGCAAATCTCAATGTAAATGAAAATGTGAATGCAAATATAAATAATATGAATGGCTGGCAAGCGACACGCCCACCACACACACACGAATACCCAGACCCAGGCACAGACAAATGCATGAATAACATATATATATATATATATATATATCTTGTTGCACTCAATGCATATTCATTGGCATAAATCAAATGTTTTTTAATTAGTGTTAGACATACGGGTCGGCTCAGTGACTACACTGCCCCTCCAAAAAAAAAAAAAAAATGAGAAAATATGCAACAAAATCTGTATAAAATGATTTCAATCTTTTCAATTTTTCGCCGCTTTCCTCTACCCTCTTCGTCTAGTCCCTCGTCCTCAGACTCTCTCACTCTGTCCGTTGTGGGCTTTTGTAACTAATACAATTTGATTATGCAGGGCAAATGAAATTTGTTTGTCGGTTGTTTGCCAAACTATTCAATAGACATTCGTCTGAGCACATATGTGTATGTGTAGATGTATATTTGTATGTGTTTGTGGCTGGGTGTGTCGGCATAACATGCATACGGACGGCAGTTGTCAGACATCGTGCATATACATATTTATACCAGGGGACGTCTGCCTGTGGACAGTCAACGACGCCCGTTTGTCTTTTATGCGGCTAACCGAGTGGATGAGGGAGCAGACAGGGGCGACAGGTCCTTGTCTGGCTTGGTCCTTGTCGTCGAGCCGGGGCTTCGTCCATCAATTTGTTGGGGCAAAAATCTAAGCCGCAAACTCAAAAAGGAACGCAAAAATGTTTTGACCGTCCAACTACGCATTACAGGCGGTTCCATGAAACTGGCTAATTCCAAATTTCGTGGAAACAAATTATCTATTTTGTAGCAAATTTACAAGTGTTCGAAAGAAAGATTTACAATTAAAGATTTTCCGAAAAATAAACGTGTGCTATCACGGGTAGATTTTGTTTTTTGGAACGACCCTTCGCACGCATTTGAAATTTGTTGAATGTTGAATTTAATTTGTGAAATTGTTTTTAAATTGCGAAAGCATTTAAGGCTCGTCTCGTTGACTCTACGATTGATGTCCTTGATTTGCCTGTCAACTGTCTGCATAAAAATGTAAAAATTAAATGCAACAAGAACAACAATAACTACAAACACACAATACAGTCCCCAACTGTCTGAGCAAGTGCTTTCATGTGTGTGCATTTTAATTTATACAACCGTAACAAACAAGAACAATGTGGGTGGGATGCTGATGGGGAGGAAGAGCTGCTGCAAAAGCAGGAACTGTTCTCAGTTGTTCTTTGTTGGAAAACGTTGCGGTTGAGCCGCGTCTATTGTTGTTGTTGCTGTTGCTGCTGGTGTTTTTGTTGTAGGCCTTTTGCTGTTGTTATTGCGGTTTTTGCAATTTTCATGCCTGGCCAAAGCTCTCGTCCTCCTACACATACACACACGGAGTTACACACGTTCCCACATACATAGTTAGATTCCGCATTCCCTCACTGCAATGTATTCATGCAAATCCCGCACGGCTTTTCTATATTTTCCAATCATTTTCATGGGCTTCTCTTGCCTCTCTATCGCGCGCGCTATCTCTTCCTCTCTCTGTCTCTCTCTACCTTGGCGTTTGTCATGGCATTATGCGGCTTGACGGGCATTAATAAAGCAAATAACTGTGGCATTTTGTTCTAGGCTGATCCCGTCCAGTATCGGCAACCAATTTGAGCACGTGTCTGCGGCTTTGTTACTGCCAATTAGTCCGAGTCCTTCTAATTGCTCCTGTGGACGCATTGTCATTGGCTCTGTTGTGCAGCCGGTGTTGATGGCGGTCCAAAGTCACGTGGCTGCTGATGGATGGCCTCATCGCCTCCTTTACCCCTCTCCACTTGCTTCGACGCTTCTACTACTTTGATCAATCAAAAGGATTATATGTCTGCACAGATTCTCTTTGGGCAAACAGTATTGTTATGCAAAACTATGAAAGGGCCTTGAGTGCACCATGCGACTAGTCCCTATCTCTCTAATCTCTTTCTGTTCAAAATCTAATCTCTAAAATAAAAAAATTAGGGAAAAAGATTGTTGCCACGGATTTAATTACAAAAGTCTTTAATTTTCATGCCTTTCTCTTAAATTTAATATATTTGTGGAACGTTCCATATGACCTTTGAGCGAAGCTGGCTTGGCAGCCTAAATTATTCTCGGATGTTGTAAGCCTTTTTTTATTCCTACTAGTAATGAAATCCTTTGGCAGTTAATTAAAAACTTTGTCAAAGCTGTTACTTTTGATTTCTCTGTCCCAGGGCGTAATTCTTCCGCTGTTCTTGTTGACATATCCCCTCGCTCATAAAGCCTTGTCCCATTTCCATTATTTTCGTATTTTTAGCTGCAGCTACTGCAGTTCCTGGTGCACTTTCCATTAAATAATTTCACCTCAGCTTTCTTTTATTTTTGCTGCTGCAGCTGCATAATAATTTCTTCGCCTTTGTTTTCATTTCTTCCCCCGACCTGTAACACCGCATTGCCAGCCCCGTGCGTCGGCGTCGGACCCAGCCACGGCCTTTGACCACGCCCAGCCAGCTGCGTGGCCCATGGCATGTGTTAACTTTAGCAATTTAACTTTTTAATCAACATTTGCTTTTTGGTTTTCACTTTTACTTGCTGCACTCGCACTCGCACTCGCACTCTGCACTGGTTCCTGCACCTGTACCGTCTGCCCCGCTACTCCGCCTGCCCTTACTCTCGCTATCGCTGGCTATGTTAATTAAACAAGGTGCGATTTCCGTCGTGTTGGGCTTTTATTAAAAACTTTTTCAACATTTAAATTTGATGCGAAATGAGTGTATGACTTACTGACTCACTGACTACTGACTAATTACGCACACAGATACACCCACACTCTCACACACACACACAATTTGCGCTTTCCTGACGCCGAAGTTAGACAAATAAAACGAGTTCCACTGAATAATTGCTGAGTGTGCCTTGACGTGAAATCATCTACATATATGCACAGTTTTTGCCAATTTAAGAACGTTCAGTTCGCGAATGAATCTTGCTTTCCATCAACAATCAAAATATGTGAATATCTCAACAATATATGAAACCCCGAAAATGAATATAAACCTTTTATAAGGTCACTTTAAGTCTTTTTTATACTCCCAAAAATCTATAAGTTATTCCGTTTTATAACTTAGGTGTAATGAGTAATCGTAACTTTAACTTACACTGCACATCCAGGAGCAGAGAGGCGTTCTGTCGTATCTTCAGCGTGGGATGCTCCATTACACAGAGGATCCGCGCATTGTGGTGGGCCCTGTAAACGGCGGGCAGTCGGGCTTCGCTCTTGGCGCCGCTGTTGATTTTGTAGCCGTTCTTATCCTGTTGGGGCGATAAGGAAGTGTGGTGGGCGGGTGGTTGATAAAAATTCCATTACAATTTAAGACTTAGGCCGGGACAAATTGGGCGAAATGACAAGGCAGTCAGGTCGGCCAATTAGTCTGGGCCTGTTATCAACGCGACATCATTAATTTAAATTAAAGCGTCAGCAGAAGGGCAAGGGCAATGGCTATACAGCTACGCTTACGCCTACGCCCACGTTGCCGGTGGCTCCTCCCACCTAAGCGTCTTGCCATGCAAATTTGTTGGCACAGTTTTCAATCAATCATCCGGAGCTGTTGTAGTTGGGGTCCGAGCCGGCCAAACACGCAAATTTGTGGCATTTAGGGTCTACGACAAACAAACATACAACCACAGACACATTCGTGGAAAATATACAAACTCAAACAGACTGACACTCACACACACACATACATTAAGTACTCATGTCGACATCTTCGATGTGTTTGACAGGTGGCTGCGGGTGGTGTTCGGTTGGGTGGTTGGGCGGTTAATGCAGCGCTTGACCAAATGTCTGCTTTTCATTATGCTCGAGTGCAAGACAAACAAATTTGGCGTAACCGCAGCCGAGTGTCTGTCTGGAGATGCCTTGTTTAAGCCGTAGCCAGAAAAGCCGCCGTTATCCACACTTCCCGTGTTTGCCGTGCCCCTCCCTCCCGTCCCATACTCTCTATCTACAACACTATGTATATCTGTATAGCCTGAGGTTGCGCCTGGCTTGCATTAAGACGACAATACAATATGTCAAAGTGTCAGCCAAACGCAACGCCATTCCATTTCTCTAATGGAATGTCAAGATGCATGCGCTATAGCCAAATTATAGCGATGCTGGTACTAACCTTCTCGTTCTTGATCTCCTCCAGCTCCAGGACTTCGGCGGACACCTTCTGTGCATGCCGGTCCACGCCCGGACTGAGCAGCACCTCCCAGGTAAGCGTGGGCCGCGGATTGCCGCCCTCACTGACGCACGCCAGATTCAGCTCGGAGTTCTCCTTGACCGGCACGAAGATGTTGCCCGCATCCAGGCGCCGCGAATCGATGAGCAAATACGGCGGCTTTGGCCGGTCTGCAAATGCAAAGAGCCGTTATGAAATGGACATAAAAATATGTCTTCAAATATATTTTTTGCCGCCAGCAATGTCTCATTAAATTTGAGTGGCATATCCATTTAATTTCTTCAAATATTTCTTTTGAGCCAGAAATTAGTAGCCATTTGGCTAAGAAGGCGCTCGCCCAAGTTCTAGGCATTTGCAGCTAGTTTGATGCGTGCTCAGCCGTAGCAGCCATTCGGCTAATAGGGAAACTTCTTTTTTCTTTTGCCAACTTGGCTGATTGCCCAGTGCATGTGCCGCGGGCTGGGCCAATTTCGCAAAAGTAACGACCTTTTTAATATTTGTCTCAACTGGATGCGATGCGCCAGATATTTGGTGAACCGTGCTACTCACCCAGGACAACCAGCTTGACGGTCCGAGCGTTTTCCGTGTAACGTCGCGTGTTCTCCGCCTCGCACTGCCATTTGCCATCATCCTCGAGCATGACATTGGTGATGGTTAGCGCTCCATTAGCCTCCTTGATAAAGCGATAGTCGGTGACGCGTGTCGTGCGGTCCATGGCATGCACCACCTGCGGGCAAGGGGAGAGAATAAGCAGAATTGTGAATGAGTTTGAAGGCATTAAAAGTTATATCTGTTGAGCTGCAAGGACTGCGCAAATTATGCAAATGCCTTGGGGCACCTTCGAATGCGGCATCCACGAGTCTTATGATAGATGCGGCAAGGATGCTCTCTTTTACTGGATGCTATCCTGCGTGGTTTACTGGCCATGTGTGCCATACAATTGCGTTTGCTCTCTTAATATATTAATTCGTTAAGCTTTTATATACACTTTTATTACAGTTCGCTTCAAACAAAGGCAAATAATGATAATTTAAATGCGTTCTGCGGGGAGCTACGGCAAATCCACTGAGTACCGTTACCATAATGTGCCAACAATGAACAGAGGCTGGCTTACAAAATGTGAAAAACAACAATGAAGGTTATATTGCGGCCAATAGTTGTGGGCCAACTGACGACTGGACATTCGAACTGTCCAGGCCGACTGTTTGTCCGTCTGTGTGTCCCTGGACCTGGGCTTAATGCTCAGTGAAATTTATGTGCGCATTCAAATGCTGAACAAAAATATGAAAAATATTCGTAAATATGCTGGTAAATGCGGTACGTACTTAATGGGGGCGTGGCAGTATTCTTTTGCCGTACTCATAAATAATTTTAATTGCACTTGTATGCCAGAGCTTAACCTTTGACATCGCATTAAGCTTTCGTAAAAACCCATAAGCCAGCCATATCTTCCAAAAGCTCACTTTACCATCTTCCGATTCTGTTTTCCATAAGTTACATAAGTTCGGAGCATATCATATTGTACCCAATGAAATCAAATTATTAGTTATTTCAGACCTTCTATTGCCCAAATAAAAATATGCACAAGACTCCAAGTCGATCAAAATTAACTTTTGGATAGAGAGTGTAAGAAAAACTCGGTGACTTTGCGGAAATCTTTTTCCCCGCAGCTCTCTATCTATATCAAAAAATATATATATAATACGCAGCCTTTTGTAGCGAAGCCAAAAAAGTATTTTGAAAATGATTTGAATGTGGAAAGAATCTGGGTAAAATGTTGTACAAACAAAATATTTGTATGCCGCGTTTCCGTTTCCGTTGCGTGCGAGTTTTCAATTATTTGTTAGAGCCCGAGCCCCCTCTTCCCCTTCTGGCAGTCAGTGGCGCCTCTGATTTTTGTATAAATTTTTGAAAAGCAGTGCAAATATTTATGCGTGCGTGGATTTTAGCGATTTTTTCTTGCTGACTTGGCTGCGTGTTCTGTCCTATCTGCGTATGAGAGTGAACATGCGTGTGTGTGTGCGTGTGTATCTCAACTTCCGTTGAGCATTTGCCGCAGTCGCCACGGCGGCCATTTCAGAAATTTATTAACCAGCGGCCGCCGCTAGA
>JABVZX010000001.1:12419302-12432876 GCA_020883565.1 Drosophila pachea
TAACGGCAACTTAAAATATTTGAGCATAAAACTGCGCATAAAAGTATGCAGCAGAAAATAGACAAAACCCATCTGACTAAGTTACAATTTACGAAGCAGAAAAGAGCAGGTGAGACAGCCAAGGGGTGGAGTGCCAGTGGAGAGTGGCAACAGTTGTCTGCCGAGTACAGAGTGCGAGTGTTGCAATCTCTCAAGTGGCAAAAGCCAAATGCTAGAACTGTTGACACACTTTGGCAATTGCAGCAGGTGCTGTTGTGGGCGTGGCAGCAAAAACATTTTACTCGGCGCTGGACCCGTAATAAATTACCGTAATTTCAAAAACACTTAGTGCATGTGGCTGAGCGATTGCTGCAGCATGTGCGTGTCTGCAGCATTAGCATACATGCGCACTTTTTAAGCATCTGCAAAAGCGTGGCAAGCGACGTGTGGCAAAAGCAAAGGAATGTCGCAATTTCCGTTTGAAGCGCAGCAGCTGGCAGGTTGCAAATGTCGTGCATGCCCCCACACACATACTGACACATCCACAGCCCCCTCCCCACACCCATGCACTCCCACACACGCACTCGAACCTGCATGTCAAGCCTGGTTCGTTGATTGGCTGCATAAGCTGAAGAGACTTAGACCCACAGAATCGGAGCGAGCTGCCTTAATGGAAAAGCCATGCTGCACGTCTCCAACTGCCACCTCCCACCTGCCAACTGCTACCTGCCACCTGTCAGCGGGCAATAGATGAATAGATGAGAGAGAACCTCCCTACGCCTGCCGTATGTGGCCTACTTATGGGCGCCATGGCAACGCATATTAAATAAGAATGCATCAATAAATATCTTCCTTGTTCGAGCTTTATCATGTTAGCTGAAGAAGAAGCAAAGGAAAGTGATTCTGATCGGCCACATTATGGTCGTTTTCCGTCAACTCAAAAGGCCACAGCCCTACTAGAAAATCATGGTGTAAAATAGATTTTCTTGGCAACTTTCCCTGCAACTGATTCCTGGATAAACTTAAAATCTTATCTCTAAATTTAAAACAAGAATTCTTGCTTCATTCATTTAAGTCAGCTTCTAAAGCTTCAGTAATATTTAACCACTCATCGGCCACATGCCACTCACTTAGCCAAATGGAAGTAACTAAGTCAAGTTTTGTTGGCCCAGTTAGATAAATGCACAAACAAACCGACAGAGTTGCGGAAAACAGGAAGATACACATGGGCTAACCAGAAGAGAATAACCTTTAAGTGGAGCGCTGAACTTTAAAGTCTTTGGGAGGGCTCAATTCAGTTGGCATTCGCAAGGCCGCTTCGAGTGGACAAGAAATCAGAGTGTGACATCGAAACGTCTTCAATTTGGAATGACGAGCACAATGGATGGAGACTGAAGCAGAGTTGGATGCTGGGCAACGGATATGAACTGCAAGTGCGCTGACGGACTGCCAATGGGAATGTCAATGAGGACAATGTCTACATCATCGTCATGCCGACGTTTGTTGTTGTTCGCAGTTGATGAGCTTGTTTTCGATTGTCCACACACACAGAGGCACCACGACCAACAACAACAACAATAAGACTAGCAATGAAAGCAGCATCACAACTGAAGGTGGACTACCCACTCAAGGCTCCTGCTAACCTTTGCAAGTTGTTCAAACAAGTTGGCAACTTCATTCGTTTTCTTGGAATTCTTGTCGCGTCCACTTGCTGCCTTGTTGGGGGCGCGACAGTCGAGGCACAGCGTGCTTGCACCGTTTGTGCATGTGCAACAGTTGCAAGCACTTCAAGTGTGCCTGCTTGAAGCACTGCAAAAGAGCCATCTTCGAGTACAAAGCATACGCCATATCGTCCGCCAGGCTTAAGCTTCGATCAATTTATTGTCAACAATATTGGCTGACGGCTTGAGGCATGCCTTTTAGCTGCTGGAAGCATAACTCAAATGATGTAGCAAATTGTACTCTACTTGGCTTTACTTCTGCAGATGAATTGGTAGAATCGGTCAACTTTTGCCAATGATTAACCCCTCGACGTTCTTAAATCGTTTTAAGCTTTTCAACCTACTCCCCGGCAGAATTATTCACACGAACTCATTCTGTGCAAGTAGCTCGAATGTATACCCAAAACTGTCGTCTGCCTTGCGCTGGCCCTGGATATGAAAATGAAAACAATTTGGGAACCAAAAGTAATAAAGATGCTGCCTGTAAGGCATAGCGGGCATCTGATCAGCTGCGTGTGTGGGCTTATATATGTGCTTCGTGTGCACATGTGCCTCTCATTGGCGCTTTATTGTGATGTGCGCTCGTTTGCGAGCCTCGTGGCCTTTACTTCTCATTCGCTTTTATACGGAACCTTATTTGTTTAGCCCGGCATTTTATTTTTACTGTTTATAAGCTGACAAAATTGTTTTGGTGCCTCTTTATATATATACACTGTCGTCGTTAAATGATTTTCTTCTTGCTTTTTGCTAACGGCCACACGGCGGCCACGTAATAAAAGGGACCGCCACAAATAATTGGCCCGGCCTACTGGCGCAGCTTTACTGTGGCCGCTTGTCACACGCATGCTGTACACGCCATGTGAGCCGACCACTTAAATGAGATTGTTTTTGCTTTCTTTTCATTTTGCTTTCTGTGGCCTGCTTTAAGCCATATCAAAACGCACACATTGTAGGCAAAACATTCGCTTTTGGCTTTGCATTGATAAGCACTGCGAGCGTTTTTCAATTTCATCCACTTCACTGCGTCCGCTGGGCTGTTGGGCTGCTGGGTACTCGTCAAAAAACCAAATCCTCACTTGCTGCCTACCAAATCCAGCCCAATGGACATTTCCTCATCGCTGCTCACATTGCGTAAGCAAACGCCAATCTCCTACAGAATTCCGGTCTGCCCGAATCGGCCGTTGTGAATGCGCATTTTCGGGCTTTCGCTTTGCGCTTCGCTGGTTTTTGGAAATACTTCGAAAAAAATACAACAAATGAATAAAGTCTATTGTTCTAGTTTCTAGTTTCTAGTTTGCAGTTTCCATTTTCTTTTTTATTTTTTGTTTTGGCCTAAACTGTGTCGGATACTTGTTTGTGTTTTGTAGACTACCAGCCTGGTAGTCTGTCGTTTGACATTAGTTTTAGTTTTCTCCCACATCAAATTTCCGTAAAAATTACCTAAATTAAAGAATTTACTCAAAAAGGAGTCAAGAAAAATGGCTAATTCTGGCACGCCCAGGGCAGCTTCGACCAATGAAGATGCCTCGGAGCTGCGCAAGTTGATTTCACGCAGCTACAAATCAATGAACAAACTGCTTGACTTCTATAACGGCCAGCTGCAAGAGGAACTGAATGCACTGATCAGCTCCAATCAACAGGGGCATTCTCTAGGACGTTGCATCAGTGAACACAGCTCGCAGCTAACAGAAGCCCTTGATTTGAAATGGTAAGCCGTGACGTTCGACAAAGATCGACCATCATTGAATGACTATTCATCTCTCTGCCTACGCGCAGCTTAGCGGGCTTTAGTGGTCTCAGCCACCTGAAGATGCGGCCCAGTTGCTCCAGCCTCGACCTGCACGGTACAGCCGAATCCAGGCAACTCTGATTCACGACTTCGTGCAAAATTATTAACGCTTGATGTCTCTTTTATAAGCCTGAATTTCGTATGAATAAATCAATATAAACCCTGTGCTAGAAATTTATTTGGGCAAAAATTTTTAATTGCTTTTAACCGTAGTATAAATAATCAACTAACTTTTTTTATTGAAATATGCGATAAAATATATTCTTTATGCCTCATTGCACGATGCACTAGACATAATATGTCCACAAGTATAAGTCAATCTCAATCATTTTCAATGCAGGATTTATTTTATAATACATATATAGTCCGGTAATTTGATGAGTTGGTCTGTCGTTATCAAGAGGGGTGTAGCTGCTGCTATAATTAATATCAGTATAAACTATATTTATAGCTGCTCTAATGAAGGCAATGAATTCGCTTTGGCCTAGTCTAACCTGAGGTCCTTTTGCAAACTTAATTAACATGCTGGCGTTTCCAGACGTAAGGTGAGCCTACGGAGCAGACACTTTTATGGCGCATTGTTATCACGCGCTGCATGAACCACATAACACACACACAGACACGCATACATCTCCAGCTAGAAGCCGACTGGCAATACAATTTGCCGTGACAAATGCGGCCATAAACAAAAATGGCGACGCCGCCATTTTCTAGTGCAGCGACAAAATGGCTGCCGGCTAAAGTGGCAGCCGCTGGGCGAGAATTTCATTTCGACGACCTTTTATGGAATTTATCACACGCGACCCTCGTGTCTGTGGCAGCGGACTTCCAATGCATTTGGCCCCGAAGTCGCCGTTTCACCCCAGCCTTTAGTAATGAAATTCGCTCTGGCAATTACGCATAGCCCGGCCAATTTGAGATGTCGTCGGGTTATAGCCACTAAGCGATGTGCATTTGCGCTCAGAGCGTATGTTCTGGGTGCTTGGCAGCCCGCTGATAATAGCTCGAGTGGCCCCTCCACAAACTGCTGGCAAAATAATGCCGACAGATTAGCTTAGCCCTGGCCCGGGCCCCAAATCAATTTTATTGAGCGCCAGCGGCAGCTGGAAATTCGTAATAAACTCGGAGAAAAGAATAAAAATATAGAAATATCTAAAGAAATTTCAAATACCCTTACGCAAAGAACAAATGGAGAACGAATATGTGATTCATTCATCCAGTGATCTTTTAACATAATCAAAGTGCTTGATAGACCGGATATGCAAATTTGGATTAATTTTATTACTGTGCGAAGTTATAATGCAATCCACACTGAGGGGCACATATTTAAAATATATAATTTTATTGCTCGCGGCTTAAACCTAAATAAGGAGACATGGGCACAAAGTGGGCCCTTGGCTGAACTGAAGTAACTTAGGCAAACATATATAAAAATAGCTTGCAAATATTTACAGGGACATCAAGGACAGGAAACTGAACAAATATTAGACGTGAAAATAAAAGTTTAGTCCGCTTATTTACATAAATAATGCGAAAGGAACGTTTTCCTGTGGAATATTTCAAAAGGTGTGTCAATTCGTAGGTATGCTTTGCACCAAGTTGGCAGCACGAATTCAGAATTGGCAGTAATAATAGTAGTTGGCAGCACTAAGGTCAATTTGACATGTAATTAAATCAGTTGGCAGCCAACAGCTGTGCTTATTCTGGATTGTTAAACAATGAAGGTGATAAAGGAGGAGAAGACTGAAGAGCCACAACGACCTGCGTCGGCACGAGGAAAGCCCGAAAACTATTGGGAGCTGTGTCAAGCGGTAGAATCGCATGATGATACAGATTTCGATGATTTCGAAACTGAAATGCAAACAATTGCCATGGAGTCTAGCCCTTCCGAAGAGAAAAACAAAGTGGAACATAAGGCGGCAGTAGCCCGCAAAGCTATAGAACGAGAGCGACCGAATCGGATGCATTCACAATTGCTGCTAGGCGAAGCGGAGCTGCCCGATGTACTGCGCACTCTAGCACGCGTGTTTGACTTTAAGAACTGTCGTCTACTGGACACGCCGCTGGAGGCGACCGTGAAACCGTGGGCGCCAGTACCCAAACTACAACCGAGTAAGGTACGAGAAGTGCCCATTGTGCCTCTTGAGCTGGAGACAATGGTTGTGGACCATCCATACTCACAGCATAAGCATGAGCATCAGCTGGAGGAAAATCATCCTTATCAATTGCATCAATTCCAGTCGTCATCTCATCATGCTTCCATACAGTCGCAATATCATACTTACGCTTATGCACAACATCCGTCTTTTCTCTACCCGCATCATTATCCTCCACATCATATGCATCATTTTCCAGCGCCCTATCCGTCGCCTCCTCTTCCATATGCAATGCGAGTGGTGGAATCTCATCGTTTTGGGCACGAGTCGCATTCCAGATTCTTACCCGCGTCAGCCAATAGTGATCATGCCCAGCACAGTATGCCGAACGGCAGTCTAATCAGGTTCCACAGCCGGCTGACGTCGAGACATCGCCAGCCACCGTACGTACCCCCGCCTCGCCAGCTGCCGCCGCACCGCGGGTCACTATATGCCCCGCAGCGACAGTCGTTGCACACACCTATTCCGAGCGGTGCGCGATCGATTCGCAGGCCGATCATAGTGGTGCCGGACGAGTTCACCAGTCTTATAACCCTTCACAATGTACAGCCGCTGCTGCAGGAGCAGCGCTTCGTACCGCCGGCCATAATGAGACGTTCCGAGCTGCGGACACTGGATGAGGTCAGTATAGTGCGTAATTTTCGAGGCGAGAAGCAGCACTATCGCGTCATTGACAATGTGGCAAGGTTGACAGCGGACGACTGGGATCAGGTTGTGGCAGTGTTCGTGTCCAATCCACACCAACAGTTCATTGGCTGGCCAAATCACGGTGACCCGGCGATCATTTGTCGCCACCTGTGCGCCTTTCACCTGCACTACAAGGGTAAGGCCATTTATCGGGAGCTGGAATCCCTCTGGCTCAATGTACTAAGTATACCCGAGCAGGACCGTAGCAGGGACGGTGAAATTCTGAAAGAGTTTTGGTGGAAGCTGGATCAGCACATGGCCAACAATGATCGACCCATGGGCTTTGCCCGTCAGAGCTAGTCCTTCTGCAGATGGAGCACACTTAACACACTTAGCCCAATAATACATAAAGATATAAAATCAATAAATGAAATTGAATAAACAGCCTCCACGTCGAGCAGGAGAGACAAAGGCCAGCTGACTGCTACGGCCCGCTACACATATGAAACATATACACACACAATATACGCTCACATACATGTTAAGGGTGGCGGTTGGATTTATCTGATGTTAACGCCGATAATAAAAAGTGTAACAGCAGTGACGGCGCATCAGAAAAATATATCACGTAAGTATAAAAATCATATAAAAACGTTGCGAAACTGCAAAGTTGGCGAAAAAATTAAGAGCACAAACAAGTCCAGTGAGGAGGAGGCACAGACGATGGGAAAGTCACAGGCTGAGCGAGGGAGGTCTGATAAGAGGCAAGCTGGGACGGGCAAAGATGCGCAGAGTGGGTAACAAAATGAAACGCACGCGTGAGACAACAGCTAAACGACTCACAAAGGAGCAGTTGTCTTATATACGAGAATGAGCCTGTGCGTGTGTGGGTGTATCTGTGTGTGTATATGTACTTATATAAAAGTCGATGTGTGCCGCCCACAGCACAGTGGGCAAATAGCAAGCGGGATGAGTGCGCCTATGCCAGAGAACGTGAGTGGATGTGCTGATAGCGGAGCTCAACAACTCGCATAGAAATCACTGGTAAAATATAAGTTTTATGTTTAAAATAAAGTGCACGGCGAGTCGTGGCATATATACAGCTGTATAATATAGTACGAAACGGTTGCTGAATAAGAATATATTCAGGTTAAGAGAACATTAGAAGAAAGGCAACAAAGAGCAGACAAAAAGACTATATAAAGGTATCCACTTCTTGAAATCGAACTTCGCCTCATTCTATGCTATTCTCTTCAAGTCTTTTCCACTGTACGAAGGACCCTATTGGAAGCAGCTAGTTAGCGAAACAGCAGCCACTTACCTCGGCTTGGCAATCGACTTCTTTTCTAAGAGATAATTCGATGACTTACGCAACGCATGTGAGACAAAGGCAGGTTGTGTAAGAGTCGGGAATGTGGGCGGTGGGGATATGGGGATATGGCGGGTGTGGGGGGGTATAAATCGAGTTTGTCGCCAATATTCAATTTTGTAAATTGAAGCAAAGTAGTAATAAAAAGTAGAATGAAATCGAGTTCGTGCTGGCTAAGATAGAAATTTACACACACACACATGTGAGAAGAAGAGCACAAAAAATACAAGGAAAATGAAAAAAATAAATATAGCACATAAGACGGTTGCTGCCATTAGCCCGAGTAACCGAGATTTGTAGCTCACGATAACGCGCGATTTTGGAATATATCTTCAAGCTGATAGTTTAATTTACGATCGAGCCAAAAGAGGAGGAGGCACAAGAAAGCAGAGCTAAAGCCTCAAATGGCGTCGACATAAATTTTTGCTGAAAATTTGCATTTTCGGCGTTTCGACTGAAGGCCTGAAGAAAAACAAGTGCTGAATTCGTTTCTCATCACGATTGGGAATTGTGGCCGAGGCTAATGCCTTGTCACGCCCACTTAACGCCCACAGTGGCCAACAAATGGCACATAATTCAACGGTCGATGGCAGCTTTTTGTGTGGCCCTTTGATTTGCTACGCGCAAATCAATATATATATATATATATATTATATATATATATATATATATATATACCCTTTTCCATTCGCGTTTTATGGCCACTCACTGGAGGGCGTGGGACGTCGTCGGGGTTATTGCAGAATGAAACGCGTAAATAAAATGAAGGCACGATAGCGCATTTCCATTAAAATGGCGACTGCAATCGGATTGTGGAGCCATTGACGACGAATCCATTTATGGAATAAGTCGGTCCACAAAAATGTACCATTCTCATTGACAATGAAATCTGCAGGGAGCTTGAGAGAAGTAGAGTGGAATTATAAGAAACGCCAAATGAAGACTTGTTACATTTAATAATAGTTATTCTTTAATAGGTGTTCCGGGAAGCTTCATATAAAAATTGGTTTCTAAGAGGTATACTACTTCTTTTGTATAAGCACTGCGAGAATGTAAACTGTTTCAACTTCTTCTGCAAGTTAGGAGCCTTTTCATCATGCAAGAGCCAAGCTCAAATTGAATTGATATCGTTTGCTGGTATTACTTGTGACTTAACACTGATTATACACGCTTCAAGACATTTTCGCACTTACTTATACGATAACGCATACAAATACCCATAGAAGCGTATGTGTGTGCGTGTGCATGTGTGCGCGCTTACTTACTTATGCCAAGGAAAACTTTTACTTTATACCCCAAGCGAGAGCACAGAGCCGGCAACCGAGAAGCAAGAAGCACTTTGAGCTACCATAAATCCCCATGCTACCGAAACTTTAAAAAAGTGTGGCTAAAGTTTGCAGCCCGTATCAAAAATAAGACCAGGAAAAATCCAAACAACATCAAATGCTTAAGCGCACGCAGTTGGCAGCAGTTGGCGCACTCCATTTCTAGACCAAGTTCAAATATCTAATGTAGTTTTGGCCCTTCCTCTTGTTGTAATCAAAATATAGAAGAGCAGTCAAAGCCAGCACTTAAATCAGATGGAATTTGCTTGCTCTTAATCAAATTACCAACTCTCGTATACGTACTTTAATATTCGCCATTTAGTTTAAAGGGTATACACCCGACGAGAGCAGCACGGGGTTAAATGCGCAGCACGGACAGCACGTCAATGTCGACGACAACGGGGAAAGCCACCTGAACCACACATTCAACCACAATAAGCACTGCAGCTTTGGCTGTGGCCACCATTCGGTGGTGCTTTGTTCTGTATTGTGTGGCATGTTTTGGCCAACGCCTGCCAATTGTTGGCCATTGATTGCGCCTGCAAACTGAATGCGCTTCTCTCTAGCACACACACACACACACACAATTAGGCGTATTTACAAACAGCATTTGACAAAGGTTCGGTAGGGGCTATTGTGAATGACTTATGAAAGGAAACGGAGCACAGGCACTCGACATATGCCCAGATTTCTGAATGCCCGTCATACAATTATGGGAGCCAAGCCAAAAATAGGCTCAGTAAATGAATAAAAAGTTGTGCGAAAGCAATGTAAGCAGCCGATGCAAGAGCAGCGGCAACAACAACAACAACAAGAACAACAGCAAAAACAAAAACAAGCAAACTTGAACTGTTAATTGCAGTTCAGCAACGAGTTTTTACTTATAAACAAACCCGAGCCCATCGTTAACGAGCTGCCAAACAAACATCAAGCCCATTTACTTTACAAGTGCAACCTGTGGCACTCGCACGGCAAGCTAACAAGCACATGCACACCCCCGCACATGTGTGCATTCTGGTCAGCTTGGCAACTTTTCAACTTGCGCCAATCAAACAAGTTCAATAACGGTAATTAACAGAGCAATGGGCAGCGCGTGGATGCTTCAAATGCAACTCAACCAGCCGGGAACTGTATGTAACTCGAAATCGCCGTCAGCTGCTGTTGCCCCACCGTAATTTGTGAAAAGTTCAAAGCTATTAGCATTTACCCATAATACCCCCCACAGCCGCCATCGTCCGTTCTGTCCGGCCTTTAGCCACGGCCTGCCCGGGTTCGTGTCCGTGTCCGTGTCCGGGTCCGTGTTCGTGTTGTCGCTTGCAGAAACGGAAGTATTTGAGTTTCACTTGCACCACCCGCCTATAATGATAGCACTCCCCGCTCCATCCACCAACCACCACAGTCGGTAATAGACCATTAGCAGAGTGCGCAGGACGCAGGCTGAAAGCGCGGCCTTTTTCGTGCTGAGCCTGTTCAGTTGGCCATTTGGCCATTTGGCCACTTGGCACTCGGCATGTCAGTTTTGATTGAACCTGATGGACGCGCCTAATGTTGTTTAATTGTGAATGATGTGCACAGGTCACAGCGGATGCCCTTAATGGTTATTAATGTGCACTAATAACTAAACTGAACGGCCGACCAGACAGTGCACAGTGCGGACAGACAACAAGTGCAATGACTGCATCGAGCAGTTCATGAATGTCATGTCCGGGGCAGAACAAAATATATCCTCTTGAGAGAAGTTCAAGTTCTGTGTATGCGAGCAAGTTTAATCAAGGCTATTCGAATACATGAAGAAAACCTCTAAGATATAATTTATAGGATTTTCATGGATTCAATTGGATTTTCAGCTCAGCAAGATGTACCTCAAAATACGCATTTAAGTTTCAGCTGCTGCTTATGTTCAATTTACAACTTTCTCTACAACGAATATTTTATGAACGTCTCAAATGTATATATATTTCAAATATCTCTATAAATATGATCCGAGGAGTCATTGAGCGTGCACACATATTGTCAGACCTTGGCTCTAATAAACAGACCTGTGTTCAAATGCAGTTTGTTGGCAGTTGTTGCAATCTGTTAGCGGATCTATCAATTTGTAGCATTTTCAAGCTCATATAAACCACGCACATGAGTGCACATACACACTCGCATGCACACGCACACTCGCATGCGTCCGTTTTGGTGCTCACACTTCGTTCCGGCAGCAGCAACAGCCGCAGGAATCGAGAACACGCAACCTGGCGGGCCGGAAGCTTGGCAAGTAACCCAGGCGGGTCAAACTCTGGGTTGGCCGGGAGAGGGGGAAGGGCAAAGCGGGTGCATGGTCCTGCATCCGATTCACTTTATTCTTTCTTCGTTGAGGCAGCCACTTTGGTAACAGAACTTGAACATGAGTGCAATCAAATGTATTACATTTTGTGCAACTTAAGCGGCGACTGAAGTGCCGAAGACAGCTGAAGGCAAGAGAGACAGGGTGCAAAATGCGCGAAAGAGATAGTCTCGACGAAAAGAGCGAGTAAGTCAGCTAGCTAGCTCGCTAGCTGGAGCGAGTCATGGATATATCCGACTCTGGGTGCAATGATTTCCGGGAAAACTCAAGTCAAGGCTGCGGCTATAAAAACTAAGCAGATGAAGTGCCAGCCCCTAAGCCCCTCCGCTGAGCAACTCACAGATACAAACGCACACACAAACCCATACACAGCGACGTGAAGTATGCAGCATGTGGCACAAAAAATGGGCCAACGGCAAACAACTCGGATAAAGGAAATTGCTAGAAATGCATTTTGTGGCTTATGAGCCATGAAGCAACAACCCAAAATCCAAGCTCGCTTGTGTTGCATGCACCTTGAGCTGCATGGATAGCGGCATATTGCCATGTCTGGTAAATCAATTGAGTTTGTTCGACAAATATCCGCTCGAATGCCAGCCGACAGGCAAATGAATGCAGTGCAGTGGCTTATTTGAATAAATAACAGCCACACGATACTCATGGAATCTAAATTCCGTGAGGCGGCAATTAAATGTGACTGCGTCAACATTAGCTCAAGACAAAGGACTTACAACTTTGACAAATTCGCTGTGTTTGCCCAATTGGCTATAATGCCTTGATCGATGACAGTCCCTGAGAAAGACGGAAAAAGGCGGATGACATGCTATGATATGGTTATCCAACAATTTAAACATTGTGCCAGTGCTAGTAACTAGTTAATCATTGACTGGAAGACTTCACTCAATTGCTACACTTGAAAAAATCAAAGGCAAAAATAGAAAATGTGCAGCATCGCGGACTTACAATACAAATTATTGAAAACAAATATTTTCTAGAGTTTTCAGTATTTAAATCTAATCAATTGTATGTCTTTGAATAGACTAACCGTAAGTGTCTTTTCTTATAAGTTGAAACTTAGTTTTAAATTCAAATTTTGTGAAGTGAAACTCAGCTTGTCCTTGGCGTTTGTCAAACAAAGCAAAAACTTGCTAAATTCCCTGGCCAAACAAGTGAAGCATAAAAAAATGTTAAGAAGAGACAGAGAATAAATGACAAGTAGACTCATAGGAGGCGGGATGGAAAGAGACAGCACAGAGTTGCGGGAGGAAGCAAGAGGAGTAAAGAACTTTATACCTAAAAGGGATTTATTTGATGACTTGTCTAACTCGTGCCATTGACTCATACGATGACACTGCTCTGCCTGAGCCCCAGCCCCAGACCGGAGTCTTCACCCACGCCCGAAGCCCTCTCCTCAACTGGCATTCCCGCTATGACGCAGCACTTTTGCAAATGAAGTTTTATAACTTTGCCCGTCGATTTGGAAGTCAGTGAAATGGGCTAGAGTATGTAGGAGATGCTGGGTAGTAAAATGCGACAAAATAGAATGAAATTAAATGCATTTTGAAAAATGATAAAGTTGCTGTCGACGTGAATGACAGCTCTTGCTTCGGAATCGCATTTAAGAAAGCGTCTCAAAATTTAGGCAAAAGAAACTGCATAAGTGTCGAGTCGAAGAACAGGACCAACTCAGTTGAGCTAAAAATATACATCTAGTTTTACCTGCAGCTAGATGCTTAGCTTTCTACCTGGATGACCACATAAGAGGAATTCGAACTTACCTGTAAGAGAGAGAGAATAGTATATATATAATAAAAATATGAAAAATAAATAAAAACCACATATGTTAAGTACTAAAACTATAAAGACCCATATGCAGTCGGAAAAACAACAACAGTTATTGCAGGCATATCTCTTTAATTAACATATTTTATATTTATTATTGTTCGGAGTTCCCCTCGCCCACTGCCTAGCTAAATATATAATAACTAAAACAATACCCAAATACATTCAATGCAAGCTATGTGGCCAACGATTCATAGTAATTATCTTAACTGTTGAAATTCATGATTTTAATTAAAAATGTAATTTAATCATTTTTCCGGAAGAGCGAGCGTAAAGAGACAATGCGACAATGTATAAAACAAGACAGCAACAACGACGACGACAATGACAATGACAATAGCAACAACCATAGCAATTAGTAAATTTCGAGCATTTAGCACACCAGCAGAGCACACACACACGCTCGCACACACGTGTTAATAAGTGTAGTGTCG
>JABVZX010000001.1:12439984-12451644 GCA_020883565.1 Drosophila pachea
GGATTAGTCTACACCAGGGAGCCGAGCTTTGCCATTAAGCATAAAATTGAGTTGCGTCTCGCGGGTCTGAGGACACAGCGCCAAGCATTTAATATGCGGGATTTGCCAGCTTATGCCCGAGCTCTGACTGCTTTTGTTAGCTGCGTTTGAAGCTGAGGGAGAGTGGTCAGTGGCAGCGAAGCGTTACGGACACGCGGCTAATGGTATGCTTATATGCCATGTGGCTGTTTGTGTATCTGATTAATGGACAGCGTAAAGAGAAATGCTGATTTTAAAAGGCAATATATATATTTTTCCATTTACTTTAGACTCTATATCAGCCCGACGAGGTCAATATATTTTTTTTTATACTTTTACATGCTGTCATTCTTGTTTTGAAAAACTAAAATTTGCCACAAATTCTGGAGAGCTGGTCTGTTGCCACTTGCCGTACTTGAGAGGACATAACTCCTTTGACAGAGTCCAAACAGAACATAAAAATGTCTGACAATTTCATTCAATTTGCCTATGGACGTCCTGGCAGCCACACAGACGACAAAATAAACAAACAGGCTGGCAACGAGCGTCTGCAGTTGTCACTGGGTGCACTGGCCATAAAAATATTTAAATTTTCTACAAAAATACACAGAAGGAACGTCTCTTGCGTGTGTGTACCAGTTTATGCGCGTGCGTGTATTTGTGTGTGTGTGAATGAGTGTGAGTTTCTGTATTATTGTATTTTATGCATTTGCTGTTGCTTTCACAGCGAAATTTATAGCTTATTTATATGACAATAAAAACTACAACAACAGCACGTACAACAACAAAAATAAGAGCAATCACAGAAATAACAACACGCAGACACAACATGAACACGTCGCCTCTGCTTCTTTCCCTTTCCCTTGACGCTGGTCGATGCAAAATGCGTGGACTGGGACAAAAAATACATAAAGCATGGCTTGATGCGAGTATTTGATTGCAGGCGCGGATGCCCTCTAGGAAATAATTGTTTAATCCCGGAGTGTTCGGTTAAGTTTCGAATTTGGCACTGCCTCGTCCATTAAAGAAAACTAATTTCGAGGGAGCTTCATACAGAATGTTGATCAATAGATACATTCACTTTATCGATATGGAAGTGGCGGATGCTGATTGTTAAATATCAGGTTTTTTAAGGCCACGTTGTTGGCGCTTTTATGGCTACAGGGTATAAAAAACACAAGCGTATGAAATATTATGCAAGTGCGTCTGGTTGGCCCGTTGTGTGTCTCTGCCTGGATGTGTGTGTATATATATGTATGTGTGTGTGTGAGCATACAAATTAAACAAGATGCAACACTCAGCCGACTAACCGCCCGCCGCCCCGTGAGCACCGCATGGCTGGCAGTCCGCGTGGCTGCCATCCTTGCGGCCATTCTGTCTGCCCTTTTAAGCCCACTTCCGCCCGGTCGCCTCACCATGTGCCGCATCACACGGTCTGCTCGGCATGACGCGCCGTTGTTGCGGTCGCCGTGGCCTCGCTGCCGGCCCCGTTTCTGTGGGCGTAACTGCGTTGGCTGGCGCCAGTTGCAGCCGCCATTAAAAATTGCCAACAGCTTGCAAAAAGATGCAAAACCAATACAAACAGCAGCGAGGGTACAAGCAGCAAGGACAACAAAAACATACAACCAAAATAACGCAAAAAATAAAAAAGGAAAAAAAATTCAATAACGTTGATTTTTATAGATGAAAATATATCGCCTGGCGTTCAATGACTTTATGGAATATCCAGCATAGTTCTCTTCACAGAAATCAATATTAAATTAAGGCCCCAGAAATTTATAAATTAAATATTTCGTTTTAACTGTAGATGATGAGACACAGAGGATGGTGCAGGCGATGGAAAACTATATAAAATTGATAATTATTTACGAGGATTTCAAAATGTGTGCCAAAAATCTAACTGGGCTAATACAATATGGCCGCGATAACTATGTCTTTTATATATTCAATTCGCTATCTAAACAAGGAACAAAAATTCGATGCGAAAAAAAATTTTGCGCTTGCTATAGAAAACTTAAATATTGAAATCAACTCGAATAAAATCCAAACTCTCTCCCGAATTCGTATGTCATACTGTTGGAATTATGTGCCAGCAACTAGACCAGCAGAGTGTCAAAGTTTGTAAAGCTGTTTGACTATCGAAAGCTCCCTCGTCATTGTCATTGTCATTTCAGTTTGGGGGTTACGGCTTATCTGCCGGAGGGTTTCGGCAGGCAGCTCATTTGTCGGATTTTTTTTATTTTTATAAATTGCAGTAGAGCGAACAAAAAACTGTGCTCGGTTTCCGCGCTTTTATTGATCACTGAAAGTGTTTATTGTCTTTTTTTTGTGCCATTGTAATTTGTATGGATATTAATTTATGTGATTCTGCAATCATTGATTTATATGAGCTTAAATATAGTCACACTTGGATTTTAAGTCGTAGGAGGCGAACAAATTTCGGCAGAATATGTTCCGGTCTGTGTGAGCGCTGAGGATGAAATTAATGACAATTGAGCTGCCTATCAGGACTTTAGTTTAGCATCACTTATTTCAATTTGCAGGGTATTCGCTTATCGCATACTTGGAACTAGATTGAGTTGTTCGTTTTATTTTAGATTTTTATGTTCTGTCCTTGTCACATTTATTGCTATTGCATTGTTGGCATTTTGCAAATTAAACGGATATCCGCCAAAGGCCATTTCCGTTGCCCACTTACCGCTCCCGATCACTCCCACTGTCTGAACAGCCATTGAAAGCCGCTGCGCTTTTTGCCAGTGCTCCCAAACACGAATTTATTTTTTATGCCATTGTTTTTTCTTCCTCTTTTTTTTTTTTTGATTTTGGTATTCGTATAATGCTCTAGTATTGACAAATGCTTTCTATTGTTTTTTACGCTCAGCTCTCTGCACTATTTTGATTTCAGCAGTATAAGAGAAAGAGCCAGATAGCGGAAGCAGCTGGCCAATCGAAGCAGAGCGAGAGGGAAAGGAAGAGAGAGAAAAAGAATGGGGGAGCTGTCCGATTTTTCACAGTGCAGTTTATGACAGTTGACTGCCCATGGCGCTGCTTTGAATGTTGTTGTCACAAAAGAAACTTTAATAGAATTTTGCTGGCTATTTGCATTGGTAGCAGCAATTGCCAATTGCTTTCTCTATTTGTTTACGGTTGTGTTTGTCTGTGTGTGTGTGTATGGTGGTGTGTGTTTAGACTTCTCTCATACCTAAAAATTGAATTCGTTATTATGTGTTACGGAGTGCAGTTCCTGCTCTTATTTAACCCCGATTATTTTTGCTCTGATCACGTTTCAATTTATTGCAGCCTGTTAATTAAGCACATTAGGCTTCAATGAACTGGAAGTGCATTCCAATTATCCAGCAAACAATTGCGCAAATTCACAAGGCAAAAAAAGAAAAAAGAGCGGTAAAACATGCTTAATAAGCCAACATAAATCTTGCAATTATGCCATAATTAAATTCACAGGAATAAACAAACAATTGATTAATTCAATTAAAAAATCAAGAGTTTCAGATTAATTGGAGCGTAATCAATGCTTTTTAAGTTAGATAAATTCAATTTGTTTTGCCATAAAGAATTTTCCTATTAAAACGTCGGGACATCGTAACCAATTAAAATTTTGTTAAATAACTTATATTCTATATTCCAAAACATAATCTATACTCTTATTCCAGTTATTCTAACTTAACTAAGGCTTTTCGGTTGACCTTGTGCGTGTCCTTCGGCTTGCAGCTCAAAGTTATACAACACCTGCGGACCATGATGTCTGATGCCTTAGTCCCTGGCTCATTAACATATTGAATTTAAATGTCATGTCGTGGAGCGAAGTTCGACATAGGTCGGCGGGAACTGACAACAGAAACCTCAGAGCAGACATTGGAACATCCCTCAAACGAGCCACAAGGAATACTAAACTACTTTTGTTTGGTATTTGCATTCCCGGGCGGACGCAAAGCCCAAAAGAAATTTCTGCGTAAAAATTTTGAAAAGCGACTCATCTACATATTTTCGGTTGTTGAGTCGAGGGCATGATTAAAAGACCACCCACTACCCATCAACAGAGCTCGGCTCTGACGTCTAAAGTATTTTTGATATATTTTCACATTTGCATGCGCCCTTCAGGGCGAGCGAATTAAGAAATAAATAAATCAAAAATGATGAGTGGTTAAATTTAGATTCGTAAATTGATTTTTAATGACACTTTAAGAAGCTGAAATAAAAAAATGTTCAATGCTTCTTCTGCTTTGAAGCAACATTTGAGTTTTAGCTTACAGCTAGTTAGGAGCGAGCTGCTTGAAGCAAATCCTAGGACCGACACCCAGTCTTGCCCCTCTTTCAGACCCTTCTCTCCAATACAATAAGGTCTCTGATATTAAGCAAAAAAGGCTGCAGGCCACGTGCGCTTTGTGCGGCAGCTCAAAATGTGGCCAAATCTCCCGCAGGAGATGCACACACACATACACACTGACACACACAAGTACACTACGCCGTGGAACAAAATGGCGGTGAAAGCAGCGTTGCCAGACCCCACCAAATTGTGTAAGCAGCCAAGCAGCGCGGAGACGCGCGACGCGCAATTGTTTTAAATTCGCCCTGGCGACAAGGGAGTCCGCCCGCAACCAAATTAGCTAACAAGGACAAGGACAACACGGCGGGTACTTTAAGATGGCTTTAATGTGTTACACGCACAAGTTCATTAGCGGCAGCTAGTGGTAGCTAAGAAACATAATTGTAAATTTGCAGCCGTTTAATTTATGAGTCCGAAAGGACAGCGCCAAATACTGTTACAACAAATTTATCGATGCTTGAGCTTGGCGAATCCATAGTGCGCTCATTGCCACGCCCACGAGCCCTGAGCACTTCCATAAATCACGAGCAGTCCACACATAAATTCCGACCGACAAGTGTCCGGTTAAATAGCGTGCGAAATTCAAGTATATACCAAGCATTATAAATATATGGATATATGTACATATATGTACATATACATTCCCTATGTATTTTTTCGTGAACGCTTTGTCCAAGCACCCAATGTGACACACTTTCGGCCAGCAGTAAGCAAACAAAGGAATCGTCCAAAAGTCGGCTGCACAATTTGTCACTTGCCCATTTCGCACATTAGGAAAGAAGCAGAGACGCTCCAACAGCGGGAAAAGAAACTGATGGGCAGAGGGAGAGGAAGAGTAACCAACGTTCAGGGCCTGGCACTAACAAGCAGTCAGCTAAAACATAAATTTAAGAAAAATCCAAATGTTATGTGATTGACTAGCAGATACCATAGAATGAATGGACGTTGGCAATAAGCAAATTATTATATCTATTTCTACTTAAAGTTAATATGTAAATATTTCAATCTATAGCAAAGATTTTTTTCCGTTCTATTTCTTCTATTACATCTCTTCCATCTAGCATACCTGCCCAGCAGTTCCATTACAGGATATCTGCAGACACTTGAAAGAAAAGAAAAAAAAAACAAAATGAATCATGAGCACAGTGGCCAGCAGAACATAGCAGGCAACCGCTAGGGCAGTGCTCGACCAGCTGAACCACCCAGTGGGTCAGTGGCTGCTCATTTGGCTGACTGCCTGTCGACGCAACAGCGGCGCCAGCGAACTTCGTCCTGTTTTGGCGGCCATCTTTTGACACAGTTTCAATTCGCAGTTGTCTTGCCTTAATGTATTTCTCATGCTGTTCGCTTACTTTGAGCTAGCACTGTGTGAATAATTACCCGAAAATAACATAAATCAGCTTTAAGGTGCACACTGCACCGTTCTCAAATTAGTTATTATTGTACGCACAGGGGGGCGTCGATAATCAGCGAAATTACAGCGGTAAGTGATTAATGAAAGGATGCTTCTGTTTCGAAATCCTGTAAGGGCTCTTCAGTGCAGTCAAAGTGCAGTCGATGTCCTGCCTTGTTCAGTGTTAATGATTTAATATTAATTTCGAATTTGTGCCCGTACCTGCAGAAGCAGCTCAGTTGGAGCCAAATGCCGTCAGCATCTGGTGCAGTTGACCGCAGACACATACACACACACATACACACACAGTAAGGAACTTAATCATGAGCACAATTAAATTGCTATTAGGTGAGCAGCTTGCAGGCAACTGTTCATCGGAATAATTGTGTTACTTCGGCTTTTGTATGCAACCAAAGACTTGCAACTCTAGAGCACTCCACAGAGATGTCGTCCGGCGGCATATTTTGCAGATTGTGTAGGCGGAAATTGAATTTTAGGTAATATCGTTGCTTGGCATTAACCACAATTATGTAATATGAGTTACCAGGCCACATATTGCGTGTTCGCTCACTCTGTTCGCTTTCTCTTTTCAATACCAACCAAATGTTTTGCATTCTATGTGAATTAATTGTTAAATTAAATTTACATTAATTAATAATACCCATGCGAATTATTTTTGAAAGTAGCTGGTATTTGAACAATTACCTCGAATGACTTTATTCATCAGTTGTATCGGCTTATTGGCAAGTAATGCCAATGCCGTTAATTATTCAGAATTTCCATATACATACATAACCTAGGAATTTAATTTATGCTTCAATTGTCGCATATAAATAAATAATTTACGTATTCCTGGCGTTGACTCAGAACAAATTCAGTTAGCCTTCAAGTTAAAAATTTCATTCTTCACAATTACTTTCGTGTCGTTGCACACCATTTTCGCTTATCGCCAAATAAATTTCATATTTCCTGAAGCATTTGTCACATCTAAAGCACTCCTCGTCGAACCCTTTTCACACATTTTTTGAAGCTTATAGAAAATTGCTTTGCAAATTGCTTGAGTTTCCGTCGCACATTTTTCAACTTATTAATTTCCCATTAAATCTTACACGCAATTAAACTCGACGACCCACAAAATTAGGCATGGAACACCGAAGCCGAAGCCGAAGCCAAAGCCAAAGTCGAAACCAAAACCCCAAATAACAACAAACACAACAACATTGCCATTTCAATATTAAATTATCAACACGTTCTGCTTATTAACTGGGCAGCCTGAACAGTTTCATAAATAAATAATATGCCATGGAAAGCAAACTGTGTCGCAATTCTGTGAATCATGTTCTCCAGAGAAATTGAGAGCGGAAGGAGAGAGCAAGAAAAATAGAGAGAGCGAGAGAGAGAGAGAGAGAAAGAGAGCTGGAGAGGAAGTGCTGCATGAAATAAGCAAAATATTGTTGGAAATTTCCGGAGCATCAGGGGCATTTTCGGTGTGCAAATATTTTCGGGGTCTTGCGAGATGCGTAAATTTTACGCTTGCCTGAATTCTGTCAGCTGCCTACTGAAATCAAAAGCAAACGGGTTCTTTAACAAAATACGTATAATTATCATTATGTATTATGATTATGATCACCTTCATGATGAAAATTACTTTGATTTTCGTTAGAATTTCTTCATTTGATAGCTTTGATTTAGATTTATACATGCTGATATGCTTTAAAACGGATGGCCCACTGCACACACATACACACACACATACACATCTGTATCTGTATACACAAACAAGGCTTGCCGTATCCTTGGCTGTCTTGAGGGTCCTGGGCCAACATTTGCTAGCGCATAATGCTTTCAAAGCTGCTGTCAGCCAGCTGCGCCACTTGAAGCAATTTATGAAGCATTTTACTTACTTAGCTGCTGATTTACTCCACCCAATGCCAAGCGAGTTGAATGTGCGGTTATGTGTGTGTGTGAGTATGTGCGTATAGCAGCTGGCGTGGACCTTCGCAATAGCATATGTGTCTGCGATTTTTCTATGAATATGAAATAAGTTTTTGCCTCGCATGTGCGTAAATAAACAAACAGCAGAAAGCAGAGCACGGCCAGCAGCGGCTAGTGGGCGTGGCACACGAAGATTTTCTGCCCGTTGAGTCGTGTTCTGACTAGCGATCGAGTGCGTTTGTGCAAACAATGTGTAGCATACTTTCGGGCAGCTGCCTCTTATCAATATTTGCCCAAGGCGTTGGCGAACTCTAAGGAGAACAGTTCCCGCTCTTTATTTAGCGATCTTGACTGCTCAATACCCTTTATCTTGCATTGAATAATAATGCCAGCAAATAGAAGGCGAATCTCAAATAAATTACGAAATAGGAATTCTTAATTTCGTGGCAGTCCGGATACCCGCACAGCGCTTAATGCAGGGTATACGAAATTCCCAAGTAGCTACAAATTAAATACACGGAACCTACTTTACGGCTGGCTGTAAAGAAATTTAACGCAGATTTTATGCAGGTCACAAGGAAAAGCAGAAAGAAAAGAATACGGAATGCAAAAGCTCCCACAAGAGCAATCCTTTCAGCTTGAACATTACTTAAGATATGTGAGCGTAACCCAAACCAAGGTGAAATTGGTATTCTCCACGCATAAACTTAAACGGAATACCAGCCATAAGCCGGATCACGGCTGACACCGGTAACCCAAGGTCAGTTCTCCGGAGGCTTTCGGTAAGCTTCAATTAAATTCTTAACGCCCCCACGAATCGATGGACCAGACAACAATGACGCGACATTTTGTTGCGGATGCTCCCCGAGTCTCCAGAATAAAGCAAAGAGGAAGATATATATTATGCCCATAATTGCTCAAAGCACATGAAAGTAGCAAAGTCTTCGCTTCGTTAAGGCGCCGTCTGCTGACTCGCTTTATTTGTTTTTTTTTTATGCTAAAAATTCGCCCGTTTTTGTGCTGCAGTTTGGAGTCTGTCAGTTTGCCATTTTGCCTGTTTGCTGGTTGTTTACATAAAAATATTGCCAAGGCGGCGGGAGCGGGCCAGAAACAAAACATAATGAGGCAGACAAGAGCCCACATCCAACGAGTTCGTGGCCAGACGCGAATGACGGCTCAGACTGAGCGGAGACAGAACCAACCAACTGGTCTGTGCTTTTCCAATTGCAAGTGGAAAACCAAATAGAAAAGGCGTGTGGAAGAAAATGGAAAATGGAAAAAAACTAGCAGACAAAGTGGTAAATAGACGTAAAACGCGTGACTTTCACTTTGATGTCGCGGCTGTCGACGTTGACGTCGATTTGACCGTGGTGCAAAAGCCAGGCTAAGAGGTAGTTTACGCTGAAATGAAATACGGGCAACTCCGGCTGTCTGACTCCAACAACCCTGCTCCATCCGCCAGGCGATGTTTACATAGACGGCACGTGCAGCCGTCTGCAAAATACTTCTTGTTTTTCTTCATTTTCCCATTGTCGGCTATGGGATAAAACTAAAGCCGGGTCTTCACAGCAGCTGTGCCGCAGTCAATGGACAATGTTTTTGTCAGGCTTAAGGAAGACGTTGGCAGAAAAAGGCGCAGATCAAGAAAAATATAAGCAATTTCAAAAACACTTCAAATACTCTGACATAACACTGCACACAGCACCACAATGCATCAAAGCTTATTGAACGTTTAAGTAATAATAACATTAGTTGGGATTTTGCTTGCAATTATTTAATTACCAATTTTCACAATGCATATTTTATTGAGCAGCTCGAGCAGAAAAATAAGTTTCGCTTTATTCAAGTCTATTCTCCAATTTGTTTAGCTAATATTGTCAACAATGTAGTAACTTGAGTAACTGAGAAGAACATGACTCAAAAAATGAATGAACTCAGAAAAAGTCGGGCAAAACTCTTGAATAATTGAAGCTCGCCGTTCGGATTTAAAGTTCTAAGTAGTATCATGTGTTTGCGAGCTTGCCATAAAGGTGGAAGTAGATATTGCACTTCTTTCTGCTGACGACTATTATCGGTGTGTATATTGTAGCCTCAAATACGTAGATTTTGTCTTTGAAAATCCTTTACAACTGACCGAAGGAAACACAAGTTCCACAGCGGCCTGCAGCTAGATTGTCACAAAAACCAACACATATCAACTCCGACAGGTCAAGCAGCTTCACTGCACTACATTTCATAAAAGAAAAAGAAAATAAATAAAAAAAAAACTCGCATAAAGGCAGAAAATTAGAAAACATGAAAGTCTAGAAGAAAAGCTGCTCACAGAACCAGTCAAGCCGAGTTGCAAGAGACACACCTAGAGGCGGCTGGCGAACTGGAGCTAGCAAATGTTTGCTTGAGCCGTGTTGCAGGCAGCATATAAGAGTGGCGGCTTATCAGCAGGTGTCACAATGCCACTCAACTACAAATGTATGCATATATAAGCGAATATATATAGCAAAAGTGAGTCGGTCTGTCGGAATGAGCGCCTCGGGTTAGTTGCATGCAAAAGTGCTGCTATTTTTAGTTATCAAAACTTTAAGCTGCGAATGACAAACAAAAGTGGAAGAGCGGAGAAGCTGGGCGAACGCTGTTAGATAATGAAGCGTAAACTTTTACCACAAATAGAGAAAATGGGCGAAGAAAAATTAGCCGGGCGCCTTTTTGCCGCTGCCTTTGAGCAATTGTGTCAGCGGAGACGCCACAATTTGAGCCAAATGGAAAAATGCCGTTGCATACTTCGCGGCTGTCTGCGATAAAAGTTTGCCCAACGCTAAAGCCAAATTGTGTGTAAATACTTAAAAAGTCGTTAGGGCTGCCAAGAAATGGATGCCCCACGGCAGAAAGACGAAGTCCACGTCAATAAAAACCACAGGCCGGAGAAGGTGTTGTCCGGGTCTTCTGCTTGCAGTTATGAAATGGATGTGAACGTTCGCATACGGCAGGAACTGGAATATATACACGATTTTTAATCGTTATAAAGAGGATTTTAGTTCATTATTTCTAAGGATTCTAAATTTATGAAAACCTTTACGCGATTAACTAATATTTAAGCAATGCGATGATTTCTGTCACGCAAAGCGGCCACGCAATCTGTCCAGCTCTAGCTGAAGCCGGCGCTCTTGAGATTGCAGGCGCAGCAAATATTTTTTAATGAGCGGCGCTTACAGAAGACGTTCGTCATTAGAAACGTTGGTGATTGATTGAAGCGTCGCTCCGACTGACTGGAAGCTATAGGCATTTGGAGAGGGGCTGCGACCATTAAGTGTGCCTGAAAGCGCGCTGCAATAAATTTGCTTAATCAAACTATTTAGCCGCTGTGTCTGTCACGATGCGGAAGTCAAGCTGGCGCCGTGGCCATTAGAGCTGAGGACGCAGAGTTGAGGCATGGGCGCACAGATGTGTTGCATGCTTTTAGTCGCTGCCCAGACGACACACATAATCCTAATTAATTGCCAGCATCAGGCTGAATGTCGGCACAAAGCTTCACTCACTTGTACCGTAATTCGAATGCATCCACGGCATTCACATTGCTGGCAACCATACTCGGGCCGGGAATATGAGTAACCCATTTGGACCGCCCGACAGGTGCACGTGAGCACTTCGTGTGCACCATTTAGCCTCTGAGTGGCATGCGAACTGCCAGGCGAGAAGAAGAAGGCCGTTGATGCTGGCACCGTTCATTGCGTTGCATGCCACTGCGCCATTATTTCCTTTTAATTTGCTTTGGCTGCAAAAGTCGTGACGTGTTCAATGCTGCCCTAAAGGCCGCGTACCCATCATCCTCCTCGCCTTCGTCCTCATCTATCAACACCGAGCAGCTACAGCGACGCATTTCATGCACTTGGCTGAGCTTTGAAGTTGCTTAACACGTTTGATGTTTGCTGCAGCAGCAGCGGCCGAAGGGCCACTGCACATTTGTATGGCGTT
>JABVZX010000001.1:12459771-12470100 GCA_020883565.1 Drosophila pachea
GATCTTGGATCTTTCCCGCAAAATACTCAAACTAAAACCAAGTGAAAATCGAACACGCAAACGATTTCTGCCAAGGCCTAAATATTATTTATTTAGTATGTGTATTGATTTTTATACTGTAATTTTAAGGTTAAGTAATATTTCCAAGGACTTATATAACATCTGAGTGCCCTGAGATAGGGCATTTCACTGGTGGACAGTACATACAACGCAATCGCCGTTTTCAAGGATAACGGACAACAGGTGATAACATGGTGGTCAACAGTCCAATGAGAATAATCCTTACCGTCAATTCCTTTTAAGATATATTCAAATTCCTTAAATTCCTTCTTAAGAGACTTCGACTAGTACCTCGGCCGCTTATGTATACCTCTGAAAGACAGTAGGTATACTGACAACTAAGCTGCCAAACTGCTTTTTACTCATTCCGAAACATCGTGATTGATATCTGCAAACATAAGTTTCGGGTCTCTAGAAGGAAATCAAAGAATTTTACGATTCTTCCAAGTTTTTTATCGTAAAGATTTGAATTTTCGATTGGAATTTTCCTTTTTCTTCTTCCGTTAATAAATTTTTTTAGTAACGTTCGAATTCCCTATTGTCCACTTTTCTTTTTTTTTCTGTGCGCATATTTTTTTTTTTAAGTTATTTTTGATGTTTTTCCTCAATAAGATAACAAATTTCTTTCAGGGTACACTTAGACTCAGACTCTGGACGCGTTTCAACACTTTGTAACAATCCTTTCATTGATTTTACGGTGCTTCTTTTTTTAATAGCATCTTCTTCTAGCCTTTTCTGAACAGCTTTGCATATTTCCTTTAGAGCTCTACGCTTGCTTTGAATTGGTTGTTCCAAATCTAAGCCTTTTCGGCGTTTCACCCTATCATTTTTTTCGGCTGCACTGATCATTTTTGCCACAACCGCTTCTTGACTTTTCCCATCTGTTCTGTTCATTTTCTTCACCATGCTATTCTTTATTAAGGCATTTTCGTGTAACCTTTTCTTAAGCGCTTCACATTTTCGCCGGAGGGACTCTCTTTCAGTCTTCAGCTGTTCATTTCTTTCGGGCATTTTTTCGTTTGCTTCTTGTTTTTTTAATTCAGATGCATTCATGGCTCTTATTCCACATTTCCCTCGGATGTCATTTAATTCTATCTTTTTCTTAAGTGCTATACATTTCTCATTGAAAGGCTCCATTTCCATGTTGGTCTTTTCAGGCAAGGCATTATCTTTCATATTATTGGCGATAGTATATTCACTTTCTTCTCGCTTCATGTCTTGACCTGATTCCAATTTTTTGGTGATGCACTTCCTTTTCAGAGTGTCCCCTCGACTTCTTTTTATCATAGCTTCCATATCATCTGTCAAGCCTTCATCCTGATCTAAGCCAATTGCTTCTCTCACTCTCCTCCGTGCACACATTCTGATTGCTTTGTCTTCTAGTCCTTGTTTATTAGGCTCTTCTTCAAAACGCGTCTCTTCACTCTCTTTCGTCATATTTTCAGGCTTGTTTTCTCCAGCTTCTATGACAATGCGCAAGGCCCACATTTTTCGCGCAGCTTCACATTCCGCTGTTTTCTTTTCTTCCAGATTTTCCATGACCCACTTCCTTCTATTAAGATGCTCATCTTTCAGAATCTCCTCTCCAAATTGACTTTTTTCTGCTTCTTCTTTCGAGCACTTTTCTCTAAGAGAATTTTCCTCTAGCTTTTTGATGTTGGTACCACGTTCATCTTTAAGATCTTTCTCCTCGCGTTTTTCCTTCTTTTCAAATTCAAGCTTTTCCTTCGCAGCTTCCAAATCTGCTTCCTTAAGAAGTTTCTTTAGAGTCTCGAGCTCTTGGCTCAAGAATGCAACTTCGCTTGTTTGCCTATCAGCTTCTCGATTCATGGCGCCCTTCCTTGTAATGTTTTCAACTTCGCTGTTATCTTTAAAGTCTTCCTCGCTCTTTCTCTTATCAATTTCAGATTTTTGTTGCAGCTGTTCTTTCATGCTTCTCGTTGCACATCTCTTTCTGAGAGCATCTTCCTCCTGCATTAGCATCTTTCTTTCATCTTCGACTTGTTGCTTTCCTGCTTCCGGTGTTGTTTTTCCCCTTACACGTTTTTCTCGCAAAGCATTTTCCGCGATCATTGTCTTTAGAGCTTCGCACTCATCTGACAGTAATTTATTTTGCTCTTCATACTTCTCATGGCTATCTATTTTATTGTCCTTTAGCTCTCGAAATTCTGCATTTCCCAATATACCGATTTCCTGCCATTTTTCTTTATTACACGCATTTCTATAGGCACTTTCCTCAAGCCTTCTCTGAAGAGATATCCATTTTTGCATTAAATCTTCCGCCTCTGATTTTAGTTCTACGGCTGTCTGCCTATCTCTTACCACTCCTGGGTGTATTCGAACATCTTGATTTTTTCCTTTAACCGACTCCTTCGTTCCTTTCATTTGTAGAACATCTTCTTGTGACGTTGTTTTTACTGCTTTACCTTCTTGGCTATTTAAAAGCTGTAATTTAGTTTCCTCGGCAATCTCCCCTGGCTTCTTTAATTCCTCAGTAAACATTTTCATGGGGCTTTTCTTTCTGATAGCCTCCTCAAGCTTACATTTCAAGGCACAACACTTTTTTATTAGACATTGCTCATCTCTACTCTGGCTTTTCGTGGCGCTCTTTCTTTTGATAGACTTTTTCTGCATCATATCATTAATATCGTCACATTCACATTTAAACATTTCGATCGGTTGAGATGTCTTAATAGCCACAGGTTGTGAAGAAAGTGTTGACTTCCCACATGATTTGTCAGCCTCGGGTCTTAATATTTCCATCGCGGACTTATTTTGCAAAGGATTTTCTTCAACACTTTTTAGCGCTTCGGTCGATTCCATACCAAGTTTCTTGCTTTCCTTTTTTCCAGCGGCTTTATTAGATTTGCCCAATGCATACTTCTGACGAAGAGTTGCAGCTTCAAGCATTTCCTTCAGATTTGCGCATTCATCCCATATATTATCGTCTTCGACAGTTCGATTCGAAACTCTTTTTTTCACTTTTTCCACAGCAATTTCTTCAGGCTCTTTAACCCTAACGGCATTTTCTTCCAACATTTTTTGCAGAGCCAAGCATTTTTCCATCGTAGCTTCTAATTCAAGTTTTAATCCTACTATCCCATTGAACTTATTCTCTACAACTTGTTTATGTTGCACAATATGCTGTTTTTTCTGATCATCTTCATCTTCTATTTTGTTCAGCGCTCTCTTATTACTTGAAGCATTCTCCTGTAGTATTTGGCTCTTATCATTTATACCTTTATTAAAGTTCTCATCAGCTAGTTCTTTTAATTGATGCACATCGCACTTCGTACTGGGATCATATTCGTCCATGCCTTCATCTTTTGACTTATCTTCACTTGGCTTTGAACTTTCTTTAAGGCTTCTCATGGCGCATTTTTTTCTGATGGCGTATTCTTCAAGCTTTTGCTTCAAGTCCTCGGATGGGTATTTCCCTTCATTAAGGGTTTTCTGCGCAGCCACTTCCGTGATTGCGGAAGATTCTTTAGAATTTCTCATGACGCACTTCTTACGATGTTCATCTCCCTCGAAGACTTTGTTCAAATTATTTTTCAAACCATCCACCTCTTTCTTTTTCTGAGCCAACTTTTGTTTATTTTCTTCTACTGCAATTAACTTTTTTTGTGCGCATTTCATTCTGATATACTCTTCGTTCTGTTTCTTCAAATCGTCGGACTCATCTTTTAATTGTTCCTCTTCAGCCTTTTTCTTCTCTGCTCTATGCTTCTGTTCTGCAGCTTCTCTTACTTTTTTCAGTGTGCATTTCTTTCTGATATCATCCTCTTCCAGCTTTTTCTTCAGATCTTCATCCTTGACGCAATCCTCTTCTCGTTTCTGTTGTCCTGCTGCGCGTAGCTTTTTTTGGGCGCATTTCTCTTTAATATCATATTCCTCCAGCACTTTTTTCAGATCTTCGCATTCACCCATTAAGAGTTCCTCTTCTCGCTTCTGCTCTGCTGCTTCCCTCACCTTTCTCAGTGCGCATTTCTCTTTAATATCATATTCCTCCAGCGCTTGTTTCAGATCTTCGCATTCAGCCACTAAGAGTTCCTCTTCTCGCTTCTGCTCTGCTGCTTTCCTCACCTTTCTCAGTGCGCATTTCTTTCTGATATCGTCCTCTTCTAACAGTTTCTTCATATCTTCGTGCTCTTCCGCCTTTTGCTTCTCAGTTTCGCGCTTCTGTTCAGCAGCGTCCCGTAGTTTTTGCATTGCGCATTTCTTTCTGATATCGTCTTCCAGCTTTTTCTTCAGATCTTCGCACATATTTCGATATTTCTCTTCTGCCTTTTTCTTCTCAGCTTCTTGCTGCTGTTCTGCCGCTTCTTTTATTTTTTTCATAGCGCAGTTTTTTCTTAAATCATCCTCCTGCTTTCTCTGTTCTTTTTCCGCTTCATTCGCTTTACTCACTTCTCTCTTATTTTTGTCAGCCTCAAGTTTTAATTTCCTTCCAAGAGCTTGGTACCTGTTCTTCCCAAATTCAGCTTTTTTCATTGCAGAATCCGCCGTGCGTTGGTCGCTTAAGACTGCGTCGTCACCCGCGTTTTGTAGAGCCTCCCCTCCGCATTTTTTCTTAAGAGCTGCATCCATGTGCTGTTTTATAATTTTTTGGACTTCTCTTTTAACAAAATTCTTTTCTTCACGATTAAGTCTTATTATTGCCTTTTCTAATTCCTCCCGATTTATTGCGTTACAAATTTGTGTATCAACTTTCTTTTGATTTCTGGTTTTCTGTTTTTTACTAACCTCAGTACATTTGCCTAATTTATTCTGTGGATTTTTATTGTAAGCCCTTCTTTGCGGATAAGTCAACAGTTTCTTTGAAATTTGTTGATCTTCCGCGCAGGTTTCTTTCGATTTTTTGCAACATGCTTTCTGTCTATGACAATATTTCAATAGCTTCTTGATCTTTGCACATTTCACCATTACTGCACATTTTTTCTCAAGCGTTTTATCATTACAAAGCCTCCGTTGGGCTACCTTTTTGCAGGACTCCTTCATACTATGAAGTAAACTTTTCATAACACTTTCCAAAAGTTCTTTTTCACTCTTTCCCATTTTTTCCATATTCTCGCTTAGTATCTTCTGCTGAATTCTAAAACATTCTTCTTCGTATTTCTTTAACTGCTCCTGGTCTTCTAGCATTTTTTTAGCCTCTTCTAATTTCTGTTTTTCCTTATTCTTTTTCTCTATTAATTTTGTATATAAATTAGAAGGACATAACGGAAAGTCGTCTATGGGACTATAAGCCACGTTATATTTCTTACTAAAAGATACACTTTGGATGTATTTTATGGAAAACTTTGGAGAACGGTTGCAGGTCAAATAGCCACTTAGAACAAAAATGCTTCTAAATGCAGACTTATGCGAAAGAACGGAAGTGAGTCTACTTAAAAGCATGCTAACTTAAATTTTGATATGGCACAGAAAAATAAAATAAATATAATTTTGAAAATTTAAAATCTGGCTAAAATTTTGACATCATTGAGTTCCAAAAATAAGCTATATTCTGAGCTACACTAAAATTTAAAGTTATATATTTTTTAAAGGAGTACTAGATACATATGCTTTGACCTCATTAGTATTCTAGTTGTCATTCATTCAACTCGAACCAATGTACTCAAATTAAGAAACATAAGTTGACGTTCAGCACACTTATATAAGATGATTCTATTTGCAATGCTGCGCATCTTCGCACCATTTTCATCTGAACCTGGATATCAAAGCGACACTTAACTTTTTATTTACGATAAAATAAAACTGGATATCTTAGATCAATTTATAATTTATTCAGAAATATAAATATATATGTGAAGATGCAACTTAAGCATTGCTTTAAATTTTCCAACTGACGTTAATAATTTTTTTAAGAAACTCGGGTTTACATTTTTCCTTAAGCGTGTTAAACTTTTCTAGGAGTTTTCATTAGCGCTTTTCATTATTGGAATTATTTCCGCCCTCTTCTTTTTTATCGGCTAGGTCTTCCTTTTGCCTTATCTTATCAAGAGTCTCGTTTACTTCTTGTTTTCTTCACATTTCTTTTTCAGAGCTCTTAACTTTCTCCTAAGGATAGCCTCTTCACATTTTTTTTTCAGGGCGGCACTACTTATCTGTCTTTCCTGAGTTTCTTCTCTCCATACTCTTCGTTCCTTACTCTGTTTTTCTTTTTTTTTTTGAGCTTCTTTTTTCTTTTTAGCAGCTGCATGTTTTTTCAGCCCCTCATAAATTTCCTCGTTTTGCTTTTTTTTTTCCTCGGCATCTCTACACTTTTCCTGAAGAGCCTTTTCCTTTCTTCTAAGAACCTCTTCTTCTTCCCTTAGCACCTTGTCTTCTTTTCTTAGAATCTCTTTTTCCTTCTCAAGAGCTTCTAATTTCGCTGCGGATTTCCTTCGTTCCAATTTGGAATTCTCATTACTTCTTTCAACTTTCTCTTTATTGACTTCATTTTTGCCTGCACCCTTCTGATCGTCTCGGGAACTCGGGCCTCGGGAATAGTCATTACGGGTACCATCATTTTGAGAGCCATCAATTCCCGAAACACCTTTTCGGGAATCATCTCCTCGGGAACTGTGTGTTCTGGAGCCATCATTTCGGGAACCATCTAATTGAGAACTATCTTTTCTGAAACCATCTTCATTTTGGGATCTATCATTTCGAGAGCCATCATTTCGGGAACAGTTTCTTTGAGAACCGTCATTTCCAGAACCATCTTTTCCGGAAACATTTTTATGGGAATGATCTTTTTGGGCACCATCCTTCCGGCCACCTTGTTGCCAGGCACCATCGTTCTGGCCACCTTGCTGCCAATCTTTTTTAGAATCAATTTGCACACCATCTTTTCCGCCACTAACTTTTCCGTCACTGTTTTTCGAGGCACGTTGTTCTCGTGAGCAATCTTTCTTAGAAAATTGTTGATTCCCATGAACTTTAGATGAAGTTTGATTACTATCGCCTTGGGACTTATCTGCGTTAACTTTTCGCATGTTGGCCTCCGCTTTTTTGAAACAATCTTCATCGGGGTTACCTTTCCGAATACTATCTTCTCTATTACCTTTGTTTCGCGCACCATTTTGTTGGCCATCATCTTTTCTCGAATAATCTAACTCATCATTTGGAAGCTTGTCTCTTTTCGCTGTTTCCTGCCTAGTTTTATCAGTAGTGGCTTTGCATTGGCGGCTCGCATCTTTCTTGGAACAGTCTTTGTTGGACGCTTCTCTCTCAGGTCCTGCATTATTTCCAGATTTCTCACCTCGATTCTTATGCCTATTCCGAATCTCCTCTCTCTGTTTTCTCGTAGCATCCCTATCTGAGCTTTCGGCTTTACCATCACCGTTGCTCTTATTACGTTTATTTTGCTGCTGTGCATTCTGATTATAGCTCTGGTTCTCTTTACCTCCAGCATTATCTTTTGTACCTTCGTTCCTACACATTTCACTTAACACTTTCATTCTGCACATTTTTTTAATTTTCGCCGATATACACTTGTGAGATTTTTTCAGCTGCTCTTGCTCAGATTTTGATAATTTTGTTCGTACATTACAAATATCTGACCATTCATTTTTTATACATTTCTTTAATTTAAAGAGGTATTGTTTTTTGGCACAATTCGCATTTGCATTAGGTTCTTCTTCATTTTTGCATAACTTTATATAGAGACATATATTTTGTATTGGATCTGAGTCAAAATCATTTTCAGCTGACTTTCCATTGTTCATTTTTGCCGAATTTTCCGAGCCTCTATCACAAGACTTTTCCGAGGTACCATTTTGATCAGTCTTTCCCTGATTGCCTTTATCAGTTTTACACTCATTTAATAACATTCTGATTTTCTCTTTTGTTGCAGTGTCGGCACATTGACCATCAATTTCCTTCTCTTCTTTAAGCATCTTCTCGGCTTCTTTTTTACATTCATCTTGCATGCTGCTTGTCAAGCACTCTATTAAGTCACGTACCGCTTTCTTTTCATTTTCATCCATAGCCTCCAGCTCTTTATTCAAAGCTTCCTTATGTTTGGTTATACATATCTCTTCATATAACTTCAACTTTTGTGCATCTTGTTCTTTTTCTGCGGCCGCAGTCTTATCCTCTGTGCGTTTCTCAGATTTTTTAGTCTCTTTATCAAAAGAATTTGACTTACAAGTGGTAAATGAAAGTTTCTGGAAATGAGTATGTGAATTAAATGGCAAAGATTTCTGATCGGCAGAGCAGGGTACGATAAAAACTTTTCTGGATAAAGCATTTCGCAAAAAAGAAGAAGCATATCGACTAAACATCATATTGAATTCGCCGTTTAAATTCTAATATAAAATTTCCTCATCTAGGTATTTTTTTAATGTTCCGAAAATATATTTACAAAATTTTTAAAATTTAAATATACGCAAACTCCAAAGCGAAATAAAATGTAATTTCTAAGCCGAAAAGCGAACAAATGAAAATGCCTACGATTGAAAAGCATACATGACCAGTTAAGTAAACGATAAGATGATTGCCCTTCGCCTTCTACGTGAATTAAAAAAATGTAATTATTTTAGCTCATACATAATCATACGATTTTTTCGTCATTATTTATCTCACATGGCAATACGCGTCATACTCAAAGAGCAGCAAAGCTCAAAATATTTGAAAAATCTTTAGTTCGACTAAGATTACGTCAACCAAACACGGATAAAATACATTTTTTAGGTTTTCTTTAATAATTTAAATTATTTTTTTTTTTACATTTCTGATTACATTTATAACACTGGGCCTACACCAACCAACTCTAATTTCTGTTATTTGATGGTGGGCACTCTTATAATCTATTTCGCCTTCGGATTCTTCTTGTCAGCTTCTGAACACTTTTCTTTTAATGCAGCCTCCGCACATTTCCTTCTTTCAGCGTCTTCTTTTTCCTTCTTAGCAGCTTGTTCACATTTCTTTTTTTGCTCTGCTTCCTTAGCTTTCTTAGCAGCTTCTTCGCATTTCTTCTTTTGCTCAGCTTCCTTAGCTTTCTTAGCAGCTTCTTCACATTTCTTTTTTTGCTCTGCTTCCTTAGCTTTCCTTGCAGCTTCTTCACATTTTTTCTTCTCAGCCGCTTCCTTTTCCTTTCTTGCCAGTTCTTCGCACTTCTTCTTCATCTCTGCTTCCTTTGCCTTCTTAGCAGCTTCTTCGCACTTCTTTTTCAGCTCCGCTTCCTTTGCTTTCTTGGCAGCTTCTGCGCACTTCTTCTTCAGCTCTGCTTCCTTTGCTTTCCTGGCAGCTTCTTCGCATTTCTTCCTCAGTTCTGCTTCCTTTGCTTTCTTGGCAGCTTCTTCGCATTTTTTCTTCAGTTCTGCTTCCTTTGCCTTCTTGGCAGCTTCTTCGCATTTTTTCTTCAGTTCTGCTTCCTTTGCCTTCTTGGCAGCTTCTTCGCATTTCTTCTTCTGCTCCGCTTCCTTTGCCTTCTTGGCAGCTTCTTCGCACTTCTTCTTCTGCTCCGCTTCCTTTGCCTTCTTGGCAGCTTCTTCGCATTTCTTCTTCTGCTCCGCTTCCTTTGCCTTCTTGGCAGCTTCTTCGCATTTCTTCTTCAGTTCTGCTTCCTTTGCCTTCTTAGCAGCTTCTTCGCATTTCTTCTTTTCAGCAGCTTCCTTCGCTTTCTTAGCCAAATCAGCACATTGTTTCTTTTGGTCTCCACCTTGTTTCACTTTATCGCATCCCGAATTGCCAGCTTTTTTGCTGAATGGTATCTTCTGCAAGCCATTGAACACAGTTTGGGGTAGATACTTTTGGTTAACGCTACCAGTAAGCGCAGAGATGTTATTGTATAGTGCTTCACGGGGGAAAATTAGAGCGAACCGACTTAGACTCATATTGAGGTGTATATGGGAGTTAAAAAAAATAACTTAGAATTCTGAACAACAAATTTACTGAAAATTTAGTTTTATTTTATTGGGCCAAAAAGGGAATTGAACTGTACCAGATGTTGGTTGATGTTAGACTGACGAATATTTCAATTCGGATTGGTATATCAAAATTTCGGTGTGCGCTGAGTAGGCTTTGAAAAGCAAAAAATACGATAACTGAAAGTGAGCTTTAACAAAGTGTTTGAGTATATGATAGTATATACGATAGTATAGCGATAGTATTGCGGACCATCAAAAGCCACAGCTTTTATAAATTATTCTTTATGCCAATACCAAAAGTATGTACATTGATCCAAATTTTAATTAAATCGAAAAACGGGAAAATTCCATCGGCTCTATCAAAATAGATGCTTCTATCTTTTATGTTATTCAAGATCTTTTGGTTGAC
>JABVZX010000001.1:12550314-12561969 GCA_020883565.1 Drosophila pachea
GCCGACACGGCCGCCACGGCTGCCACCTCGCAATTTTACAACACTTTTGGGCGCATTTCGCATTTTCGCTCAATTAAATTAATTAAATGACAGCTCAAATATGCAGCCTGTCCGAGTAGCTCAGCTGACCCCGCTGATGAGTACCCTAAATAATGGACCTGCGGCCAGGCGAGAGTACAAAATTCTAATATACCAAATAACGGTAAGCTGATGATTGAGTGAAATCCCCTTAAATAAACTAAGTGGAAAAGTGGAAATACGTTGTGATTAGTCGGATACGAATTGAATATCATTAATTAACTTTCAACTGATCCCAAAGCCGACTTCATAGTGGTAGACCCAAAAGCTGGGATATATTTCAAGGTGAGCCAATTGGTTGCGGTGGGCCGGGGTGGGGAAATAACTTCATATCACAATTACAATGAAGAAATAAATGTGAATATTATAGCTAACACTAATGGCTAACCTATAACTAGATATATACAAATACCTCCTATATATGTCGACATGTGGATAGCCACCTTTATATGGAAAGGGAATGCCCGACCATATCTTTTGATATTACCCAGTATTTGAGATAGTTTAAAGAATATCAGTGATAGGTACTTACCAGTCCAAGCTCCTCTCCTCTTATATGAGGGATATAGCCATACATACACACACCAATTCTAGATCGTCTTTACGTAACTCTTCGCGAATTTAGTGGAATACTTATTGTTTCGAGCAATATAAATAAAAAACTTTATTCTCACGTCTGCATCGAGTGTCATACTAATTCTGAGAGCCTAACCATACAAATTTGGATTACATTGCTCTCGAAAGCTCTGGCCACCATTTTCATATTCCATTTCCGAACGAATAATTTTGAAATGCATAAAACCTAAGAAAATAAATACGAGAACAAAAAAAAATACCCTTTACTTATTGTCTGGACAAGCCATCTGATAAAGGAACTGGATGATTGTACGAGTGGGACGACCAGTCATTCGATCACGCAGCAAATAGGGCAACGGTGCGACTTGAGTCAACATGCCAACGTTGCGGATGTCAATGTGGGCCCAGTCAACGCAGGGCACCAGCTCGTGAATCACGGCTGCGCCGATGCAGCTGGAGGCGGGTCCAATTCCGGTATTGCTGATATCGTACGTGAAATTCGGTGTGACCAGGCGTTTGAAGTAATTCCACAAGGGCATACGCCACAGACGATCACCGGTCAGGCTGCCGGCCCGCTCGAATTGTTTTGCGACGAAATTCGAATTGCTGAAGATGGCGGCCGCACTCTCGCCCAGGCCATAGCAGATGCCATCGCCCAGGGTGGCAATATCCACAACGAGGCGCGGCTTGTAGTTTGTCTGGGCATAGAGCAATGGATCCGCCATAGCCACCACAGCTGCCTTGCTCACATCCTTGATGCCCATCGTCTTGCCGTTCAATAGGGTAATCACATCGCCGGGCTTCGTTGCCATGCCAGAGGGCATGTTCTCACAGAGCGGCAACACCGCGCTGATGTTCAGCGGCAGCGAGAGCGCAGCTGCCGCCCGAATCGTGGCCACGCAGACGGCAGCGCCAGCCATGCAGCCACGATATATATGCATACATTTCCTTTTAAACAAGTTGAGCCCGCCGCTGTTGTAGGTGATACCCTTGCCGATCAGGACGATGGGCCTGTCGTCGCCCCCCGTGCCACAGTAGTTGATCTCGAGCACTACGGGCGGCTCGCAGCTGCCCTTGGCGACCATGAGGAATGAGTTGAGATGATTATCCTCGATCCAGTCCATGGAGCGTACTTGCACGGTGACTCCGCAGGGGCACAGCGCGTCAACGGTTGCCTGTGCGAATATGGTTGGCGTCATCTGGTTGGCCGGCGCATCGCTGAGACGCCTGGCCAAGTTCTGTGACTCGGCTTTGAAGAGACCACGTGTCCAGGCATCCACCTCCGGCGAGTCGTACAGTTCCAGCTTGGGTATATGCGTACGATCTTGCTTGCGACGATTGCTATTATAGCGCCAGATGGCCAAGGCACTGCCTTCGGCCGCTTGTTCTGGGTACTCCATGGAGTCCACAAACACGTCCGTTATACCGTGAAGTTGTAGGGCCCGAGCGCCAACACCGGCAGCGATGCGTGCATTCTCCATGCCCTCATCAAGCATTTCTAGATCATTGAAACCTGCACCCTCCTCACCCAGTCCGACCAACGCGACGGCACTGAACTCTGGGTCCACATTCGAGAAGATCATGCCCTTGCCCAGCTCACCCTTCATTTGAGTTTCACGCACCAGGTCCGAGATTGTGCCCTGCACCCGATCATCAAATTTCTCAGCGCTAGTGGTCAGTTTCGCATCGCGCTCACCGTCGTTGGCGTAAACACCAACCACAATGCCCTTGATGACGCTGGTGCAATCGTCCATCCTGCTGGCGAAGTTCCGAACGTGTCCGAAGGCACAGCAGCGACCCATTAGCATGACCGCACGAAGGCCCAACAAATCCTGTCGCCACGCACTCGCCAGACACATCCTTCTGAACAAATGAACATTTAGACGGTGCGCTAAAGCCAACTGATTTCCCAACATCATCGTGATTAAGGTTCGTGTGCTAAAATAATCAAAAAAATGTTATTTATGGAGTTTTGTGTTATTGTGGAATTCCTGATTCAATTGGGAATGCGGCTCGCTTGAAAGCGACACAAGTCTACATATTTAGCTTAGCCTACTACAACTCGACGAGGCAACTCACTCCTGAAAGCTCAGAAGCTCAGAAACCGCGTTCATTGCTATCGGAATCGATTTGTCAATGCATTCAAGTGAATATACATTTAATAGATTATGGGAACACCTAAATGTACTCCTGGACCGAAGACAGGTTCATTTACATGAATGCGCTTGTTTAATCACTCGACATAGACCTTACATAACGGAAAGCGTATAATCTAAGTATTCTATTTTGAAGTTAATCGTCATCGGAGTCCCCTTGACTGCTAGGCTTGAGGCCGCCAAAGACCTTGGCCGGTACGGCTTTTTGTTCGAAACGCAGCTTCTTCATGATGAGTCCATCGCCATCAGTTTTGGTGGCGGACGATGATTCGCCTTCTGGCACTCGTTCGCTGCCAGCGTCTGCCGCCTCCTCGTCATCTTCGTCATCCTCGTCGCTGTCGCCAATATCAATCTCATCGGGATTAACGACAGTATTGTCCTTGGCCTTGGAACCACCTTGCGTCTCGCCACGCACAAATGTAATATTGGAAGCAGCCTTCTCGATTGGCTTTTGTTTGGCATCCGCCGCTGCCTGCCGAGCCTTCTCCTCCAGCAATCGCATAGCGTCCGAACCAGAACCAGCACCAGCATCGGCTGCCGCGCCATTATTGGGATTGAGAAATTGAGCTGCCATCATATTGACCTGAGTGTTGTATGTAGCCTGCACGGAACGTTTGATGCGCAACATTTCACGCATTGTGTCCTCGTTGCCGTGACGTACCTCGAACTCCTTCCAGGTCTGCCAGAAATCGGCGGTAATTCGAGGATCGCAAACCTAAAAGCGAAAACGAATCTTTTTATAGAAGTATTCGTATTATAATTAATTGATTTACCTGAGAGCAATGCGCATAGATGGCCCTGGCTCGATCCACCTCGCCGAGCTTTGTCTCCAGCTCCGCAAACTTGACGCACATGTGCCGCATGTTCTGCTCCGGTAGGGCCTCGATGGCCTTTTCATAGATCTCACGCGTGCGCGGCAGACCGTATATTTCGGCAGCCTTTTTGATGAATATGTTGTACATGTCGAACATCTCTTCCTCTTTGACGGCACTTGTAGCACGATCATAAACAGCCATAGCATGTCGCGCCAATCCGTGCTCCTCCTCCAGCTTGGCATAGAGTAAATAGAAATACTTGGCATGTTCTGGCGGACACTGATCCAGGCACTGTTCGAAGAGATCTCGGGCACGTTCCAATTTCGTGCCTCCATAGCGTTTCAGGAACTTGGTCAGATATGAGTTCCATATATCATAGACATTCGGCCACTTGAACAATGCGATTCCCTTTTCGTACGCACGATACGCTTCCTCATAGTAGTTGTGCTCTTCCAGGAACAACCCGTAATTGATGATTATTTGCGGCGTGCAGATCTTAAGGTCAATTATGCGCTCATAGACGGCTTTGCACGTCTTGAAGGTGCCAAAGGATTCCTCCAGGTCGGCGTACATAGACCACACCTTCAGTGATTTATATAGACGCATTTGCACCGTTTCTGTGTCATCGTGATAGCCAACCTTTCGTTTTGGCATCGCCGTGGCACGCTGCATTAGCTTTAGTGCAGCTTCGAACTGCTGCTGGCGCAGTTCCAACTCGGCCCACTCGCACCAGACTGCCGCCAAGTGTTCGACCTTAACGTATTCCACTTGAATGGCACGTTCAAAGACAACGCGTGCATCATCCACCTGTCCATTCACCTCGTAAAATTTGGCGAACTCCACCCACAACGTATGCAGCTGACCCACTGCCAGTTTCGGCTGCACAGTTTGCACGGCCTCTGTATAGGTGTTGATAATCTCTTCCGGCTTATCCTCATAGAGCCTGACTCGCTTGTGCCACTCGTGCACATTGTGCGGGTTCTGCCGCAACAGCACGCTATTGAGCAGCAGCAGACGTCGCTCCATGAGATATTCGAAGCGCGAAAGGCGCAGCTCAACATCGATGTCATCCTCCTCCGTTGCGTTCTCGTCGTTGGCCACTTGCTCCATACGCTTGTTTAGCGACAGCTCCTCGAATTGCGCATACTCATCGAAGACTTGGGTGAAATCCCTGACGGTGGTCACTGTTTGTATTGCTTCTTCGTAGATGTCACGAGCTCGATCAAACAACCCGGAACGCACATAGTAATCAGCCAGGGAATTCCAGAGGTGACCCAATTGATCCGTGTACCGGCGTAAGCCACCGCGGATTATTGCATCCACATTGAGAGAATGTACTTTATGCGGATTCTTAGATATCAGATCACAAAGCTCATTCCACAGCTGGTGATTGGATTTGCCATGCTTTGAGACAAAATGCTCATTGTCCACAATGTGCGCCAATTGCTGCGCAGCCTCGTCCAGACGTTGTGCCTCCTACATTGATATGTTTTCGTGTTACAGGCAATAAAATCTGTGAGAAGGAAAGGTCTTACCTGTAAGTAGGCCACATATTCTTCGGCATCCTCCGGGAACAATTTCAGATAACGGCGGTAGACGCGCAGCGCCGTCTCTGGTATTTCATAGCGCTGCACGAATTTCAAATACAACGGCCAGATGCGGCCATGCTGCGTGATGGGCAAGGCGCGCAGTGCTCTATCAAATACGTGGCGGGTGCGAGTAATCCGGCACTGCGAGCTCATGAACACCCCGTAGTCCATCCAAATGCGTGGCATTTTGTGCATAAAGACCAGCGCCCTTTCGAATGTGTTGTTCACCTGCTCGTACATCGGGTCTGTGGGTATCCGTCCTCGAACCTGCTTCCTGCGTGTGCGCAAATAGTTGTACCAGATCTTGTAGCTGCCAGGCAGCTCCTTCAGAGCTCGCTCATACACCAAATTGACACCGTTGTTTGGCGCCTTGGCCTTGTGGTCGATGTAGCGCAGCCAGTGCTTGACGGAATATGCATTGCGGAGAATCTCTTCTTCGTACGGCACATCTTCCTCCTCCTACAAATACATCATTAATAAAGAACGCAACTTGGAAATAGCTAATACTCACAAATTCTAGTTCGTCGTGCAGTGCTTTTGTAGTTTTTTCACTCATTGTACGTTTTTATGGCAAAAAAAAAGCCGCAAAACGTATGCATGCGCGTCCGCTATCAGCTGCTTATACACAGAGTTGCCACTTCGGCGGAAACAGATGCAAACAGCCAATTTGCACTGTTGGTTGTTAGTTGCCCTAATCAGCACGAACGCGACAATCCTTAGTGTTGAGAAACGCGACGTAAACAGTGTTGGGCACCCGCACGCGGCATCTTTTTGGCGGCCATCACAACGAAGAACCGAAAATCGCGGAGCAAACGCAGAACTTAATGTGTTGACAAAAAGCGCTCAATTAGCTTAAAAAACTCAAACGAACATCCAAACAACTCGAAAATGTCCACAGGCGCTGCACGTGTTTACATTCAAGTCGAGAGCGAGGCCGAGCAGCAGGAGCATTTGAAGCAACAACGCAAAACACTTAAGCCATTGCAGGCCAACGTGAACGCCAACGACAAGGAGAATCTTACGGGACTCGGACGTGTCTCCATCGTGGATCAACTTAGTCGCCTAAAAGCCGGCGTCAATGTAACGCCAAAGTATGGCAAACGTAAATGCGTCGATACAGCCTCCGCAGCAACAATAACAACACAGGACGCCGACACACAAACCGAAGAATTCGCTTCGCCCAGCAACGCGGACAAACCGATCACAGCCGAAGATCTAACGAGTGAGTCCGAGCCGGGAGAGAATTATTACAAACTGCTCTCCGAGCAGCGACGCGTTGCGTTAGAAGAGACGCTCAACGAGAATCGACATTTGCACGAACGTATCGAGGGACTGGAGGAGGAAATGGATACAATGCGCAAAGAGTTGGACGAAGCTAAAAATCTGGTGGAGGTGCTCAAAGAGATATGCGGAGAGGATGAATCGGAGGAACAAACGGAGGAACACGACTAGTTATGAATGCCAAAAAGCGAAAACTAACTAAATACAATGTTTTATGTTTATAAGTCTATATTATGTATTTGCAAATAGTTGTAGTTAATGCATTTCAGTTTTCTTAACTTATATATTATCATTATCATTATTATTACATACGCAACATCCAACCCAATGGACTGGTCTCAACGTACGCCAGCAATAATTATTTAGTTAAAGTGACAGTTTTGTTCCAATAAAAACATATTGTTTCCGGAGCTTCAAATTTTTCTCACTTCAGCCAGTCGGTGATAATCTCTTCGCTGTGAAACGTCTCCACGTCGAACTGTTTGAGATCCGTTCCTATAGTCTATTTCGATATAGTTTAAAAGTACTTACCGCATCTGTGGACACTTCGATGCACTCCTCGTATTTGGGCACTACTCCCATAACGTCCACATCGGGGGCGGCGTCATTCAGATAGGCGGAATCTGCTTTGGCTGCTGCTATGAGCACAGCTGTCTCGGTGTCAGGCACAATAATCTCCTCCTCCTCCTCCTCGTCGGGAGCAGGTACTTTGGCCAGCCTGGTGTCGGCATTGTCCGGGTGACCGTGGGCGGCCTTCATGTGCAGGCGCAGGGCAAAGGGACGCGCGTACTCCGCACCACAGGTAACGCACCAATACTTGTTGGCCAGCTGCTGGCCCTTGTTGGACGCATTGCTGATGCCCTTCGTGTCGCCGGTTCCGTGCGTCGACATATGCGCCTTGACGGCGTACAGCGAAGCAAACGGGCGATTGCAGACGGCGCACTGGTAGGGCTTGGTGTGCGTATTCTTATGCGCGTATAACTGTACGGATGTGCGGAAAGATTTCGGGCAACTATCGCAAGCATACAAACGCTCCGAGCTGTGAATGCGCAGATGATGCGAATACACCTGATGGGACTTGAAGCTGCAAAACGCAGTAAGAATACAGTTGAATAAACAAGCCCACATCTATTATTTTCATGTTACTCACCGCTTGTTACAGGTGGTGCACACATATGGACGTATGTTTGTGTGCGTGCGCAGGTGAAGAGTGAGGGAGTAGGAGACGCGGAAAGTCTTGCCGCACACCTCACAGCTGTAGGGCTTCTCGCCCGTATGAACGCGTTCGTGCTTCACCTTTTCATACGGCCGGCTGAAGACGCGATCACAGTATTGACAGGCGAATCCTGGCTTATCCTTGTTCACATTGGTGGCCTTCTTGTTGGCGTTGCTGTTGTTGTTCAGCGCCTGGCGTTCATGAATCTTCAAGTGTACCTCATAATTGGTGACATTGTCGAACTTTCGATTGCAGGTGCCGCACAGGAACTGCTTCTGGCTCTGGTGCATCTGCTTGTGCACAGTCAACAGGTTCTGCTCGAAGCTGCAGTGACAAATAGACATATAGACATATAATCTGCAACTATTCATTACTCATTGCTCCTACCTCTTGTTGCAAATTTCGCAATAGAACTGATCCAGTTCGTTGTACTGCTGATGGGCGCCGACGGGTAGGGCGTCCTGTATGGACTTTGAGGCATGTTTGTTGTGGATGCGCATGTGAAACTTAAGACATTTGGCAGAACTGAACTTCGTTTTGCAAATGTGACAAACGGTGCTGGTTTCACTGCTGTTATTATTGCTGGCTGCAGTCGCAGCTGCCCCTTTGCGCCGCACTGGCGTCTGAGTTTTTGCCAGCTTGGAACTTTTGCTTTTGGTGCACGTTTCGCCATTTGAATCGCCAAGTGGACAAGTGTGCTCCTCGGCGCTTTGGCGTGTCTCGAAAATGCTGTGACAGTCGAAGCAAAAATAGCGTTCCAATTTGTCTCGAACATCCTCATCATTAGCTAGAAATTCGAGTTCATCTTCTGCTTCGGGCTTATTGGCTAATTCTTCATCGGCCACCAGCAGCTGCTCGTCATCCTCCAGCACCTCCCAGAGTTGTGGCTCGCTACTATCGTCCAGCTCCTCGATCATGTCATCCTCAATGACCACGGAATCAATATCGAGAGCTTCGTCCTCAAAAACTACTTCATCTTTGATCTCCACTGGATGCACCGTAACTTTCGACTGTGCCTCAACGCTACCCGGACAGCCGTTGGGGCCAGAATGCGTCTGGTTGTATGCCTCAATGCTGTCAAAGTCGGTGTAGCACTCCTCACAATAGTAGAGCTCATTCGCACACGTATCAATTATGAAATGATCAACATTGCTTTCATTCTTCGCATCCACGTGTGAGTGCGTAGAGCTTGCTACGTGATCTTGTCCACTTTGGTCTGCTAATTACTAGTGTCATCGCCCATAATTGTGATTATAGCCACAAGATACGCACCTGACATGGAATTAATTCACTTGGAAGGCTATCAACAATATTAGGCTTCTCCTCCTCTGCCTACATCTGTTCAATGCTACTTTTATTCTAGTCACAATATGTGGTTGTCTATCGATAGGTTGGAGTGTGGTAGCAGGTCGATAACCGTTATTATCGATACATTGCATTGAAACAGGCAGACGCACAGCTGTTAGCTTACTCTGCAGAGTATGTTTACAAGCATAAAGATTAATTTGTGTAAGCTTGCATAAGCATAGTAATATAATTCTAAATACATAAAAATCTTCTCTTTAATATGTATTTTTTCAATAAAAGAAAAACAAGAAAAAATATATTAACAGGGAAATAACAATTTTGCTATATTTTATGCAATTTATTTGCTCTACGGGATTGGCACTAAGTTAGGCGTATGTACAAAAACAATATAACGAAGTATCAATATCAACACGAATATCAATATGAAACATTAAACAGATTTCATTACATCTACGAAACGACTGGAAGCAGGAATGATTGCAAGTTTATCTCACTGACTACAGGGTATGATTAGAACTAACGATGACCCAAAACTAGAATAACAACGAATACAACTGACAGCCAATGCGTTTGCAGACATTCGAAACGACATAGGCGCCAGCCGAAATGGTCACGAACAGCGTAAGCCAGCCCAGAAATGTGAATTCGCCGACTCGTGGCCGTATGTGCTGTTGCAGGCCCAGCCAGCCGCCATTGTCTATCAACCAGTAGACCAGATCGTCCTCTATAATCTCGGCCAATCCGTCGACCAGCGTCTGCAAATAGTCATAGTGGCCCTGGCGCACGCAATCAATGGCGAATCCGCCGCAGACCGAAAATATCGAAATGATTTTGCCCCACGTAATGCTCGAGCGAAAGAGATCCTTGGCCACCAGATTTAGCAGCATGGGCGCCATATCGCTGTCTTCAAGCTCGCCAAATGGCGCACGCGACAGCTGCCTGGAGATGTTTGTATAGACACGCGGATGCATGCGCTCCAGTTCCTCGCCCATCTATTATATATAATATATATACACGTGATATATAGAGTATATAGTCTATATACTCACGCTATTTAGTGCTGGGAAAACCTCATAGACCACGTATGACGATGGCTCCAAGATGTTGCGTAGCCTCTGTGTCACCTTCCGATTGAGCACCCCGGCACGTCGCAGTCGCGCTCTAATGTACTGCCCGCAGAGGCATTTGCCCTGGGAAAGAAGAAGACAGTATAAATAAATAGAATGAATCTCAATTAATAACGAATTCAATCAAATCAATTCATTTGATAGCTGCGCCGGCTTTGATCTCGACCAGATGGGACCCATCATTGCCAAGAGAGCACGATTCGCAGGTGTATCCATCAATTGCTGGTCAGAATTTCCGCTAATCCCAAATCCCATAATTTATGATTTCTGGAAACACTTCCAAAATGCTTTCGCAATTGCCTCTATTTTCGCTCGTCCACATATATATATATGCACATATATATTTATATCTTTCGCATCGTTTGGCTTCGCCGGCGCCGACACTGGGCATTGTATTTATGGCCGATACGTTGAGTTTATGCTTGTCTCGGCCCTCGGGGCTCTTCATTTTGGCCAATCTCCGAACGAGTGACACCTGCTAAATTTCATTCACACATTTCACCCACCTCATGATAGTTGAGGCACATTAAATGCAGAGCTCGCAGCAATAATATAAACAGCAAGAGAATACGGATCGTACTGTCCGATGAGAGAATATGGGATATAGTACATTGATTTATCTAGTTTGTTGAAGGGTTGACGGGCAAGGATCAAGAGAAAGAGATGCTGTATGCTATAGACTAGCTGCAGAAAGACTAGGGAGAAAGGAAGGAGAATATAGATAAGAATAAGCTATGGCTTAGTTTATCTATCAACGATTGAGTCTCGGCTTAGCTGCTCCATCTCGGCCAAATGAAGAGAAAATATTGCCTGAGTGAAGAGTGCTCCCGAAAACTGCTTCAACGAAATACTAAGGATAGACTTATGTGCTCCAGTATTGAGAAGGAAGCAATGACGGATTGCCTTAGAAGTGATTTTCAACTGGCGAGGATTGGCTAAGATGCTCCAACGGACATATGAGGATTCAGCTTGCTTTTGCTTCGTCTCATGGCCGTCTCACCCCACCGCACCGCTGCCTCGTACAGGGTATCTGGCATTATAGTTGAACGGAAAATGGGTTTATTTAGTGGCTGTTGTTAACAGTGCAAACGAATTGTGTAGAAAGAAAGAAAGTGGAAATATTTATAGAGCGACGTGTTGGCAATTGCCACAAGCCAATAAAAATCTGAGTGCATTTCTTTGGACGCACCAAGAGCAAAGCTGGTCTATAGAGATCATCCGGAATGCGGCCCTGAACTGCAGTTGAAGAGCGTCTAAAAGTGGGCGTTTGATAGCAGAAGGCGTGGCTAAGCCCTGAGCCAAACAGCGTTTAATTGAGAGGCATCTCAGCCGATAAACTTGGGATATATATACACATGCATATATATTCCCAATGATATGTATGTATATTCTCTCCAACTGATTAGCGAATCATGAACTTCCTCTCCTGGCCCGTACCCCGCTCCCCCAGTGTAGCGCCACTCGATGTGCACACAAGTAGCTGGCGAAACACGTGTCTGCGATGTTCTT
>JABVZX010000001.1:12564216-12579436 GCA_020883565.1 Drosophila pachea
TTGATTTACTTTGAACTTTTAACCGAGAAATCTACGAAAAAAAACACAGTGTATTGTGCAAGCGTCGGGGGATAGCCGCTCCGTCTCGGTCACAAATTTAGCGGCCCCGATGTTCTAACGCGTGAGAGTGTGCGCCGTTAACTCAGCTGCTGTTTGCCGCTGCTCGTTGGACTGCGCTGCCCGCTTTGGGGCCGAGCTCCAAAAAAGCACGCAACGGAAAGCTCCCCAAAGCGAGACAGCACCAGCACCATGCGAGGCGCAATGCGTCTGTCGTCTTTGCGCAGAACTAAGATACGCTGGATTGTGTATTAGCTAAATGAAATTGCGCTCTATGCGATATTCAGTACGACTATTCGATATGCGATTTCAAAAACTATGACTTTAAATACCAATTGAACATTCATTGTGGTTACATTCGTTATTAAGTCTATAGAGATAAATCAGTGAAGGTTATTAGCTCGAGCAATATTTTTGCGCTTTGCTGCTGATAAGGCTACAAGCAAAAAATACTAAACTCAGTATTAATTTACCACCCAGACTAAGGTCACACTTTTCAACAGCCGGCGACTTGAAATACTTTATCGTTGCTTTTCTTATTGCTAGATTTCTTGTGTATTTTTTTGATCAGCTTGTAAAGCGTTGGTATATTTTAGGTATCAAGGTGTTAACAATGAAACGGAAAAACATAAATATTAAAATCAAGCCAAATACAACACCTATTATTAGAGTTGTCCACTCCAGAGGATTTAGACTGTTGCTGGTAGGCAATACGTGTGTATTGATCCCGCTCTGTGGTATAAATAAATTAAATTCAATGATCTTACTTTATTGAACTTAATAAACTTAAGCTTACCCAACCACCGTTCTCGTTTATCCAAGGCACTAGCTCGTCCTCAATGACCTCTGAGACGCTCTCCATAAGCTTCGGCAAATACTCGGGATGACCCTGGCGCACACAATCCACAGATAGGCCGCCGGCTATAGCAAACAATGAGATTACTTTGCTCCACGTGATCTCCACCCGGAACAGTTCGCGGCCTACTGCGCCCAGCAACAGGCTAACAGCATCTGGTGTATGAAACTCGCCGCCAGGATTGCGGCAAATTTGCCTGGCGACGCCATTATAAATGCGCGGATGCATGCGCTCCAGCTCGTCGCCCAGCTGAGAAACATGAATATATTAGCCAAATAGATATATAGACAGAAGGAGAGAGAGAGAGAGAGAGAGAATGGTTGACACTCACCACCTGCACGGCTGGAAAAACTTCTCTCACAATGCCCATGGTCCTGTTACTGCTTCCCAATATACTGCGAATGCGCTGCAGGCCCAGCTTCTTGTTGAAGAGTCCGGATCGCCGCAAACGTCGTTTAATATAGTGTCCACACAGACAACGGCCCTGCAAGCAAAACCTGTATAATGGCCTGCAATTTGACATGGTTGAGCTGTGGGCTCGTCCCACCTGTGTGATTATATCCTGAGCAGGTATTTGAGCCGCCTTCCAGCCAATTGTATAGGATAGTTTGCGGGTGACCACATCGCTGACATTGCTCAGCCGCCGCCGCGTCGTCTCACGCTGACCCACCTCCAGCAGAGCCGCCGAGTGGAGCGTGGCCGGAAAACTGAATTTGCGTCGGCTTTGCGCTTGCAGCAGACGCTCAGCCTGCGTGGTGATCGTCGGAAATCCATTGCTAAAATTATCGTTATTCGTTGGGAATGAGGTGCCCGGCATATTCGTTCGATTGAGTGCCTGCAAGGGAATGCACAACTTTAAATTGATCTCAGCAATATGAGTATATATCGGTGGGCAAGTGCGATAAACGATAGTCGATGAACGAAAAACGGTAATCGCTGCGTAAACAAATTTTCAAGCCATGAAGGATATTCCGAATGTGATAATCGAAGTGCGTTTTGCCTTTACGTGCTTACGTTCAGCATTATACGATATTCATCTTACGTGATACGTTATATACTACATGCATCCAATTTCGGATTTCATAAATTATTGCGATGTCGCCAAGCTGATGGCAGCGCTAATTGCAGACACCGATAGCCGATATACTTTACACGATATACGATATACGATACATGCTACCTTTTACCTACTATGGGCTTCATTAATTACTGCGATGTTGCAATCTGTATGTGTTAGTGTGCGTATGTGTGTGGAGAGCGCTGCTCATGTTAAATCAATTAATTGCCATTCGATTTGGCTGATGTGGCAAATTTTTGCGCGTTGTTGTCAATCTTTTGGGTGCCGGTGCCCATGAGAGATTTCTATCTGTACCTGTATCTACAGTTTGTACCTGTACTTGTAACTGTATCTTTAGCCATTTATCTGATGTTGTGGCTGTCGATGCCGGCAAATGGATTTTTAGCCAGCTCGTCAAGGCGAAAACTTGCTACAGCACCAACAACAACAACTCACACACACACACACACACACACACAGAGAGAGACCTGTTGTGCGTAAGCCCCGCAGACAAACAATTATAATCAAAAATAATTGCCTCACATCATAAATGTCATGTTGAAATCGAATTAAATTTATGAATGACAATTTTTAATGACTTTGGCTGTAGCAGAGGAAAACTTGCAATTGAAAAATGGGGAGCCCAAAATGGATAAGTGCGGATATCAGAGATTAAGCGTGGTTTAAGCAGGATAATATCTGCCAGTGGTTGGACTTTGAAATTAATCTATTTATAAATATTTTGTTGGCGAATCGCCCACACACTAACGGTACATTTAAGTCCAGCTTAAGACTGGCTTATTGGAACAATGGGCATGTGAGGTCAGATATAGCTATATAGCTGCTGATGACTTTTTGCTTTGCGCCGCCTTTTTTGGGCACATTAACGACGGCGTCTGCATCGACGTCGGCGTCGGCGTCGGCGTCGGCGTCGGCGTTGGGGGCTCGTTAAGTTTGATTGGCGCTGGCATCTTTTTGTTTCGACCATGCCAAACGGATGTCTGCAATATGGCCAAAATGCTGTGAATGCGTGTTGTCATTAGTTGTCCAAGCGGCGGCATGTCAAATGGCAAATGATTTGTGGATTGCGGCGACAGCGTCAAGTGAATCGCCGAGGATGCCCATAGATGCCCGGGGGTGTCCAACTGGCGTCGTCTAGGGAGCAGCTGCAGCAATTAGCCGCAGCTGTACATAACCTGGCCCAATAAACGCGTCCACGCGTCGTGACCAAGGAAAGTTGTCACAATCGATACAACGAAATCGTGGGCCTCGCTCGCATGGAAAGTAAAGCCAAATGGGTTCTACGTAGGCTCCACAACTGGGTCAATCGGAATCACGGAATTACGCCGCCTTAGCTTATAAAAGCACGCCCACACATAGCTCGGGCAGTTAGTGCTTGCCCGCAATGTCTGCCCATTGGACGTATTGGCCCATTCTTTGCTTCGCCCTCTGCCTGTTCCAGTTGGCCCACGCGGATGTGGCCCATTTCTTTGCGGCGCCCCCCGAATTCGGCAGCTACCTGCATGGCCAGGCGCCCTTTCAGTTGGCCCTGTCGCCACCCGCCGTCTACGGTCCACCAGCTGGCCATCCTGTGACCTCCCCTGCCCCTGCACCCGTCGCACCAGTCACGCCAGCCACAACGGAGTTTACCCTGCCGGAGATCATCGAGAATCGCAGCGTTCGGAACTACGGCCCAGCACATGGCAACTTCATACCCCTCAGCCAGCACTATCTGCCGCCGAGCAACGAGGAGCGGCCCAGCTACGAGAGCCCCAAACCTGGGTAGAGCTTACAACTGCGTCGAGCCTTCCGCCCCATCTCACATCTCTTCCTTTTCTCCCCTCTAGAGACGAATTCGCGGGCTATTATTATCCGCAGCCCAGCGCCAGCAGCACCACGCGAACACCCAGCTCCACAAGCACCGCGCGCCCCATTGTGGTGCAGGAGCCCGGCGAGGATGCGGACGATGAGCAGCTGCCCGCGTCTGGCTACGACTACCATGCTCCGCCGCAGCGTCCCTCGACTCCGGCGCCCGTTTATTTGCCACCAGCGGAGCAATCGCAGCAGCTGCGCCTGCGGCTCAAGGATATGCGCTGCCTGCAGGGTGGCTACTTCCGCGCCGCCCTCAAGCTGGACAGCTTTGTGGGCGCCGTGCCAGTGCTGGAGAGCGACAGCGACGAGCCGCAGGACAAGCACTGCGAGCCGAAGCTGTCGCGCAGCCACCTCCTCCTAGACATAGCCGGAGCCGACTTCGAGCGCTGCGGAGTGCGCGCCTGCGGCCAGGATCTGTGCCTGCGGCTGCGCTTCCCGGCCATACGTGGACTGCGCACGGCGGGCGACGCCATACTCACGCTGCACTGCAAGACGCAGGAGCGGGTGGCCGTCAAGACGCACGCCCTGAAAATGGGCGTGGCCAACGATGTGTAAGTAGCGCCAGCTTTTCGAGCGTTTCTCCTTCTAAGCAGACCTCTGACTCTGGCAGCCAGGCTCGCAGCGCGGGCAGCTATGCCCACGGCGGCAACCAGAACGCCTTTCGCACCCACGTGGAGCTGCTGCGGCGTGGCGGCAATGGCTACACGCGCCATCTGGAGAGCAACGGCGCCGTGCAGCTGGGCGAGGAGCTGCTGCTGCGCGCCCACGTCCTGGCCGGCGACGGTAAGTCCATATAAGCGCAGTGAGAGCGAGAGAGTTGGGTAAACGATCTCCTTCCCCTCTTCCCCTCCCGTTAGGCTGGAACTACACCAAGCTGAGCGACGTGCAGCTGCAGCGGATCTCCGCTGCCGGGGAGCTGCTGAACAGCGCCCAGCTGATCACGCCGCGGGGCTGCCTCAATCCGGCCATGCAGAGCATTTGCGCGCATGCGCCCAGCGCGGAGCCGCCGCTGGGTCAGCGGCTGCACTTCAGGGCCGTCATGTTTCCGGGCATGCACAGCGGCGATGTCCTGGTCATGTCCATGCGCATCACCGGCTGCCTGGAGCGCGAGGATTGCCAGGTGACGGCGCAGGACTGCCAGCCCGGCGTAGGCCAGCGCCGGCGACGGAACGCTGTGCCGCAGCCACTCGCCAATTCCACCGAGGCATCCGAGATGTCGCAGATCACCTTCCGCGTCGTCATGCCCGACACGGAGCTCCAGGAGCAGCCGGCTCTAGTGCAGAACGTGAGCGATGCGCCTGACATGGCTGGCAGAGCCCGCTCCCTGGCTTTGTTTGGCAGCGTGGGTTTTGTGGTGCTCCTACTGGGCGTGGCCGTGCTGGCCCTCTACAAGCTGGGCAGATAGTGTGTGAGAGAGATGGCAATAGCCGTAGCGAAGTAGCGAAGTGTTCCGCCTTCACTTCTCTTAACTAAATGAATTGAGATCCATTAATAAATGATTTTCAGCAGGCTAACAGCTTTTCCGTTCGGTGTAGAACAGATTTTCGATTTGCTCCACAGGCTTATCCTTTGAGATGCCGTAAGCAGAAATGTTCCAAGAGACAGGCATTTTTATTAATTGCAAGGACTTGCCTTCTTACCGAGAAAGAGAGAGAGAGAGAGAGAGAGAGAGAGAGAGAGTAAAAGAGAGCTCTCTTCCTTCCACTTGTTAATTATTATATTCCCAATCCGATCAATTTGAGTGCATAAATTACTTCCTGGTTCTTTATCTCTCCATCTCGCTCTCGCTCGCCCCTTCTCTTAGCCCTTTCTCAGCGGCTCCAGCTGTTTGCCTCCGCCCAAATGCAAGCCGCGGCTCAGTTTGCACACGGCCACAATCTGTGGCGCCAATCGCGGCCAGCAACCGCAGCAAGTGGCCAACACATTTGAACTTATCAGCCGGGCCGAATCGACGGCGGGCAAATGCTCGCTACCAAAACAGAAATTAGCACTTAATAAAATGTTATTTATGTTCATGTCGTTTGTAATTGGACGGGGCCCGAGAATAAAGCTAAAACAAATCGTAAAACATGGCTCGGACCGCGGACTGCGGACTGCGGCTCAGACGGCCGTCTCGATTCGAATCGGCTCGACTGATTACCAAACTGCTCCGCAATTCAAAAATCGCGATCTGTCATTTTCTGTTATTTGTTTTATGGCCAAACGCGAGAACTGAAATTCTATCACGTTTTCACGCTTGGAGCACATTTAATGAAACCAAATACGCGAGGAACTCGCTTTTGCCTTTTGGCTTTGTTATTTGGTGCAATTTGTAGTCATTTCTTATGTTAATTCGCGACAGCAGCTAACCAGGTAACTGCCAGCTGGAGGAGGCGGGGGAGGGGGCTTGGAGTGTCAGATGGAGTCCAATTAGCCGCTTGATTGACGGCCCAAAACACAACGCGGGGGGTCGCAGCGACCTGGCCAAAGGGGAGCCAACATAGAGCGGGGTTCTGGATGAAGGCCTACTCCTTGGAATGGTCTTCTTCTTATAAGACCTTAGCAGATGAAACCCTGTGGACCAGGGCGAGGGCAAGGATTCGCATAAATTGGAAAACCTCAAAGCAAGTTGGAAACAAAGTTCTCTTCTAGGGCTGGCTCAGAGATCCCTGCTCCACATTGAGCAACATTCTTCTTCTTAATGGGGTTGCCACCTTCTTGAGATTTGTGAAAAGTCTTCCTAATCAATAAACAATTTGATGATAGAGATGGTGAGCATGGGTTAGGAGGTGCGATAAAACGATGACAAATCAGCGAGAGAAGTCCTTCTCTAGCAGACAGAGTATGACAGTGCCGGCACGGATTGTAGTTCCAACGTAAAATTGCTCTCAAAGGATGCCTTGCTTGGGCTGTCAGCGAAACTTTGTGATATCGTAGGAGGCTCCATTAGTTTCCCTAGTTTTCGGAGTGATTCAATTGGCCGCGCCGCAGCTGCAACATGGCACTCGAAACAGAATCAAATTTGTCACGATTAACGCGCCTGGCCATAAAGATCGAAACGATTCTAGAGTAGGCCGTGCCGGTGGCTTGGATTCTATGAACAGGTGAGTCGCCGTCTGACCTATGTGATTCCCACCGTCTGCTGGCCACATAACTGGCAAGTGGCATGCACCTTATGGCTGCAACGCAGCCTCAGAGCTAATTAATAAAAGCAACACGTCGGCGGCGACGGCGACGGCACAATCGCATGTACTCCGGCAACATGACCAGCAGCGACTACTTTGTCTTTGTCGCAAATGGCAGGCAAAATGTTTACTCAGCGGCGCACATAAATTAAAAGCCGAACGGCCAGCTAGCCAACTCTCCGTCCGTCCGCCGTCCAGCTCAACTGGCGCTTAACTTTGTACTCTGCGCACTCGTCGCGGGCCAAGCAACAATTTACACTATGCCAGCCGCAGCGCAAAGCGGCCTGGCCTAAGCACAATTTTCATGCCCAATCCGCCTCCCTCCCCCCCACCAACCCCACCCCACCCCCCCCCCCCACCCCCCCCCCCCCCCCCCCCCCCCCCCACCCCCCCCCCCCCCCCACCCCCCCTCCTCCACCGCTCTGTACTGCTTACATTAGCGACTATTTAGAGCCCAATTTAGCAACTCCTGCTAAATATTTATGAGTGCACTTCATTTTCCCGCTCTTGGCCAGTTTTCATATTAGCCGTTTTCAGTTTTCAATGGACTCGCCAGATTCTATGAATGGCCACGATTTCTGTAAGCTCAATACTTTATGCTCATTAAGCAATACCCACAAACATTATAATTACTATATTTTAATGCGTGCGATTGAGATTAATATTTAATATTTGATGGTATTATTAAATAATTAATTTATTGATCTACATCTGCAATAATTTATTGAAATATAAATTATTTTAAAATTTATTTCTCTATTCTTTATATTATTATTATTAGTATTATTATTATTATATATTATTATTATTATTTTTAATATTTATTTTTTAGTATATAATTTATGTATATATTCTTTATATTCATTTATTAGTATTTAATTGTTTTATTTTTTATTAATTAATTATAACTTGGTTTCTCTTAATCGATTTCAATATATAGACCAGAAAAACTTGACTGCTTTCCCTTCTAAGAGCAATTCTACTCTTGCCCCTCAAGCCATGGCGAAACTCTCCTCCCCTCGCCGAGGCGCTGGCATTCGATTGGCTGATCAACGGAATAAAATCGATTCACATCGGCCATAGTCAACGCCTCGAAGCACTCATTAGCAACTTTTATTAACCAAATGTGTCGCGTGTTTTTTTTATTGTTGTATCTTTCGTTGTTGTTGTTGCTGTTGTTGCTGTCGTTGGCTTTGCGTCAATGCTTGAAATGCCAATTGCCATTGGCCCGAACGCTAGATCGAGTGCTGCAGCGCCTTAAATTAACTTCAAGCATTTTGGCTAATACAATGCGAGTCTTTTTTTTTTTTTTGTTTTGTTTTTGTTCTCTTTTCGCTGATTTTTTTATTGGCTGTTGTTTTTGCCGGCTCGCCAAGTCGATCTCTCGTTAATTTTGTTGCGAGTCGCAAATCGAATGCGATTCGAGTTATTTATGCTCTGTTAGGTGCGTTAAGTGGGGGATTTATGACAGCCGAAGACAGTTGCCAGCTTATGGCCCGGCCCGCACATGCCAGGGTATCGGCCCGTCAGGCACGCCCCGAGCGCAGCAGTCATAGCCGCTTTTTTAAGCATTATAGCCATGTTAACATTTGTGTTATTGATTTTTTACAACAGCTGACAGTTACGCAGGCGCAGTAGACGTCGAATCCCCACACGGAATTTCTATGCTTCAAATCGAAAGAGGGGTATATTCGACTGGCCGTAGAGAGTTGAAGCAGGAAAATGAGATTTCACTCTCCAAATTCCCTTCCCTTATGGCCAGGCAGTGTATCTGGCAGTCGTGTTCTGGACTCTGTCCAGGTTTTTTCTTGATTTTCGCTGTCCGCTGTCCGCTTTCCGCTGACTTTTGCATCTGGCTCGGATTTGGCGCATGACAAACGATTCGAGCAATTTGACTTTCGATTTTTGATTGGTTTATCAAATCGCAGTTCATTAAAATGCCAAAATTCATTTAATTGCATTTCGCACAGGCCAAACCCAACCACAGTAGCCAGGCGCTCCACAAATGCAAACTTTGATATATATATATATGTATGAATGCATTATATAGATATGTATAAATGACACACATATATGTATATAATCCACAATTAGTTGCGATTTAAAGGCAAATGAGTTTGCGGTTTCATTTATGCCGATACGAATCATATAATGTGATATGCCACAGAGGAGTAAGCGAGATGGAGAACCAGAGAGAGGGGGAGAGTAAGTAATTGGAGTCCCGCTGGCGAATCACCTGACTGAGGGTATCAAGTTGAAGCTCTTCGCCTTTACGGAGTTCGAAGAAGCGAAATATTAGAAGCAAATTTTCTTGGTAAATACATCTCGATATATATCATATATATTTGTGTATATCAGCAAGGTAAGCGTTATATTATTCTTTACAAATAGAACCAGTTCTTGACTAAGGATATATATATATATACATCATTAGAGTGCCGCACACTACAGCAGAGACAATTGTGGGAATCCCAGTTTGCTTATCGATGGGCAGGGGCGGGAGGAAGGTTTCCTCGTGCAAACAGGAGCGTATGCGAGGTATGGTAGAGAACTTAGGAAAGTGGTGGAAGTACATAGCAATAATAAACCGCTCCAACTGCAGCGCTGCCGGACAGCTTGGCTATCCCATTACCTGCCAGCCACACCTCGTGTGCGTAATTGTAGAAAACTATATGGAAAATGTGTCAAATTGATGAGTTGTCGCCGTGTAAACGCTGGTAACTGCCGTGTGCTAACACTTTGCGGGGGCTCATCGCGACAATTGTTTTTGCACTTTTTATTTTTATGCCGATTTACGTCATTCAATTCGAGCGTGTCAAGTAACTAACGATTCGCCATGGGCCTTGTTAATTGCAACGGTGCAAATATTATTATATTGAATTTAGTTAATGTTGACTCATGCCGTAATACTCTTTTTGTCGCTTGATTAACGTCTATTGAGGGGGCTTCAGTGGCTGGCAATGGGCAGAGCTGGATACACAGTTCTGTTTGAAGACGGCGCAAGTGCGTGTCGGAGCATGCACAAAGCGAAAATAGGGGAAAGCTGGGGTCCTCCTAGTGCTTGAGGAGAATGTCTAGGCTCAAGTCGAAATTTAATTCTTTAATATATTCAATATATTGTATAGAAAACGGTATATCTACATATGTGGAAGAAGATAGTTCATAACTTATTAAAGCTGTCGATTTGTCGATGCATATTTTTTATGTATTACATTAATTTTTATTTACTTAAGATTTATTTCAGAAGCGATTACCTGCCGTCTTCCTTGTTCTCAATGTAAATATTGCACTCTTCTACTATATAATAATAGATAATATTTTAATTATATTTTTTTTTATTTATAGCTTTGGGTTGCCTCTCTCAATGAGCACTGTTTGTTTAGTATTCCGAATAACGTTGCTCGTGGAACAGAAAAATTTTAATCGACTTCGATGTGGGAGTGCGCGGGTGCGATTGCGCGTGTGTGCGTACGTGTAATGAAGCACAGCTCAAACTCACACTCTCACACACTCACACAGACACAAGTGCAAACAAACACAAGAGCATACAAAATGAGAATTAAATTAAAATAAAGTTGGTCTCCGTCGGCTTTATTGGGGCTAAAGAGAGCGTTCAACCCGCGAAGTTAGCAAGCGGCCTCTGGCTCGGCAAAGATCTGAAATGCTTTGCATATGTTGCTTAACGATAATTGTCTATATAAATGGCTGAAGCCGCACCGATTTCTCTTATCGGCATACAATTTCCATTGATACGAGCACATTCTCACTGTTTATCTTTTGGTGTCGGATGCGCAATTTGCGCTGATAATGATTTTGTGTTTAGCTAGTGATAAATGATATATGAAAATAAACTTGCAATGGGCTGGGTGTTTGCCTGCGTGTGTTTGTTTGTGTGTGTGTGTGTGGTGCTCTCTGTTGCATGAAAATTGCTTAATTAACTATGCATTACGCGTTGTTTTTGGGTCTCGAGCATTCACGGTCACCGATTTGGACGAAGGTTTTTATTGTTATTGGTCTACCTGTTCAACATGGGACGATTATTTTAATCAATTTCCACACGGAACCACAAAGTTAAAACGTTTCATTGCACTTGCGTATTTCAAAAACACTAACCGCTTAGTTATTAACGATCATTCCAATGAGCTTTATAAAAGCAGCTTCGAGCGTGGCCCGCTTCGCGTTCGGAATAGTCGGGCGTTGAAAATGAAATGGAAAACGAAAAGGCCCGCCGACTTAACGGGGCGCAAAATAGTGTTGGACACAGCAATCGATAAACATGCTTGTCAGCACATATCGATTGCTGCGCAACGCGTACATCGACATATCGATAGTGGCTGCGGGAAGGGCTGCAGCAATACGCTAAGAAATCGGGTTCCCTTACGAAAAGTGCAATAATTTTCCAAGAAAATTACAATTTATTGTTTGCATGCGACTTTCGATCGATCGCAATGTCGCTTACTATTGTCAAGTATCGAAAAACAGGCGATGGTGTACAGACCATAAAGCCTACAGTGATATTTAGACCTAAAGTGGAAGTGCAGCCACAGCCAACTGCGAAGGTACACACTATAAATGCTTAGCGGAGCTACCCCAAACAGCTGTTTTCAAACAATATGGCAACACACTGAACGTGTGGTTGAATTAGCAAGCATTCAAAATTGTGCACTACATTTATTGTAACTTAATAATGCATTACAGAAGGGACCTGGCCCTAGTATTGCTCTTGGCAAAATACCTACCGGAGCTATAATAAAGCCGAGTATGAAGCGGGCCATCAATAGCCCCGCAGCCAATGGTAGGGTGAAATGTTTTTCACGTATTTCACGTGGATTTGCTCAAGTAATTACCAATTTTCAGCATCTCCAATGGTGAAGACACCAAAATACGGCGCTCAATCAAGTAACTATGCCACCACATCATCTCCTACCCTGCCTTGGCAAACATCGCCGCCTTTAGCCGGGCGGAAGGAATCGTTGGGCGCTGTAATTAGCTCCTTGCCGCCGAATACGATAATCAAAGCCACCACTAGGCAACAGGTTCCCGCAGCCATTCAAGGAAGTGCAATAAGCACGGCTACGCCTGCCTCAGCGGCCACGCCATCTGTTACCTCTACCGTACGGCAGGCGGTATTCCTGAAACGGGATATGCCCCAGCGGACCATGCGTAGTATGACACTTAGCTCTATTGAGACGGCGTCCGCATTGCATTTAGGCGTTTGCACTGCACATTTGCCGTTGTTAAAACGGCACATTTGCAAACACGCCAACCTCACGCACCTGGACTGTTTGGTAACGCTGCGTAAACTGCGGCTGAATGAGCCTTTTGCGCTGCTTGCCGAGTTCTTCGAGCTAAGCGAGATGGATGTGGAACATACGTTTAGGCGCTCGATTGTCAACCTGGCGCGTTGCTTGCGGTCGTTAATCCGCTGGTCAGATGGCAAACATTACTCTGAGCGGTTGAAGCACGTGCCACTGGCCTACAGAGTGAACCTTTTGCATGTGCGGTCGCTGATTGAGTGTGTAGAGACGGAGGTCAGTGAAAAGCTAAATTTCGGCTGCGACAGCTATAAGTACATATTATGCCTCAATACAAATGGTAAGTAATTGCTTTACTTTGGCGCTGTTCGTATTGCCAACTGTTCTAACTCCTCAGGTGTTATCAGCTACATATCGGAAGCCTTCCGCGGCGATTGCGATGACCTGCAATTGTTTGAGGCGAGCAATTTTAAAGATATTATACCCAAGTACCTAACATTTTGCGCCGAGCCAGGTAAAGGCGTCAAACGCTTACCCCAAACGCGTGCAGAAGATGTGCAGATAGATGAGGAATATGACATCCAGGGTGAACATGAATCCGAAAAGACTATCAGCAAATTTAATGAGCACCGTTTGGCTGGCCAATTGGCCAACATGCAAACATTGTCCGTTTCGAATGGTGCACTGACCTCCTCCCGCACACCCCATCTCCAGCTGCCAACGGTGCGCGTCAATGAGCCTGATTGTCGCACACAGATGCGCAAGACAATAGATAGTTTACGCGAATTCAAGATGTTGGATCACTGCGCGTTGCAGCAAGCGCCACTGCTGGGTTACCTTAACGAAATGCTGGTTGTGGCAGCGGCATTGTGCAATCTGCAACAACAGTAGCAGCACCACGATTCTGACTTATTTTTAAAGATCGCCTGTTTTAAGGTCGTTACGCTCGCACCTAAGTACGTAAATTTTAAATGTTGCAATTGATTTTTTTATGCAGCGAAACTTGTATTTAGCCACCTTTAATAACTGTAATTTGCATCAGCAAAGCAAGCAGCTACAACAGCAGCAAATAGTGTCACTTTCGCGTGTGTGGTCCTTGTTGTTGGCACAGCTCTTGATTTGTGGTTAGCTCATATCTGTGTCTAGTTTAATAACATTGTATACCCTATTTCGAGGGTATATTGCGTATAAGCCATGAAATGTAACAAACACTTCTTAATTTAGATTTATTTTACCTATTGTATTATTTAATTAGAAATTCGATTATTTAGCTAACTTAATTTATGTTGTAATACGCAGACGAATGCCATCAAAGGGTATAGCGATTTCTACACATCGAGGATAATTACAATTTTTTGCTGCATTAAAGTTTCGATTTCACAACAAGCTGTATTTAGTATGTAACAGGTTACTGCTGATGCGACTGCTGTTGACTACTGCAAATCGACATTGTTGACCTCTAGCAACTAGACATTGCCAATATTCATGTACACACACACACACACACACACACACACACACACACACAAAGTCGGTCCGTGCCTTGTATTCATATGGGTTAATGTATTTCGTATATTCATGGCTCGGACGGACCAGCTGTTGGGCGCATACCGCCCGTCCAGGTGCCGCCAACGAACTGAGTTTATGTCTATTTGAGCAGCTGTTTGCTGCTTCTCTTGGCGGCCTCTGACAATTATTTTAACTGCGATCGATGTGCCATCAAATACCCTTACCTGTAACCATTTCTATAATATATGATTGCAAATCTGAAAACTAATGGATGAAAAACTTTGTTGATTTGCAGTTGTGAATGGCCGCCCAACGAGCTGAGCTGAAAATAAAATTGTATATACGGATTATTGTATAGTTTAAGATATTCATAGGATTAAAACTTTTTTATATTGTGAATTTTGATAAATTGCTGAAGGAGAAGCCTTCGCTGCGAAATTCCTCTTGGGTGATTATTTTAAACAATTGCATATACAAACATTCTCATTGTTTTCATTCTACAACAAAGCATACATTTTTTTTATAAATGTTTTTAAATTATTTTTATATTAATAATTAATTGTACTCCAATTACAAAATTCAAAACACTTGGATATTCGGACTTCTTTTTATAGTTTTGCTTTATTTACGGTATAGAGTACATAAGTATGCCAAATAGACATATACATACGTATATATATATTTCTATAAATATATACGGTAAAAAGTTAACGAAGGTCTTTCAATAAACTAGCCGCAAAATGCAAAGCAAAAAACTTAATTCACAATATAATTATGAAGAAAACAAAAATGGGCAAAAAAAAATGTTGAAATTTTCAACACATTTCGAGTTGTCTAAGTTCAAATTTGCTTTTCTTTTCGGTTACTTTCTTTCGGAATGTATTCGGGGGGTTTTTCCTTTACTTTCGTAATAACTAAGCACAGCGTCAAAAAAAATTTATTTATTTTTTGCGGACTTTCTGCGTGTTTGGCTTAGGCTAAAGTAATTAATTAAAAGCTTGCTTAATTCATAAGTGACTCTTGCATTATCATCAAGTGAAGTATATGCCTGCCGTAGCTGAAGAAAGTCGTGTGCATATGCATATAACACTATATAAGCATATACTATTTTCGATATAGATCTGCCAGCCATCTGGATAATAGTTGAACTCCTCGCTCTTTTTTTTTTTTTTTGTTTTCTTTTGTTTGTATTTTGTATTTTGTGCGCTTCGGGTGGAAATATAACAAGTACGGTGTTTAGAATGCTGTAAGTGCTATGGTATGGTAGGTGGAGACTCCGACTCTCAGAGCTTTTGAATGATCTCGAATTTCTTTTTTAGATCGACGCTCTCGTTCTTCGGATCGTACTTCTTCCTGGAGGCCAGCTTGGCGCGCATTTCGGCCACGGTCAGGGGCAGATTCAGGCTGCCCGCGCGATTTATGCCGTTGTTCGGCGCTGGCACAGGGGGCA